>JAZKJV010003585.1:600000-824865 GCA_037367405.1 Ottelia alismoides | reverse complement strand
TAGGAAGCCGTTGCCGAAGTTGTCCATGCCGCCGGTGGGAATGATGCCGCCTTCGAGTACGACGAAGCCCGGCAGATTGCGGCTTTCGCTGCCCAGGCCGTACGTGAGCCAACTGCCCATCGCCGGGCGCCCCTGTTGGCCGAAGCCGGTGTGGAGCAAGTAATTGGCGGCGGTGTGCTCGGAATGGTCCGAGACCATGGAGCGCAGCACGCACAGGTCATCGGCGCGCTTGGCCACTTCGGGGAAGAGCGCGCTGATCCAGAGCCCGCTCTGGCCGTGCTGCGCAAAGCGCCAGGGCGAACCCATGATGTTGCCGTTGTTGTTGAACTGCGTCTTGGGCGCGGCGAACGGCAGCGGCTTGCCGTGCTCGGCGGTGAGGCGCGGCTTGGGGTCGAATGTGTCGATCTGGCTGGGGCCGCCGTCCATTGTAGAGGAAGATGACGGCTTTGGCGCGCGCGGCGAAGTGGGGCATGCGCTGCTGCTGGGCGAGCAGGGCGAGTCCGCCGAAGCCGCAGGAGGCGTGGGCAAGCAGGTGGCGGCGCGTCATCGGAGGAACAGGGCCTCCGTGGTGTTGAGGAGGGCGTGCGCGTAGTCGGCGAGCGAGTGGCCCCGGAGGAACGTCTGGGCGGCGGCGAGTTCGGCGGGCGACGGCGGACGCGAGAAGGCTTCCAGGTACATTTGGCGGATGGCGGCGGGCGTGCTCTCTTGAATGCGGTCGGCCCAGCGCTTGGCCACTAAGTGGGTGAACTCGTTGTTGAGTAAGTAGAGCGCTTGCGAGGGGACGACCGAGACATTGCGCCGGCCGATAGTGGAGATGGGCTGCGGATAGTCGAAGACCGTCAGGCCGTCGGGCAGGAAGTTGCGGCGGACGTTGATGTAGATCGACCGCCGGTTGGCGCCGTCAAGCGGGCCGGACTTGGGCTTCGAACGCGGGTCGCCATCCATGAACGGGCTGACGTAGACCGGCACGCTGGGGCCGTGCACCGTGCGGTCGAGCGAGCCGGCAATGGCCAGGTAGCTGTCGCGGATGGCTTCGGCTTCCAGGCGACGGACGTTGGCCTTGTAGAGCAGGCGATTGGCGGGGTCCGCTTCGCGCGTGCCGTCGCTGGTGCGCGCGTACGCGTCGGTGAGCACCATGAGGCGGTGCATGCGCTTGAGCGACCAGCCGGAGCGGGCCAGTTCGGCGGCCAGCCAATCGAGCAGCTCAGGGTGCGACGGCGTGTCGCCGGTGAGGCCGAAGTTGTCGGGCGTGGCCACCAGGCCGCGGCCGAAGTGGTGGTGCCAGAGGCGATTCACCAGGACGCGGGCCAGCAGCGGGTTGCTTTCGCTGGTGAGGCGCTGGGCGAGCTCCAGGCGTCCGCTGCCGGCGGCGATGACGGGTTGCGCGGTGCCGGCCAGAACGGGGAGGAACTGGCGGGGCGCGGTTTCGCCGAGATTCTTATGGCTGCCGCGGACGTGGACCTTGGTGTCTTGCGGTTCGGCTTCGAGCGGAGCGAGCGCGAACTGGGAGGGCTCGCAATCGGGCTCGGCGGCGACGGGCGGCGTGGCGGAAGGGTCGGCTTCGACGGTGGGCGGCGGGGGCGTTTTGTCGTCGGAGAGGACGACGTCGGTAACGGTGAGATGGGCGTCGGCGCGGGCGTCGAGCACGGTGACGTGTACCGGGTGGCCCTGGTACATGAGCAGGTCGCGGGTCTTCCAGGTGGGCGGCGCGTTGTCGAGCTTCTGGGTGTCGCCGGGGAATTCGTCGATGGCGGTGGTGATGGTGCCGGTGCCGGCGGCGCGCGTGTGCAGGTAGCGCTTGTTGGCGGTGAAGATGGACGAGATGGCGAGGCCGTGGCGCTGGTTGGAGACGGCGCCGGAGGTGAGCGTACCGTTCTTCACGGTGAAACCAGGGCCGGCGGTGGTCCATTGGAGCGAGGCGAACGTGAGCTGGGGTTCGGCGGGGCGGTTGCCGGTTTCGACGGCGATTTGGGCGCGGCGGATGGAGTGGAAGAAGCCGGCGAGGGAGTAATAGTCGCGGGTGGCGATGGGGTCGAACTTATGGTCGTGGCAGCGGGCGCAGGCGACGGTGAGGCCGAGGAAGGTTTTGCCGAAGACATCGACCATGTTGTCGATGCGGTCGGCGATGCTTTCGGTGGGGTCGACGGGGGAGTTCTTGTTTTCGCCGAGCCAATACCAGGCGGTGGCGAGGGGGATTCCTGGAACTTGCGGTCTTGCGAGAGGCGCGGTTGGGGCAGCAGGTCGCCGGCGATGTGTTCGCGAACGAAGTCAGGGTAAGGGAGATCGTCGTTGAAGGCGCGGATGACGTAGTCGCGGTAGCGGTAGGCGTTGGGTTTGTCGTTGTCGAACTCGTGGCCGTCGGTTTCGGAGTAGCGGACGAGGTCGAGCCAGTGGCGGGCCCAGCGTTCGCCGTAGTGGGGCGAGGCGAGGAGGCGGTCGACGGCTTGGGCTTTGTCGGGATTTTGGAGGAAGGCGGCGAGTTCGGCGGGGGAGGGCGGGAGCCCGGTGAGGTCGTAGGAGACGCGGCGGAGCCAGACGGCGGGGGGCGCGGGCGGGTTGGGTGGGATTTGGGCTTTGGCGAGTTGGGCGTTGAGGAAGCGATCGATGGGGTTCTGCGCCGAGCCGGCGGCGGCGTGACGGCCTTGAGAGGCTGGAACGACCAGAAGCGCCGGGCGCGATCGTAATCGATGGCGGCCGAGAGCGAGAGCGCGGCGATGACGGCAAGGAGCGGGCGCATGGCGGACGTTGGCTATTTTTTCATAGTTGAGGTGATAATCGGAGAGAGGCCGGGTGCGAGTACTCTTTTTCGTTGTGACCGCGGGCATTCTGTACCTGTCGTTGTTTCCCGGCCGGTTCGACGGGTCGCGTCCGTTTTTCTGGGTGTTGCCGTTTCAGCCGGTGCGGTATTGGTCGGACGTGGTGGACGTGGTGATCAATGTCCCGTTCTATTTGCCGTGGGGATTGCGGCGGTGGCGGCGTGGGCGGGGAAGAAGCCGGGTTGGCGGGCGATTGCATACGCCACGCTGTTCGGCACGATGCTTTCTTACGGAGTGGAGCTGGCGCAGCAGTGGATTGTGCCCCGGCGCTTTGCGACCTCGCGCGATGTGGTGCTGAACGCGGCGGGGGCGGCGTGGGGCGCGTGGCTGGCGACGCGGCCCGGGTGGCGGAAGTGGCAGGTTCGGCGTCCGCTGTATGCCTTCGGACAAACGCCGGCGGCGTGGTGGCTGATGGCGCTGTGGTGGACGTGGTTGGCGTTTCCGTTTTTTCCGAACCTGCGCTTCGTCCAGTTGCGGCGAATGGTGGAGCATGCGCAGGAGGAGCTGGCGGGAGCGGGGTTGGCGGCGGCGGTGCTGGGGACGCATTTCGTGGGGGGCGGCGGTGCTAGGGAGCGTGAGCCGGGGGCGGCGGTGGCTGATGCCGGTGCTGGCGCTGGCGGCGGTGTTTGCCATGACGTTCATTTACGGGCTGCGGTTTTCGCCGATGCGGGTGGGGGCGACGGTGGCAGGGTTGGCGTTGGCTTCGTTTGGGATTCCGGCGGCGGGGAGGATGGTTGGCGCTGCTGGCGGTGGGATGGGCGGCGGTGTATTTGGGGTACTACGGGGCGCCGGGGTTGGCTCCGTACGACACGATGTGGGAGGTAACGCCGGAGGCGGCGCGGGCGAGTTGGCGGACGCCGGTGCGGGATGGAGCGGGGAAGCTGCTGGTGGCGTGGTGCGCGGGGTGGGCGGTGTGTGGGGGTGGCGGCGGCGTTAGGTTCGTTTGTGCATTTTTAGTTTTGGCGCTCGGGCCGGTCCCGGGTGGGGGCGTATTCGGATTTCGAAGAACTGGCTTCGCTTTGGGGCGAAGCGGAAAGGCCGGACTGCCTGGTGGGGCGGTCCGGCCTTTGCTGCTTCCAGTTTGACATGGGGTGTCAAGAGGCTGGCTTGGCGGGAGGGCGGGTTAGGTTCGTTTGTGCATTTTGCTGCGGGGTGTGTGGATTCCGCCTAGGGGATTGAGGGGGCGGGAGTTAGTGGGGTTCTCGGGTTCGTTTTTCTTTTTGGTTTTGGGGCGGGACTCCCTGCGGCGGGGGGGGACGGGCTGGCCGCAGGTTCTACTTCCCATTGAAGCATGGGGTGTCAAGTCAGGGGCGTTGGGAGCGGAGCCAGCGATTCGCGTCTTTGTACCGGCAGACGGCGGCGTGGGCTTTGGCGATTTCCTCGTAGCGGCGTTTGATGTCGCGCCAACGGCCCGGTTCGAGGGTTTTGACTTGGCGGGTGTTGAAGTCGTATTCGGTGCCGGTGGCGGCTTGGATCCAGAGGGCGACGTGTTCGGGGGGGAAGTCGAGGTCGGCGTCGAGGAGATGGACTTGGGCTTTGTTGCCGGCGACGGTGAGGATGCGGGATTCGTCCTTGCTGAATTGGGCGGTCACTACGGTGGCGTCGTGGGTGATGGGGGGCCCAAGGAGTTGGCCGGTTTGGCCGTCCCAGAGTTTGGCCGTGTTGTCGTTGCTCCAGGTGAGGATGCGGGATTCGTCCCGGCTGTAGACGGCGCCGATTACGTCGCCTTCATGGGTCAGCGGCGGACCGATCGCCTGACCGGTGCGGGCGTCCCAGACGCGGGCGGTGTTATCGAAACTCCAGGTGAGGATGCGGGATTCGTCGCGGCTGTAGGCGGCGCCGAGAACCGCGTCTTGATGGGCGAGCGGGTTCCCGATCGCCTGACCGGTGCGGGCGTCCAAGACGCGGGCGGTGTTACCGAAACTCCAGGTGAGGATGCGGGATTCGTCGCGGCTGTAGACGGCGCCGAGAACCATGCCTTGATGGGCGAGCGGCTTGCCGATCACCTGACCGGTGCGGGCGTCCCAGACGCGGGCGGTGCCATCGCCGCTCCAGGTGAGGATGCGGGATTCGTCGCGGCTGTAGACGGCACCGTTTACGTCGCCTTCATGGGTCAGCGGCGGGCCGATCGCCTGACCGGTGCGGGCGTCCCAGACGCGGGCGGCTCCTTGCTTCGACATCAGATCGCCACTCCAGGTGAGGATGCGGGATTCGTCGCGGCTGTAGACGGCGCCGTGAACAATGCCTTGATGGGCGAGCGGGTTGCCGATCGCCTGACCGGTGCGGGCGTCCCAGACGCGGGCGGCTCCTTGGTTCGTCCTCAGATCGGAACTCCAGGTGAGGATCCGGGATTCGTCGCGGCTGTAGACGGCGCCGTAAACAATGCCTTGATGGGCGAGCGGGTTGCCGATCGCCTGACCACTCCGGGCGTCCCAGACGCGGGCGGTGCCATCGCCACTCCAGGTGAGGATGCGGGATTCGTCGCGGCTGTAGACGGCGCCGACAACAGTGTCTTGATGGGCGAGCGGGTTGCCGATCGCCTGACCGGTGCGGGACGTCCCAGATGCGGGCGGTGCGATCGTCACTCCAGGTGAGGATGCGGGATTCGTCGCGGCTGTAGACGGCGCCGATTACGTCGCCTTCATGGGTCAGCGGCGGGCCGATCGCCTGACCGGTGCGGGCGTCCCAGACGCGGGCGGCTTTATCGGAACTCCAGGTGAGGATGCGGGATTCGTCGCGGCTGTAGACGGCGCCGAGAACCCTGCCTTGATGGGCGAGTGGGTTGCCGATCGCCTGACCGGTGCGGGCGTCCCAGACGCGGGCGGTTTTATCGTAACTCCAGGTGAGGATGCGGGATTCGTCGCGGCTGTAGACGGCGCCGACAACAGGGTCTTGATGGGCGAGCGGGTTGCCGATCGCCTGACCGGTGCGAGCGTCCCAGACGCGGGCGGCTTTATCGTAACTCCAGGTGAGGATGCGGGATTCGTCGCGGCTGTAGACGGCGCCGAGAACCATGCCTTGATGGGCGAGTGGGTTGCCGATCGCCTGACCGGTGCGGGCGTCCCAGACGCGGGCGGTTTTATCGGAACTCCAGGTGAGGATGCGGGATTCGTCGCGGCTGTAGACGGCGCCGAGAACAGTGTCTTGATGGGCGAGCGGGTTGCCGATCGCCTGACCGGTGCGGGCATCCCAGACCCGGGCGGCTCTTTGCTTCGACATCATATCGCCACTCCAGGTGAGGATGCGGGATTCGTCGCGGCTGTAGACGGCCCCGAGAACAGGGCCTTGATGGGCGAGCGGGTTGCCGATCGCCTGACCGGTGCGGGCGTCCCAGACGCGGGCGGTCTTATCGGAACTCCAGGTGAGGATGCGGGATTCGTCGCGGTTGTAGACGGCCCCGAGAACAGGGCCTTGATGGGCGAGCGGGTTGCCGATCGCCTGACCGGTGCGGGCATCCCAGACCCGGGCGGCTCCTTGCTTCAGATCGCCACTCCAGGTGAGGATGCGGGATTCGTCGCGGCTGTAGACGGCGCCGCGAATCGGGCCTTGATGGGCGAGCGGGTTGCCGATCGCCTGACCGGTGCGGGCGTCCCAGACGCGGGCGGTCCCGTCGTCACTCCAGGTGAGGATGCGGGATTCGTCCTTCGAGAAGACTGCACCTTGCACCTGGCCAGTGTGGGCGAGCATTTGTTCGAGCTGAGGCGCCCGTCCGCGCGTGTCGAGGAGGAGCGTGCTCACCAACGAGGGGTCTCGCCGAATCGCGTCTGCCGCCACGTGGAGGGCTTCGAGATCGTTGCCGTCCTTTGTCGCGGTGCGGGAGGTTTGCCAGTAGTTCCGCGCCAACTGCGACTCGGCTTGCGTTGACGACCGCCAGGCCTGCCAGGCCAAGCCGACCATGGCCAAGGCGACGAGAGACGTTCCCGCTAAGGCCCAGACCAGCTTTCGCCGCCTGTCTCGTTCCGTTCGAGCGCTGGATTCCACGAGCGCGGTGGTCGCTTGGCGGTCTCCTGGTTTCTCCACGTACCGCTGACCCCAGTGATCAAGCCTCGGCATCATGGCCTGCGCCTCCACGAGCGTGGCGCCGGTGAGTGCGACTTTGTTGCGCGCCGCTTCGGCGTAGAACGATAGCTTGGCAGCGTCGGCGGACTCTTCTTCGATCCATTGCTTTAACCGGGGCCACTGCCACATGACGCTTTCGTGCATCAGGTCGACGTCGCCGTTTTCGAGGCGGAGGATGTCGCGGGCGGCGAAGGCTTGGACGACGGCTTCGATGCGCTCATGCGATAAGCCAGTGACCGCGGGGAGCTCCGCGAGCGGGCGGCGGCGGCGGATGGGGCGGTCGCCGGTGCCGCGTTCGGTGATCCATTGGAAGAGCCTTCGGACGCCTTCCTCTTCCGCAGCAACGAAGGGGTTGAGGACTTCTTCCGCGTCGCGCTGGAGCGCTTCGTTCCAGCCGCCGACCGACGCATAGGCCTTGAGATCGAGGGGGCCAGGCTGCTCCCATAAACGCTTGAGAAGATGCTGGAGCACGGGCAGCTTGTCAGGATCGTCTTCCGAATCCCGCAGCAGCCGCTGGACGAGCGACAGATCGAGGGGGCGCGCGCGATCGGCGGCGGGGCGTTCGATGGCGGCTTGCTGCTGGAGCCGGGTCATGCGGGGGACGAGGTAGTGACCGTCGTTGAGCGCTTCGGCAAGGCGGCGGAAGACGGCGCATTCACCGAGGAAGTCCGTACGCATGGTGAAGACGAGGTAGATGTCGGGGAGGGCGGTGAGGAGGGCGTCGACGAAGAGGGCGGCTTCGTTGCCCTGGTCGGTTTTGAGCGACTCGCGGCGGAAGGCGAAGATTTCCTCGAACTGATCGACGAGCAGGAGGATGCGGCGTTCGGGTGCGGCGCTGTGGCACTGGAGGGCCCAATCGCGGAGGGCATGGGAGCGGCGGGGGAGGGTTGCGCCGATGGCGTTTTCCAGAGCAGCCCAGGGCGATCGGGTGCCGGGGAACATGGTGTGGATGGCCCAATCGCCGCCGAGGGGTTCGGCGAGGCCGGTGCGGAGGAGGGGGATGAGGCCGGCCTGGACGAGGGAGCTTTTGCCGCAGCCGGAGACGCCGAGCACTCCGAGGAGGCGGCGCTGGGCGAGGCGTTCGACGAGGATGTCGATTTCCCGTTCGCGGCCGTAGAAGACGTCCGCTTCTTTTTCGGTGAAAGGGCGGAGGCCGGGATAGGGGTTGGCGCTCACTGTGCGTTGGCCCGCTGTTTGACTTCGTCGAGGAATTGTTCGAGACCGTCGGCCCAGACGGGCCGGTCAGGATGTTGGGCTTTTTTGTCGAGTAGGTGGGGGTCGGCGAGATACCAGCGGCGGAGATTGGTGGCTTTCTCTTCGTCGGCCATCCGGCTCAAGGCGCTCAACTGTTGTTCACTGGATTGGCCCTGGAAGAAGAGTAGCCCATGACCGTCGCGGAAGGCGCGCTTGAGCTCGCGGATGGCGCCGGAGCGCGTCTTCTCGTCGACGAGGGGACAGCTTATGCTCATGCCAGCGGCCGGAAAGGATTGGGCCCAGGCGGAATCGGCTTTTTCGCAGACCAGGACCAGTTCGCCGGTAGTGGGGACGGCGGGACGTTCGCTCGCGAGCAATTCCAGCAAGTCGTGTTGGAAGTTTGACTCGACGGCGGGCAAGCGGTGGGGGTAGGGCGTGAGGCCGAGGAAGAAGGTTTCCTCGGCGGCCGTCTCCTTGGCACCCACCGGGGACCAGAGGATGGTCTTTTTGCCCAGGCTTACGGACTCCTCAATGGCATCGAGCGCATGGTCAAGAGCGCCGCCGGTGAAATGAACGGCGCAGGTGGCTTCGGCCATGGCACTTTGGCGAAGAGCGGGGTCTTCTAACTGGGCGACTAAGTCGGGTACGGCGCGATAGCCCTTTTCGGCGAGGAAGGTGGTGACGTTTTTTCGCAGGTCCATATGCGTGGCCAGCGTGGCCCCCACATAGACGGCCGGGGCGCGGTTGCGATGCTTTTCGAGGATGGGGCGGATTTGGGAGGCAAGACGTTTGACTAAGTCCGGCCATTGGACGTGTTGGGGAGCGAAGGGCTCGGCGAAGCCACCGTCGGGAAGGAAGGTGAAGTGTTGGGCGTTTTGGAAGACGTCGGGCAGAGGGCCGGTGACGGGGCGGAGCTTGACGGCGATGAGGCAGTCGAGGAAGGAGGCGCCGGGCGGGAGGCGTTGTTGGAATTCACGCCGTTCGCGGGTGCACCATTCGGAATTGGCGTAACTGGGGGAGATGAGCGTGACTAAGAGGGCACTGCTGCGGACGGCGCGGTCGAGGGATTCGGGGTAGTGTTGGCCAACGGTGAGATGGCGTTTGTCGAAGAAGGCGAGTTTGTGGGAGACGGGGTGGCCGAGTTGACGGGCGAGCTCTTCGGTGAGGAGTTTGTCGAACTGGTCGACCCAGCCGTCGACGTTATCAGCGGTGGCGTAGCTGATGAACAGGTCGTGGTCGAAGCCGGGGACGTAAGCCATGGGGGGAGGCTGATCCCTGACAGGCTATCACGAGAAGCGAGCGGGGTTCGGGAGTTTCGGTAGTGTCCTAGTTTCGTTCTACTGCCCACGGGCGAACGGTTTGTGGAGCGGACCGCCCGGAAACTGGGCAATCGTCAAGTTCGCTTGAGGTCGCGTCGTCTCGAAGCTACTTTCCTGGCGATCCTTCACTACGGGCAAAGCAACTGAGAGATTGAGCCACCAGCGAGCGGGTAGTGGCTTAGCTTACGAATGGAGCGAGCGGGTTCGCGCGTTTCGGCTGGTTTCCGCCTTTACAGTTGATTAATCAACTGTTACACTCGCAAGTCTCCCCCGGGAAGAAACCAATTTCTGGAGCCTAAAGAAACCATGTTGATCCGCAAGATCCCCACGTTGGGAGCGCTGCTGTGCGCGTTTACAGTTTTCGGGCAGAATCAGCCGGCGGGCATTGTGCCGGAGCGGAATTTGACGATGAGTGCCGCGGTGGAAGCGGCGGCGGCGGCGGTGGACCGGTGCCGGGCGGATGGGTACCGGGTGACGGCCGTGGTGCTGGACCGGGGCGGGAATGTGAAAGCCGTGTTGCGGGATGACGGGACGAGTCCGCACACGGTGGATACGGCGCAGAAGAAGGCGTTCACCTCCTTTGCGTTCCGGATCAATTCGAGCGACTTCATTGCGCGCGTGGCGGCCAACCCGGGGCTGCGGGACATTAAAGGCACGATCGCGTTGGGCGGCGGGGTGCCGATTCGGTCGGGCGGCGAGGTGATTGGCGCGATCGGCGTGGGCGGCGCGCCTTCGGGCGATGCCGATCAGGTGTGCGCGCAGACCGGGGTGGACCGGATTACCGGGAAGCTGTAGGCGTGGCGACGCGAGGCGTTCTGGATGGCGGGGCGCCTCGCGGGTGGGTTGTGTCGAATGGCTTTTCGCGACCGATTTTTGCGGGCGGCTGCTCGAGCGGTGGCGAGGCGAGGGCGCGGCGGGCGCTTTGATGCAGTGATGCTCTACCGGCAGACCGGGCCGTTTCTGCAACGACCCGCAACACGCAGAACGTTTTGAGCGACCGTTTTGGTTTGAGTTAACCGCAACGCCTTGATGCAACGGCAATCGGGCGCGTCAGAGCTGTGCGGATACTTTTCGTCGAACCTTCGGGTCGAGGTTGACCCAAATCACCGCCCCCGATGGATGTACATACGGCACGGGGCGCTTCAACCGGCGTGGCTTCGAGAGGACCCACGCATAGGTCTTCTCATACCCGCCCAATTCCGCTTCACTCGGCTTCATCCCGGCCCTCTTGGCGTTCTTGCGGAACTCGGCGGCCGTCAGCGGCCCGATGCAGTCGATCACATCGCAGACGCCAATGACGGTTCCCGAGCCGCTGGCGACGAGGCCGACGGTCTCTCGCACTAATGTTCTCGATCCCCGGATCTCCCAGGTCTTCTTGCCGTCGAGGATCATGTCGATCCACGGGCGGCGGATCAGCAGTGCTCGCAACGTGTTTCTCCTCTGAGGGAGAGTCTACCAACGCTGGCGTGCGGGGCGGTGGGTGAGGCGGCCGCTCCTTGGAGGGACCGGGCTTGATCGAAGGCCTGCCTCTTACGCGAAGGGCCGTGCTCCCCGCCAGATGTCCGTGCAAGTGTCTTCCGAACCGGCTCATTCTTCATCCTATCCAGCGGAGCTTATGACGTAGAAAGGTGCATCATCCCAACTTTGAAAGTGCCCACTCTGCGGCCATCAGTCTGGTCGTTAGATTGAGCCCACTTCGGCTATACGCGTACTCGACGAGTTCCTTAAACCGAGCAAAGTCGTGGCCCAGAATCGCGCGGTTCTTCAACACCCAATCTGCCGCCTCTTGCCTCGTCGCCAGGTTGAGCCCGTTTCGGCTGTAAACGTACTCGACGAGTTCCTTAAACCGAGCGAATGTACTATGGTCTAACACGAGGTGGTTGTTTAACACCCACTCTGCCGCTATCTGCCGCGTCGTCAGGTTGAGGCCGCTTCGGCTGTAGGCATAATCGACGATCTCCTGAAACTGCCCGAGGCCGTGCCTCCTCAATAGGGCATGGTTCGCCAGAGTCCAGTCCGCAGCCAGCGCTCTCGTTGAAAAATTCAAGCCCGACAGAGAGTACGCGTAGTCGACGAACTGAGTGAACCACTCAAAACCGCATTGGGCAATGGCATTGCGATGCCCGTCGGCCCATTCCGCGGCGAGTGCCTTCGTTGAAAGGTTAAGCCCGGACAAGCTGTAGGCATACTCCACAAACATGCGGTACTTGCCCAAGTCGAATGCGCTTGAGGGGGAAGTCTCCTTTGGCGGTGGCGGGACCATCGGCTGGGCGGGGCGGGATGGCGTGCCCGGATGGACTGCCCTAAGAACGGCCTGCACGATGTTTTCAATGCCGCAAGAGGTGGAAACTCCTTGCCTGTCAGCAAGGGGGGGAGAAAAGCGCTCTATTTCATCCGCCGTGACGCCATGCCAAATAGGAAGAATTGTCCTGCCTAACCTTAGCTCTTTAGCGGTCAGCCCATCGAGTTCCCTCTGCGGCCAACTCTTCTTGAAAAAGTGAGGGCTAAGGATAACAATTCCGTAACGAGACTCCGCCAAACCCCGATCAATTGATCTGCGAAGGCTATCACCGAGCCTGAGCGTGAAGTCGTCATACCAAACGCGAAGGCCGCTTTCGCAAAGCGCAGCAGCGAGGGGCCTAGCGATCGAATCTTTGTCTTCAGACGCGTGGCAAATGAATACGTCCCACATCGTTCCTCCGGACGCTGAGCTCGCGTGGCTCAGCCACTCACACCGTGCAGATCGGCAACTCTATGTCCCGACCGTAGGATACTAAGAGCACTAAAGGCGGGCGACTGACCAAGCGTTGTGCTAGGATGCCAGTGCCTAAGCCCGCTTGGCGGCGGGCTAAAGCGTTGAGACCTTAGGGTTCTTTTCGGTTCGCTTGCGGCATGTTGGCACATCCGCAAGGCGAGGTACTTCATTGCTGATCGTAAGCATTTCGTCGTCCTGCAATCGAACAAGTTCCCACGGATCACGGAGGCTTCCATGCGTTACAGGGCATACTTTGATGGCAGTGGCAACGCTGGCGATGTGGCTCTGGCACTCGCTGGCTATGTTGGCCCGGTCGAGGCGTATTCGGCGTTTGAGGCGGACTGGGCGTCGGTTCTGGAAGAGCACAAATGCCCAATTTCCAAGTACGGCACTCGTTACTTTCACTCGCGAGAGGCTTTCCACCGTACCGAGGGATTTAGCGGGTGGTCGGAGAGTGAACTGAGTGCGCTAGTCATCGATTTATCGAGTGTGATTGGCAAATTCGGCAGGCCGTCCGGAGACCTTTGCGGGTTCTCGTGCGTAGTTGATCTTGTCGAGTACAAGAGGCTGAACGCTCAGGGACCAATACCTTCACTTGAAATGCTCTGCCTCGACTTTGCCGTTGGGCTTTCGCTTCGTCACCCCAAGGCAACGTCTGCAACACTTTTTGAGATTTTCTTTGACCGGTCGGAGGCGTTCGAGCCTGTCCTAAGCGAAATCTGGCGTCGCGAACGGAGACCGGATTGGTGCGATCGCGTGGCCCAGATTTCGCCCGTCGATGACATGAGGATAAACTACGCCCTTCAGTCTGCTGACCTTCTTGCGTGGGCATCGTACCGCTACCATTGCGGCGGCCACAACGATCAGCTCGGCGGTGGGCAATTGTTCACCCTGGCAATGCTAAACCCGGTATGGTTCAAAGTTTATGATGCTTCGGCGATACGCGAACATTACGCCGGAGACACGATGCGGGGGAAGATGACTTTTACATCGATCTTGGCGCCATGACACAGGGAAACTCATGTCGATACCAGAAAGGGGATAGTGCGACTCCGGGCGATGCCGATCAGGCGTGTGCGCAGGCCGAGGTGGACCGGATTACCGGGAAGCCGTAGGAGGTGCGCGAGCGGCCTTTAGCGAACGGCGGAGGCGAGGCGCAGGGCGCTGCCGGCGGCCATGGCGTCCCAGTAGCGGGTGAAGCGTTGGGGCTCCTCCGCCTGGTAGGCGCGGAGGTTGGCGGCCCAGCGGTAGCCGATGGGTTGAAACCAGAGTTCGGCTTCGAGGCGGTAGGTGCCGGGGGGCAGGGCGACGGAGTAAGTGATGCGGTCGCCTTGGCCGGTGAAGTCCGGGTCGGCGAGGGCGTCGCCGACGGGGGCGATTTCTTTGTCCGCGGTGGACTTATTAAAGCCTTTCGGGAGGAGGCGGTTGTCTTTGCCGTAGCGGGCGGCGTGGAGGAGTCCGGTAGTGGGGAGGCCTTGGGTGTTGAGCATGATGGACTCGTAGATTTGCACCTGGCCGGGCTGGGTGATTTCGCGGTAGTGGGGCTCGAAGCGGGATTCGGTTTCGTCGTGGTCGTTGCCGGCGATGGCGCCGTTGGGTTGGGGTTGGCCGGACTCAAAGACGACGCGGCCGGCGGCATCGCGGAGGGTGACGTGGAGCCAGAGGCGGCGGGCGGGGTAGCCGGTGGGGAGTTTGTGTCCGCCGAGATTGGCGACGGCGATTTGGGCGCGGAGGCGGCCGTCGCGGTGTTCGACGCTTTCGATTTGGAGTTGCGCGGTCTCCTTTTGCAAGTGCTCGACGGTGCGGGCGGCGGCGGCATCGAGTTCCGGGGCGAGGGCGGTGACCTGGAGGTCGCCACGGTAGCGGCTGAGCAGGCGTTGCATGAAGAAGTTGCCGCCGATGAAGATGTGGCGGGCGGCGTCTTGCCGGGGTTCGCCGAAGACGCGGGTGATGGGCGCGGCTTCGCGGATGACGGGCATGTGGCAGGCCTGGCAACTTTTGGTTTCCTTGAAGTCGCTGTGGAGCCATTCCTGGTAGGGCATTTGCTCGGGGAACTCGCCGAGCACTTCGCCCTTGGGCCCGAGGGTGTGGGTGATGAGGGTGTGGCAGGTGGCGCAGAGTTCGCTTTGGCGGATGTGGGAGCTTTCGGTGGGCTTGAAGGTGGAGGAGGAGTTCATGACGCGGGCGTGGCCAGGGTCGATTTTGTAAGGCCCGTAGGCGGCGCGCTGGCCGGGGGGCGTTTCGGGGTCGACTTTGAAGCCGCCGACGAAGCTATCGCGGGTACCGAAGTTGGATTTTTCGATTTGGTGGCAGACGGAGCAGGTGACGCCTTCGGCGGCGAGCTTGGAGGCGGGGTTGCCGTAGTCGAAGGGCAGGTGGGAGAAGACTTCGCCTGCGTGGCCGTTGAGTTTGGCCTCATAGCGGGCGGCGGGCATGTGGCACTTGGCGCATTCGTCTTCGATGTGTTGGGCGGATTCGGGATGGTCGAGGGTTTCGCGGCGGACGCCGGCTTGCCAGTAGGGGTCGCGCGAGGAGTTGGCCATCATGGTGGCGCGCCATTGGGGGGCGATGGAGACGTCTTCGCCGGTGGGGGTAAAGAGCGAGTTATGACAGGCGAAGCAGCGTTCGGAGAATTGGAACCAGGTGCCGGGCTCTTTGGGTTTGGACTTAGTATCTTTGGGAGCCGCGAGTAAGTGGGCGGCGGTGAGCGTCAGGAAGAAGAGGATTTTCATTTACCAGCCCTCCCGGAGGCCGCCGTCGAAGGAATCCCAGAGGAAGTAGAACATGAGTTGGGTGGCGCGGCCCAGGGTGTTGGTGACGGGGATGCTGAAACCGGCGTTGAAGCGGATGTGTTGGCGTTTGCTGAGAGTGACTTGCATTTGGGGGATAAGGTCGTAGTTATTGCGGGCGTAGGGGCCTAAGTTGCGATTGGCGACGAGTTCGACCATGGGGGACCAGGTGCGGCCGATGCCTTTGTCGGCGCTGAAGCTTTTGCCGGCGACGCCGCGCCAGAAGGGCGTGGTGCGGACTTCATGGCGGCGGGCCGGGCCTTGGATGCCGCCCTGGGAGAGGACGAAGAAGCTTTTGGGCAGGAGCTGATCGTAGGCCAGGAGGAATTCGTAGACCGCGACACCGCTGCCGAAGCCGAGTTGGTGGTTGGCGGTGGGGAGGCGCGCGCCGGCGGCCCAGGCGAGGATGGCCTTCTTCTCATCACTGTGAGCGGCGACGCGTTTGTATTCCAAGCTGACGTCGCCGACGCTGCCGAACCAGGTGCCGGTGGGGCGTTGCTTGAAGTTGCCGGGGACGCGGACTTCGAGATTGTTGCGGGCGCCGAAGCGGCGTTCGACGGTGAGCTGCTGGGTCAGGCCGGGGTTGGCGTGGAGATCGAGGTTGTTTTGGAGGACGATTTCGTCTTCGGGGAAAGCTTTGCCGGTGCGGAGAGGGCGGGGGAGATTGAGGTTGCCGGAGGGCCAGCGCTTGTCGCCGCACAGGCCGCGGAGGTAGTGGATGATTTTCCAGGTTTCTTCTTCGGTGAGGAGTTCGCGGAAGGAGGGCATGACCTGGATGAAGCCGCGGGCGGGTCCGCCGTTGCGAATGACGGAGTACCAATGGGTGTCGGGTTCGCGGACGGAGGTGTTGCAATCGGGGAAGTCGGCCATGGTGTCGGGGGGAGCGAAGCCGAGGGTGGCTTCCTTTTGCCCGTGGCCATCCATGCCGTGGCAGCCGGCGCAACCGGCTTCGAAGAGTTCTTTGCCGGATTTGGGTTTTTGGATTTGCGCGCGGGCGATGCCCGACCACCAGGCAAAGGCGAGCAGGAAAAGGATAGGGCCGTGCCCCAGAAAACAAATGCGCATGAAATTGAGGTCAGTATACGGGCCGGGGAGGGGTGGTTGGGGGGTGCAAGCGAGTTGCGGCGCGGGGCGGAGGGCGGAGGCGCGGGCAGAGGGTTTGCGGAGTGGACCGCAAGTGACTTGCAGGGGGATTTCGCGGGCTAGTTGACTTAGGAGAGCCCGAGCGTTTTGCGGATGACGGCGAAGCCGGCCTGCGTTTTTTGCTCGACGACGCGCAGGGCGGCCTCGCGCTTGCGTTGGGCGGCGGCATAGTCGCGATGGACGGCGAGGAGGGCGTCGCCCATCTGCTGGGGCGTGGCGGTAGCGAGGTGGAAGGCCCATTCGGCCAGGCCGATTTCTTCGAACATCTGGGCTTTTTTGCCGAAGGCCCAGTCGTAGCAGTGCAGGCAGGGCAGGCCGTTGGCGAGGGCCATGATGTTGCCGTGCGGCTCCATGTTGAACATGGTGCGCGAGGCGAGGAAGACGCTGAGCGCTTCGTCGGGGAGCCAGAAGGTGCGCCGCAGCCGGAGCAGGGGCTTCACGTCGTCGGGCATGGGCGCGATCAGCTCCTGTTCGCCCAGGGCGATTTCGCGGTCGTCTTCGGGGGCGATCAAGATGGGCAGGCGGGTGTCGCGGGCCCAGCGGATCAGGACGGCGCGCATCTTTTCGACGTATTCGCGGCCGCGCTCTTTGACGCCCGGCCGGTCGAGCACGGCGTAGTGCAGCATGGCGACCAGGAACTTGCCGGGTTCGAGCGAGACCGACCGCAGGAACTCGGCGGCCGCCGCGTCGTTCCGCTGCCGGAATTGAAAGGCGATGTCGGGGGCGAAGGCCATGTGGGGTTGGCGGACGCCGGCGTCGCGCAGCACGCCGAGCGAGATGGCGTCGCGGGTGAAGAGGAACTTGGCGCCATTGAGCACGGGGCGCAGGACGGTGGGGCTGGGCGGGGCGAAGATGTCGAAGGTCTGGGCCCAGGTGCCGTAAGGTTTGCCGTGTTGCGCCGCGAGGTAGAGCGGCATGGCGGAGTTGAGCGTGCGTTCCCAGTCGTACGTACCGTGCAGACCGTAGTTGATGACCATGCCGGAGTTGTAGAGGAACAGGTCGGTGGCGGCGAAGGCTTGTTCGAGTTCGGGGGGTGTGGGACGTCCGGCGGCGCCGAGGCGGCCGTCGAGGAAGACGGCTTGCGGGAAGTCGCGGCGAATCATGCGGCGGCCGGGTTCGTCGATGTTGGCGGCCCAGCAGGTGACGTCGGCCTCGGGGATGAAGCGGGCGAGGGCGGCGAGCATGGCGGGGGTAAAGCAGACGTCGCCGATGTTGCGCATTTGCCAGCCGGTGCGGAGCAGGATCTTCTTGCGGGGGCCGGCCGCCGAGAGGGGTGCCGAGCCCGCTGCCGAGAGTGCCGCGGCGGCCGTGCCGCTGAAAAAGGTGCGCCGGTTCATCATTCGACAATCTAGCAGGGCGTCGTACGGCTTGGGCAGGGGGGGCTTGGCTTTTGGTACTCGCACGAAGCTGGGGCTAAGCCCAAGGGGAAAGCCGCCGGAGGGGGCCGGGGCGGCGCGGGGCCGATGGTCCAGAGGGCTATCTGGTTGAAATGAGGGGCTTTTTGCGGTAGCGACGGCAAAACGGCGCCACTTTGTACCGGCACCGGCGAACCTGGTACCCACCGGGGTTTGGGACTGGATCGAGTTCAGTACAAGTCCGGCCTGGTTCCCTGACCAACGCGGCAGTGTACTCGTCTCGTGGGTCTCGCAGACTGAGCATGAAAGCAGGTTCGATGCGACTACTAGCCGTTCTAGCGATCATGATTCTCAACTGCGCCTGTCTGCGGCAGGGTGCGACGACGGCGCCGGCGGCGGCGAAGCGGGAAAGCGCCGCGGCGACGGTGGAGGGGGCTTACGCCGAGCTCAAGGCGGAACGGCCGTACTACAAGTATTCAGTGGTCTCGGGCGGCGTTTATTCGCAGAAGGAAGCCAAGGAGCGGATGGCGGCCGATCCGGTGGTGCGCGAGCATTACTCGACGGTGTCGGCGGACTATCTGCAACCCCGGATCAACGAGCGCGACCGCGCGGTGTATGTGTCTTATCGAGTGGGCAACAACGTCTATTGGACGAAGGCGCCGGTGCTGCTGAAGAAGAACGAAATGGTGCTGACGGACGGGGAGAACGAGATCCGCACGCGGTGCGGCAACCGGATCTCCGCGACGCCGCGGCAGCCGGTGAACGCGGCGGTGGAGCCGCAGCCGGACGTATTCGATACGAAGGTGCAGAAGGCCGATGCCGAAGCGGTGGTGCACGGGGCTACGCCGATGGGCGGAGCGCTGTTGCCCGCCGCACCGCAGACGCTGGCGCAATTGCCGGCGCCGGGTGGTTACTTTGTCGCGCCGGGGATTGTGGCCGGCGGCGTGGCCGGGGTGCGGGCGGGCGGCGGCGGCATGGGCGGGGGCGGCATGGGGGGCGGCGGGGGCATTGCGCCGGTGGGTCCGGACGGCGCCACGTGGCCCGGCTATTGGGGAGCGAGCGGAAACGGGGGGGTGTGGGTGATGCAGTCCGGCGGGCCGACGACGCTCGTCACGTATCAGGGCGGGGTGGTGAATCACTACGGCGGCACCATTTACAATGCTCCCGGCAGCAACGGTTCGTCGAGCTTCGGCGGCACTTACCAGCTGGCGTTCGGCGGCCTGACCACGAGCACGCAAAGCCTGAACACGACGGGATTCAACAGTCTGACGACGCCCGGGTCGCTGACCAGCTATACCGCCGTTACGAACAGTTCGACGACTTCGAGTAACTCGTCCCAGACGACAAACAACAATACGAGCAATCACTCCACGACGAACCAGAACGGGGGCCCGGGAACGCCGGGCGACCCCGGCACGCCGGGGACACCGGGAACTCCGGGCACGCCTGGCACGCCGGGGACTCCTGGCACGCCGGGCGACCCGTGCGATCCGATCACGGTGGTGCCGGAGCCGGGCACCTGGGGATTGATGATCGCGGCCTTGGCCGTGATCGTGTGGAAGTATCGCCGGGCGGTGTGAGGTCAGTTAAGCCCGGGGGGCCACGGCGTAGCGGAAGAGATCGTCGAGCGAAACGACCTCAGTCGCTCTCTCGTGGGTGGCTTCGAGCACGACGGGAGGGGCAACGCCCGCGTCGAGGGCTTCCTTCCAGCGGCTGGCGCAGAGGCACCAACGGTCGCCGGCTTTGAGGCCGGGGAAGTTGAACCAGGGCGCCGGGGTAACGAGGTCGTTGCCGCGCAAGCGCGAGAACTCCAGAAACGACTCGGTCGTCTCGACGCAAATCGTATGCTGCCCCAGGTCTTCTTCACTGGTATTGCAGCAGCCATCCCGGTAAAAGCCCGTCAGCGGCTCGTGCGAACACGAGCGCAAGATTCCACCCAGCACGTTCTTGGCTTGCGACATCTTCTTCAGTTTCGCAAACCAAGCCCGCGCTAGACTAGGGGGCATGACGACACGTTCTTTCGCACTTGCCCTCGGCGCCCTGGCGCTTTCCGCCTCCGGACTTTTCGCGCAGGGCAGCCCGCGCAAATCGGCCACGGCGGCCATTGGCGGCAAAACGGTCTCGGTCGACTACGGCGCCCCGTCGGTGCGCGGGCGGAAGGTGATGGGCGAGCTGGTTCCGTTCGGCCAGGTGTGGCGGCTGGGCGCGAACAAAGCGACGCACCTGACGACGGATGGCGACATTCTGATTGGCAACCTGGCGGTGCCGGCGGGCACGTACACGTTGTTCGCGCTGCCCACGGCGACGGGTTGGAAGCTGATTGTGAACAAGAAGACCGGCCAGTGGGGCATTCCGTACAAAGCGGAGTATGAAGCCACGGAATTGGGCCGGGTGGACATGAAAGTCGAGAAAACGGCGGCGCTAGTGGAGCAGATGTCGATTTCGGTGGATGGCGGCAAACTCACGATTGAGTGGGAGAATACGCGCGCTTCCGTTGCCCTGAAGGCAAAGTAAGGGCTAATCCTTCCGCCCGGAAAGCCGATCTAATCCCGTAGGAGGACGTCGGCTTTTGTACATCCTGGGCACCATCTGCGTGGTCGCTGCGGCGATGTTTCTGATCATCTACCGGTACACCGGTAAGGTGGACTCGAACCTGCCGATGGTCTTTAACCTGATGATCGGCGCGCACATGATGACCTTCGAAGAAGGTCTAAGCCCCATGTGGGTGTACGTGGCCTTGGTGTGTGCCCTGTTTTTGCGGTTTGAGTTTATGAACCGGGCCTTTGTCCGCGTGGTGCGTGGGGTAGAGACGGTCGCGCTGGGATACATCATCTGGCGGGGCGTCAGCCTGATCCAGGCCTACTAGCCCGAGCCCTATTCCGCCCGGGATACGCGGGTACACCCCCCATTGGATCTCTAGTCCGTCGCGCCGCCGAGACTCCATACTGGCGGCGTGAAAGCGTGGCTGCTCCTTTGCCTGACCATTTCCCCGGCCGCGGCGACGATCGTCAGCGACCGGCTCGATTGGGGAAGCGCGGCGGCCAACTATGATCTGCTGCCGAACCCGGCCGTGGTGGCTTCGGTGCAGGGGCAGAGCGTGACCGCCCGGCAGGCGGGCGCGGCTTTCCTGCGGCTGAACCAGAGCGACGGCTGGTACGGCAACTTCTCGCCCGGGGAAGCACTCTTGTGGACTTACTATGGCGGCCCGATCACGCTGGACTTCGGCGCGGCCGGTGCAACGGCCATTGAATTCCAAATCCAACCGGACCTGTACGGAGCCTTCTCGGCGCTCTTGGAGGTTTACGACAGTCAGGGTAGCCTGGCGGGTACGGCGTCGGCGAGCGGGGTTTCGACCTCGCTGGCCGACGGCCAGGCGGTGCGGCTTTCGCTGACCGGCACGCGCTTCCAAACGGCCCGCATCCGGCTGACGGCGGCGCCTGACGTGAACAGTTTCGCGATCGGGCCGGTGGCCTTTCAGCCGGGCGGGGTGGCGTGGACGGCCAGTCCGCTGAGCGCGGTGCCCGAACCCGCGACGATGGGGGTGGCGGCCGGGGCGCTGGGCCTCCTGTTGGTATCACGAAAAGCTCTCCGGCCGGACCGGTGAAGCCGATAAGCCCCACGAATGAACATGCTCTCCCGGCGGACGGCACTCGGCTTGGCGGCTCTTGGGGCAGCGGCGCGCCGCCAACTGGCCGCGCAAGCCAGTGAACCTTTCGCGCACGGCGTGGCCAGCGGCGATCCTTTGGCAACGCGGGTGGTGCTGTGGACGCGGCTTTCGCCGTCGGCCCAGGAAGCCGAGCCGGCCTTGCCCGTGGAATGGGCGCTGGCCGAAGACGCCGAGATGCGCCGCGTTTACCAGGCGGGCCGCACCTTCACGAGTGCCCTGTTCGACTACACGGTGAAGGTGGACGCCGCGCGTCTGCAGTCCGGCACCACGTATTACTACCAGTTCGCGTTCGGGGGCGCCAAGTCTCCGGTGGGCCGCACGCGCACACTGCCCCAGGGCACGGTGAACCGGGTCCGGCTGGCTGTCGCGTCCTGCTCGAATTATCCCTACGGCTTCTTCAACGCCTATCAGGCGATGGCGCGGCGCGCCGATCTGGACGCCGTGCTCCACCTGGGCGACTACATCTACGAGTACGCCAACGGCCGCTTCGGCGACGGCACGCGCCTGGGGCGAGTGCCGCTGCCCAACCGGGAAACGGTGACGCTGGACGACTATCGCTTGCGGTACGCGCAATATCGGAGCGATCCGGACTTGCAGGACGTCCACCGCCAACACCCGTTCATCGCCGTGTGGGACGACCATGAGTTCGCCAACGACGCCTGGCAGGACGGCGCGGAGAATCACCGGCCGGCCACCCAGGGCGACTGGTACACGCGGCGCGCCGCGGCCGAGCAGGCGTGGCTGGAATGGATGCCGGTGCGCGAGAACGCTTACGAGAACGGCCAGATCTACCGCAGCTTTCGCTTCGGCGACCTGGCCGACCTGATCATGCTCGACACGCGCCTGGCCGGCCGCATGCAGCCGCTGGCGGCGCTGAATACGGTGGGCATTAACCTGCCCAGCCGCACCCTGCTGGGGCCGGATCAGGAGAGCTGGTTTCTGCGGCAGTTGAGTGCGTCGCAGACGCGGTCGACCACCTGGCGCCTGATCGGCCAACAGGTGCTGATGGCCCAATACGTCAACCGCGACGGCCTGATCACCAGCGACCATTGGGACGGCTATCCGGCGGCTCGCCAACGCTTTCTCGCCCATCTGGCCAAACAGGCCATTCCCAATAACGTCATCCTTACGGGCGACATCCATAGTTCCTGGGCGAACGAAATTGGCGGCAATCCTTTCCGGCCGGGCTTCGTCAGCCAAGCCGTGGAGTTCGTTACGCCGGCCATTACGTCGCCCAACCTTGAAGATCCCCAGCAAGCCCGCGAGGTGGAGGCGCGTATTCGCGAAAGCCATCCTCACGTGAAGTATCTGGACGCGAATCGCCGCGGCTACCTGGTGGTGGACGTGGACAGACAGCGCGCCCAAGCCGAGTGGTATCACGTGGCCACCATCCTCCGCCGCACTCCCGACGAAGAGCTTGCGCGCACGCTGGCGGTGGCCGCCGGCGACCCCCGCCTGATCTAACCGCCGCGCCGGCCTGGTCCGCGGGCGATGTAACAACTCGCCGCCCGGCCCGTGCGCGACCAGCAGCCCGTGCGCGACAATAAGGGCAAGCCCCCGTCCCCGCGGAGCACGAACACGGTGAAGCGACTCCTCCTTTTTCTCCTCGCCCTGCTGCTCGTACTCACCCTCGCGATCGCCCTCATCCTTCCCTCCGACTGGCTGCGGGAGCGCATTCACACGCGGGTGGTTGCCGAACTGGCCAAAGCCACCGGCGGACGGGTGGCGCTCGGCGCTTTCGAGTGGAGTTGGCGGCAGAGCGAGGTGCGGGTGCGCGACCTGGTGATCCGCGGCCTGGAGCCGGCCACGGCCGACCCGCTTCTGCGCGTGCCCGCCGCGACGCTCAAGCTCAACGTGCTGTCGTATGTTTCGCCGAACGTGGACCTCAAGGACCTGCAGGTCACCCGGCCCGAACTGCACCTGATTACCTTTTCGGATGGTTCGACCAACTGGCCGGGCGTGAAGAATAAACCCGCCGGCCAGCCGTTTCTCGCTCAGTTCGTCAAGCTCGCCATTGATCGCTTTGTGATCACCGAAGGCTTGCTCACGTGGGATCTTCGCAAGATCCCTCTTGATTTGAAAGGCGAAAAACTCGACCTGAACTTCCGCTACGAAAAGCAGAACTACCGGGGCTTTGTTTCGAGCCGCAAGCTGGTGGTGCAGGGCTGGCGCTTTCAGAATGCCGCATTCGACCTGGACACCGAAGTCTCGATCGAGCCGGACCGCGTCCGCTTCTTCAACAGCCACCTGGCGCGCGAAAACTCGGTGGTGGAGGCCGGCGGGCAACTGTTGCCGCTGACGCCCGACTGGAAGAAGTTCCGCCTGGAAACCGATTTCCAACTGGCCGGCGCTTTGCCCGACCTGGTGCCGCTGCTGCAGATTCCGCTGCAACCGATCGGCACGCTCGACACGAAAGGGAAGTTGGTGTGGGAAGACGACGTCGTGATTACGGCCGACGCCAGCGCCAACGGTTGGGCGCTGGACGTGGGCGGCCAGCGCTTCCGCGCCATCTCGTGGAAAGCGCCGGTGCAGTACGAGAAGGGCCGCGTGGCATCGTCGCGCTTTGCCTTGAGCTGGCTCAACGGCACTTACCGCGGCCGGGCTGCGACGGATTTCGACACCTACGAAGTAGCGGGCACGGCCGCGAACTTCCGCCTGCGGGATCTGGCTCCGCTCATCCAGATCCAGGCGCCGCCCGCCGACACGACGATCATCGGGCCCATCAAAGTGACCGGCAAAGGCGCGGACTTCCGCGCCGTGGCGCGGGTGACGCTGCTGGCCAACGAGCCGGAAAAGCCGTTTACGGGTTCGCTCAACTTTCAGTACGCCTCGCGCGGCCGGTCGCTCAACGTGGAACCTTCCTATCTCGACCTGGCCGGTACGCGGGTGGACCTGAACGGCGACCTGGCCCGCGGTCTGCGCGTTTCGCTCACCACGCGCAATCTGGCCGCCTTGCCCTTTGCCGCCAAGCTGCCCATTCAACTGGAGCCGAACGGCGGGGAGATCACCTTCGAGGGCACGGCGCGCGGCACGTTTGACCAGCCGCGGCTCCAAGGCGACATTGAACTGAGTAACTTCCGCTACGGCCAGCGCGGGATTGAGTACGTGAGCGCCACGATCGACGCGAAAGCGGATTCGCTGGAGTTCGAAGGTCTCCAATCCACCTTCGCCGGCGCCGACATTGCCGGGCGCGGCCAACTCGGCTTGCGCGATTGGGCGTTTACCGAGCAATCGAAGTTCAACGCGCAGCTCGACATCAAGAACGCCGATTTGGCGCGCCTGGCGAAAGAGGCGGGCGTGAAGCTGCCGGCCACGGGCATGGCACAGGGCAAGCTCGAAGTGGCCGGCACGAGCGCGAAGTTCACGGCGCGCGGACCGGTGGAGATCGCCCAAGCGGTAGTGGGCGGACAGCCGCTCGGCGTCGTGAAGATGAATGCCGATTACGACGGCAAGCAGGCCCGGCTCGGCGACGTGCAAGCCACCATCGGGGGGCGGCCCGTCAAGCTCGGCGGCGCGTATCAGGACGACGGCAGCTTCACGCTCACTTTTTCCGGCGAGAACATTCCCCTGGAGCAGTTGCCCGCGTGGAAGGAAGCCCAGCCGGACGTGAACGGCCTGGCGAGCGCCCATTTGCAGTTGGCTGGGCGCCTGGTGAACGAGAAGCCGCAATGGTCGCGCATTGCGGGAGATGCCATGCTGCGCTCGCTGACCTGGACCGGCCAGAGCATGGGCGAACTCGCGCTTACCGCGCAACCGGGAGACGGCAACGCCGTGCGGGTGAGTGCGGCCGGCAACCTGCGCGGCTCGGCGCTGACCGGCAGCGGCACCATTTCGCTGGCCGCCGGCCTGCCCACGCAGCTCGCCTTTCAACTGGCCCCCACGACGTTCGCTCGCTTTGAAGATCTGCTCGCCGCCGGGGAAGACGGCCAGCGCACGCCTCTGCCCTTCGAGGGCGGGCTGACGCTGCAGGGCACGGTGCAGGGTCCGCTGGAAGAGCCGCGCAAGTGGCGCGGCACGCTGCGCGGCGATCAGTTCACGGTTGCGGCGCGGGAAGCGCCGGCCAACATCAAGCGCGACTTCGCGATTCGCAATACCGGCCCGCTGGAGATGGAGTTCGACGAGCGCGGCATCACGTTCCGCCAGGCGCGGCTGGAGGCCCGCGAGACGAATCTCCGCGCCGAGGGGCTGCTGCCGTGGGACGCCAAGACGCCCTGGAATCTGCGCGTCACGGGCCAGGTGAATCTCGGCGTGCTCAGCAGCTTTCAGCCCGATCTCAACGCCACCGGCACGTCGAACCTGGACGCTCTGATTCGCGGCAACCGGCAGGAGCCGCAGCTCAATGGGCGCCTGGTGTTTTCGAACGCTTCGTTCTTTCTGCGGGACGTGGCCAATGGTCTGGAGAACGTCTCGGGCCGCATTCTGTTCGACAAGTCGCGCGCCCGCGTGGACTCGTTTACGGCCGAATCGGGCGGCGGGCGGATCGGCATGACCGGCTTTGTCTCGTTCGGCGCCGAACTCGGCTATCAACTGCAGGCGCGCGTCGACAATGTGCGCGTGCGCTATCCGACGGGCGTCTCCACGGCCGTTAACGCGTCACTGGCTTTGACGGGCAGCCGCGCCCGCAGCCTGCTTTCGGGCGCGCTGACCATTATCCGCGCCAACATCTCGCAGCAGACCGACATCGGCACGCTGCTGACCGAGTCGCAAAAGCCGACGACGCCGGTGCGCATCGAGAACGAATTTCTGCGGGGGATGCAGTTCGACGTGAAGATCGACACGGCGCAGGACGCCGACCTCACCACGTCGCTCACCCAGAACGTGCAGGCGGAGATGAACCTGCGCGTGCGCGGCACGCCCGCCCGCCCGGTGGTGCTCGGCCGGCTCGCCTTCACGCAGGGGGAGCTCAACTTCTTCGGCACCAAGTATCTGATCGATCGGGGGGAAGTGAACTTCTTCAACCCCACCAAGATTGAGCCGGTGATCAACTTTGACCTGCAGACTCGCGTGCGCGGCGTACTGGTGACGCTCACCTTCGCCGGACCCGCGTCTAAGATCAACCTCTCTTACCGCTCGGACCCGCCGCTGCAGCCCAACGAAATCGTCGCGCTGCTCGCCGTGGGCCGCACGCCCACGGGCGGCATTGTGGGCGGCGGGTCTTCGGTGCAGAATCCCGGCGTGCTCAGCGGATCGGCCACGGCGCTGCTGGGCCAGGCGGCCACCACCCCTTTGACCGGACGCCTGCAACGGCTCTTCGGCTTGCGCTCGCTGCGCATTGACCCGCAGATCACGGGCCTGGAGAACACGGCGCAAGCGCGCCTGACGCTGGAGCAGCAGGTTTCGCGCGACGTCGTGGTGACGTTCATTACGAACCTGAACCGCACGCAACAGCAGATTGTGTCGGTGGAATGGGATTTCTCGAAGGAATGGTCGGCCATCGGCATTCGCGACGAGAACGGCGTTTTCGGCGTGGACTTCTTCTATCGCAAGCGCTTCAAGTAGCCGCTAGCGGCGGTACCAGAGGGCGAGCCGTTCCGGCGGGACGCCCAGCGTGTACAAGGCTTGCAGGGAGAGCCAGAGCATCCACGTGCGGAGCATGCGGCCTTGGAAACGCCGGGAGGAAGCGGGCAACTCGTGCGGCAAGTCTACGAAACGGCCCCGGCGCCGCAGCCGCCGGATGAACTCCACGTCCTCAAAAAGCGGGATGGGCGGAAAGCCGCCGCTGGCTTCGTAGACGGCGCGGCGCACAAACAGCCCGGCGTCGCCATAGGTGAGTCCGCACCAGCGCAGCTTCGGGTAGAGCCAGGTGAGAAACGGCGACGCCGCAAAGCGGGGCCGAAAGACGCCGGCGTCGGCCTGGGCCAACGCGCGGGTGAGCAGTTCCACGCTGCCGGGCGCCGGGGAGGCATCGGCATGCAGGAACCAGAGAATGTCGCCCGTGGCCGCTTGCGCCCCGGCATGCAGTTGCGTGCCGCGGCCGCGGCGGGCCGGCACAATCCGCGCTCCCGCCGCCTGCGCCCGGGGCACGGTAGCGTCGCGACTGCCGCCATCGGCGACAATGACTTCGGCGCCGGGCGGCAAACGCCGGAGCAAGGAGACAATCGCGTCCTCTTCATTCAGAGTGGGAATGATGATGCTGACTGGCAAGCGTTCCCGATGAGTGTACCAGCGGCGCTAAACGATCGTTAGCCGCGCGCTGGGACGCGACCAGTCCACTTGCGCGAACAGGTCGCCCAGCGCACAGAACGGCAGCGCGACGGCGCGCACACCGGTGGAGATTCCGAACAGCGCCAACCCGGCGACCGCGTGCGGCGAGAAGACGAGGTCGCGCGAGAGCGCCAGGCGTTCGCCATAACCGCGGCGCAACTGGCGCAGGCGGCGCGCGGGGATTTCGCGATAGACCTGAATGGCGCGAATGTCGGCGCGGGCGAGTTCGCGCGGTCCGGCCGGCGTGACGACTTGCAGCGACTCCGGCGACCAGGAGCGGAAGTAGCCGCGCACGGGTGAGCCGCGGGTGAGTTCGACTTCGACGAGCGTGTCTTTCAGGTGGTCTTCCAGCAGCGACCAGGCGGTCGGCTCCGGAACGTTGGCCCGGACGGTGAGAGCGGCGAGCAGGAGCAGCAGGGCGTGTTTCATACGCCCATCATGCGCCGGTCACCGGCGGGGAGTTGTCACGTTCCTGCAAGGAAATCGCACAGTGCTATTTCCGGATGAGGACAACGGGCGATTGCTCGGTGCCGCCAATCTTTCCGATGAAGTCGCGCAGGCTTTTGAACTGCTCCACCGGCACCCAGGCCGAGCGCAACTCGATTTCCCGCTCCACGATGACTTTGCCGCCTTCGGAGCGGAACGCGGCTTTGTACTTCCCGTAAGCGGTTTCAAACGCGCCGGAGTCCGGCATTTCATCGACGGCAAAGCCGGCGGGAATTTCCAACTCGACGCGTTCGCGGAAGCTGGCCGGCTTGAGGATGAGCGGCTGGGTTCGTTTCGGATTGGAGACGTCGGGCAGGCCGCTGTAGGACAGCACGAGCGGCTTCACCATGAGCAGGCGCCCTTGCATGGAGCGGCCGTAGGCGGGGGCCGAGAAGTCGATGCGGAGGTCAAAGTTGTGTGCGGCGGTGTCGTCTTTCGGCTCGATTTTGGCGAAGGCGGCGCCGGGAACGGCGCGGGAGACGGTGCGTTCGATGGCTTTCTGGTAGTCGTCGCCGGCGAGCGAGCGGACGAGGCGGCGGTTGCGGAAGGCGGATTGGCCGGTGGAGCGGTCGGCGATGGAGGCGACAATGCCGCCTTCGGCGCTGAGCTTGAGGCTGGTGGCGCGTTCGAGGTGATTCTGGTTGGGGGTGGTGCTGGGCGTTTTGAAGAGATCGCCGTGCGCGGGGGCGGCGAGCAGGGCCCAGGAGTCTTGCTCGTGATCGGGCACATACCCGAGCGGCACATGGTAATCGGTGGGATCGAACATCATGAGCCGGCCCAGGCCGGGGAAGTCGAACGCGGCGGGCGCTTGCGCCGCCGCCGGGGCATCGGCGGGGATCTGGATGGCGAGGATGGCGTGGTTGAACTGAAAGGGCGACGGCCATTCCTGGCGCGTCCGGCGAGGGTCGCCGGAGTAGATGCTCACCATGTAGGAGTTGACATTGATGGCCTTGAGCAGCGTGTGCAGGTAGTTGGCTTTGTCTTTGCAATCGCCGTAGCCTTTGGCCAGCACCTGCGCGGCCGGCCGCGGCGTGTAGCCGCCGCCGCGCGAAAGATTGATGGCGACCTCTTCATAGCGGATGCTCTGCGCGTGGGCGGCGAGGGCGGAGACCTTGTCCCAGAGCGTCTTGGCTTGGGCGGTCACTTCGTTGGCTTTCGCGGTGAGTTCCGGGGTGAGAGTGGCTGAAGCCTTGTAGAACTGCAGGTCCCAGGCGGCGACGTCTTTCCAAGTCTGGAAGTGGCCGTCGCCGGAGCCGCCGGGCGGGAAGGTGCTCACCACGAGGCGCGGGAGCAGGGCGCGGCTGGGGGCGTTGCTTTCGGGGTCAAACGGCGCGAGGCGGGTGAGTTGCCAGCGGTACGTGGAGCCACTCACTTCCGGCTCCACCTTCTCGGTGCCCAGGCCGCGGAAGACCTGGCCCTCGGCCTTCCAACCGGCGGGCAGGTTGAGCACAAAGGCGGAGCGCAACGCCGGCAGCGTGTCCTGGAACGTGTGGGTGAACTGCGTGAAGATCGTCTTTTCTTCGACGGTGGATTCAAAGCCGAAGACGGCGCCGGGGTCGGCATCCGCCCGGGCGTCGATGTAACGGTACTTCATCTCCTCATAGAGGTATTGGTTGATGTTGGCTTCGGTGGTCTCGGCTTTGCCGTACTCTTTCACTTTGCCCGACGGCGAGATGAGCCACGCTTTGATTTCGCGCACTTTGCCGGTGTCGGTGTTGTAGTAGATGGCGTTGTTGGCGTCGCCGGCGCCGTCTTTGGTCAACACCTTCAGCGCATAGCGCGTGGAGCGCAGTTGCTTTCCCGTGGCGTCGAGCGTGACGGACTCCTCATTCAACAGCACGGCGGCGGGCACCTTGGCCTCGTAGGCCGGCAGCGACGACGTGGCGAGTTCCTTGAGCCAACCGGGCGCATCGGCGGCGAGAAGCGCCACAGGGAAAAGGGTGAGGGCAAAGCGGATCATATGTTACGTGGGCGGTTACTTGGCGCGGAGCGTGAGCGAATGGGTGTCGCGGCGATGGATTTCATCCCAAGCCGCCTTGATCTGCGGATAGACCTGGGCATCGAACTGAAGCTGGCTGTCGTTGCCCCAGGTGATCGACCGGCGGTAAGAGAGCACATTGCCGCGAACACCCATGTTGAGCTGATACTCGCCAATCTGGCCGAGCTTGAGACCACCGGGATTCTCGGCGGCTTCCAGCAAGAAGCCCTCGGGCATCTCAATGTCGACGTTGTCGCCTTCGAGGAAGGCGTAGTTGAAAACGACGCGGTTCACGCGCTTGGTGGCGGTAAAGCGCGGCTTGGTGCCGTGGGCAAAGAAGTTGGGTTGGAAGAAGAGGCGTTTGCCGGTGCGCTCGGCGTAATTGGGAACGTGCACCTTGTAGCGATAGACGAGCGGCAGCATGGGGTCGAGCACGTTTTCGATTTTGATATTGGTGATCTCGGCCTCGCCGTGTTGCGCGCGGAGCATCTCCCGGTAGTTCTCCTCGCGTTTGGCCTCGGAGAGTTCGGCCAGGAGCGTCTTGGCGGCGACGCTGCGGTGCCCCGTCACCGCCACGGTGACCTCGCCTTCGACCGAGCCATCTTCGTTGAGCTTGAGCTTGGCCGTACGCTGGCTTTGCGTGTCGGTAGCCTTCGAAGTGGGGATTTGGGCGATGCTGTTTTCCTTTTCGTCGAGCACCAGCGCCGGCGCGGCCTCTTCATCCCAATCGACCATGCCCGACGGGATATAGGGGTTCGTGACGTTGAAGAATTTCCAGGCGCCGTTGAGCTTGATGGCCGCGATTTCATTGCGGAGCAACGCGGAGTCGAATAGGTTCGGGCGGAAGTAGGCGCCGTCGGCACTGTTGGCGCGGACGCCGCGGGCTTCGAGTCCGGCGGCCTGGGCCATGGCGACGAAGAGCGTGTTGAGGTCGGACGGATAGCCCATGCGGAGCTTCGCGGTGTCGCCGGAGTTGAAACCTTCTCTGCGCTTGAAGTTGGTGCGGTCTTCGGCGGTGACGCCCGCGGTTTCGTAAGCAAGGTTCTTGAGCTTGACGCGGACGAAGTCGGCGAGTTTGGTGGCTTTTTCTTCGGGGGTGTTCGCGCCAGCGGTGGCTTCGGCGGCGAGGGCTTTCACTTCGTTGGTAACTTTGAGGTCCTTTTTGAATTCCGACTCCAGCTGGCGATTCATCTTGGGCCAGAACTTCTTAGGGTCCTTTTGTTCATTGGAAGTGTAGTAGATGAGCAGCCATTGCTTGAGTTCCTTGTCGGCCGCGGTGTCCGGTTCGTCGACAAAGGCGGGAATCTTTTCAATGGTGGTTTTGAAGAAGGGCTCCGGAACCTTCACTTCCTGGAAAGGGGAAATGTTGCAGTTGAAAGGGTAGGGGAACATGCGCAGGCCGCCGGTGTAGTCGGCGCCGAGGGGCCGCAACAGAATGTCGGTCTTCCAGACGGGGATATCGCGCTGCGCGTCGATCTCCACGCGGAGGTAGTAGGCTTCGGAGGTGACCTCGTCCCACTGATACTCGATGAGGGAGCCCGGTTGCACGGCCGGCAGAGTGAACGACCGGGTGCGGACCAGGGTCCGCCGGCCGACCTTGACGTTCGTCTTGTCAAAGACGGCGTCGCCCTTCAGGTCGACGATGGATCCATCGGGCTGAATGGTCCGCCCGCGGAGGTTGGCGACGGTCATCTTGTACTTACTGAAGTAAGGGATGTTGACGGTGGATTGGGACTTCACTCCGCGATCATTGAATATCTTCACACGCAAATAGTGTTGATGATGATGCTCGGCCCGGCCGCCGCGAATGTCGTCAAAAACACGCTGTTCCCAGAAAATCGCCTCCGCGTCGGCGTGAGGATCGAGCTTCGGGGCTTTCAGTTGGAGCTCTTCCGGAGTGATGGGTTTCCACTCCGCGGCCAGAAGATTTAATGCGAAGAGAGAAAAAAGGAGTCCCGGTTTCATGCGCTATAAGCAACAGTCTCACTCTGGAATGACGGAGAGTCAATAGCTTCGTAAGTAAGTGTGCGCCGCAAAGGCAGGGAAGTACTAGTCGCGCCGGCGGGCGGGTCCCACCGGCAGAACAGCAACTGAGACAGTTTAGGCTATTCCCAAGAGATGCCTAACGTAATGATTTCCCGAGGAAAAGTACTCGGCGGCAAGTGGGACAGTTGAAAGGTCCGAAAGCTTGCCAGCCGGTTAGAACGCGAATTCCAGAAATCGGCGCGCGTAGCGGTCCAGCACGTCGATCGACCCGCCGTCCCGCAACGGGGAACACATTTCATAGGCCACCGTTCCCCGGAATCCGCCGGCCTGCAAGGCCCGCACGAACGCGCGGTAATCGATAACTCCCTCGCCCATCGGCACCGCCACCGTGGCCGGTGTTTCCGCCACATAGTTCACCAGCGACGCTTCGTAGCGATAGCGGGGACGCAGTTGGTAATCGGCAATGGTGGTATGCACCGTCTGCCGGCCGAGCGCCTTTCCGCACGCTTCGAGCGAGGCGCCCTGCAAGGCCGGCGCCCAGGCATCGAACAGCGCGCGGCAGTTCTTTTCCTTGATCTGCGCGAGCATGTCCTGGTAGCTTTCCCAGCCCACCGCCACATCGTGATGATTCTGGACGCCGATTACGGCGCCGAAGTCGGCCGCCCGCCGGGCGCACTCGCGGAGCGCCGCCACGATCAGGTTCCACTGCGCGGCCTGGCTCGCCGCCGGATGGTGATAGCCGGTGAACACCCGCACGACGCTGCCGCCGAGATCGCGCGCCAATTCGGCCAGCGCGGCGACGTGCTGAATCTGAAACTCGCGGTGCGGCACCTCACCGTGTTCGAGATCAGCCGTGAAGTTCGTGTAGCCGGCAATCACCACGTGCTTCAGCTTGCGGCGCTCAATGCGCTTGCGCAAGCGGGCCCGCTCCCGCGGGCCGTAGTCGAGCACGGAGACGTGCGGCCGCTTGGCCATCAGCATTACGCCGTCGTAGCCGAGGTCGGCGGCCTTTTCGACAAAGTCGTCGACGGAGAGCGCGGCCTGGCCCCAGAGCCCGGCATAGCTGACGGAATGGAGCAGTCGTCCTGTAATCATGGCTCTACCAGATTACTCTTGCGGGCTCCGGCTTCCGGCGGTGGCTATATCGCAAACAGGCCCTCGGCCAGATCGCGCAATTCGCCGATCGCCGGGCGCCAGCACCCAGCTGGCGCCCCAAGCTTGTAAGTTCCGCCGTGCGAGAAACGAGGACGCGGGGTTCCGTCGGCCGCGCTTGGCGGCTGGACAGAGGGGGGATCGCGTTTGACCTGCTGCCGTCAGCCGTTGTACAACTCCCAGGTGACCCGCCGCTCCCTGTTTGCCGCGCCTGCGCTACTGGCTCAATCGCGACGCCCCAATATCCTGCTCATCATGGCCGATGACCTGGGCTTTGAAACTCTCGGCTGCTACGGCGGGACTTCTTATCGAACACCGCATCTGGATCGCATGGCGGCCACGGGGGTCCGCTTTACGCACGCCTTCGCACAGCCGCTTTGCACGCCCACACGCCTGCAGCTGATGACGGGGCAACACAACTTCCGCAACTGGCGGTCGTTCGGCACGATGGCGCCCGAGGAGAAGACGTTTGGCCACATGATGCAGCGCGCCGGTTACCGGACGGCGATTGCGGGCAAGTGGCAGCTCTTCAGTTACGACGCTCCACCTTCGCCGTACCGCGGCACGGGCAAGAAACCGGAGCAGGGCGGCTTTGACGAGTTCTTCCTCTGGCACGACGGCTACAGCGAAACCAAAGGCTCGCGTTACGCCGATCCGGTGATCAACCACAACGGCAAAATGGTGCCCAACACGAAGGGCAAGTACGGGCCCGATCTCTTTTCCGACTTCCTGATCGATTTCATGCGGCGCCACCGGGACCAGCCATTCTTCGCGTACTACCCGATGGCGCTCACGCACGGGCCCTTCAACGCCACGCCGAACTCCCAGGATTGGCCGCACGGGGATCGCTTGAAAGACGATCCCAAACACTACGCCGATATGGTCGAGTACATGGATCGCGACTTGGGCAAGGTGCTCGACGCGGTCGACCGTCTTGGGTTGGCCGAGAACACGCTCGTGCTTTTCTATTCCGACAACGGCAGCCCGCCGGAGGTGACGTCGCGCATGGGCAGCCGCGTTGTACCCGGCGGCAAGCGCTTTACCACCGAGGCCGGCATGCATGTGCCGCTGATCGCGCGCTGGAGAGGCGTCTCGCCGGCCGGGCGGGTTTGTCCGGACTTAGTGGACTCCACGGATTTTCTGCCGACGATGATGGACTTGACCGGCGCGAAGTGGTTCGACGCCCTGCCGCTTGACGGGCGCAGCTTCCTGCCGCAGGTGAAAGGCGCGCGCGGCAATCCGCGCGAAGCGCTCTTTGCGCACTTTGATCCGCATCCCAGTTGCAAGGCCGATCTCACACCCACGCGCCTGGCGTGGGATCACCGCTGGAAGCTCTACCTCGACGGCCGCCTCTACGATTGGAAGGCCGATCCCCTGGAGAAAACGCCAGTGGCGGCGGCGGGGGAAGCCAAGGCCGCGCGCGCCAAGCTACAGGCCGTACTCGACCAAATGGCCCGGGTGAAGGCGCCGAAGTTTAATCGCTTTGAGCCGGATGGCAAGCCGGCTTACTGAGCCTGCGCTTCCGGAATTTGCCCGCGAGCCACGCGCGCGGGAGTGGGGACGGTTTTGAACTGTCCCACTTCCGCCCTCAGCCGTGAACGGCCTGGTAGACCTCGCGCTTCCCTAAGCCACGCCGGCGCGCCACCTCCTTGATTGCCTCGCCCCGTTCGCGTCCTTCGGCCTCGAGCGCCGCCACTTCCTGCCGCAACACCGCCGGACCGGCGGCCGGTACGGCGGCCCCCGCGGCCGCCTTGCCCACCAACAGCGTGATCTCTCCGCGCAGGCCGCCGCGCGCGTCCACCATTTGCCGCACCTCTTCCGCCGTTCCGCGCAGAAACTCCTCGTGCAGCTTGGTGAGTTCCCGGGCCACCACCACGGGCCGCCCGGGCAGGAGCTCGGCCAAGTCCGCCAACGCCTCCGCAATGCGGTGCGGCGCCTCAAACGCGATTAGTGTCTCTTCGGCCTGCGCCCACCCCTCAAACAAGCGCCGCCGCGCGCCGGTTTTCGGCGGCAGGAAGCCGACAAAGGTAAACCGGTCTGTTGCCAGGCCTGACCCCGCCAGCCCCGCGAGCACGGCCGACGGCCCCGGCACGGGCACCACGGCAATGCCGCGCGCGCACGCTTCCTTCACCAGCCGGTAACCGGGGTCGGACACCAGGGGCGTGCCGGCGTCGCTCACCAGCGCCACACTCTCGCCGGCTTGCAGGCGCTGGCAGAGTTCGGCGGTCCGGGCCGCCTCGTTGTGTTCGTGATAGCTGACGGCGGGCGTCCGCAGGGAATAGTGGTCGAGCAGCTTGCGCGTCTGGCGCGTGTCTTCACAGGCCACCACCGCCACCTCACCCAGGAGACGCACGGCTCGGTAGGTCATGTCCTCCAGATTGCCAATCGGCGTGGCGACTAGGTAAAGAGTCCCAGGCATCGACCGATCGTACCCTACTCTCTCGCCCTTCCATACCTTACGCTACCCGGAGGGAGCGAAAATGCGCAACAATATGAAACAACAGACCTTGAGTCCGGCCTACCAGCCGGACTACTATGGGTAAGAGATTCGTCGGAAGCAACGGTCGGAAGCAACGATACAAGATGGCAAACGGAACATGTCCCGCCGCTGGGTCGGCTTATGGCGCTTGATCTAGGCGGCTCGGAACACAGTCCCGCGGAGGAGCGGAGCACGCGGCGGCGCGCCGGGGGCGAAGCTTCGGGTACAAAGGCGACAATGGAGCGTTTCTACACTTGGGAGCCGGAGGGGAAGTCGATCAAGGTCTTGATCGACTTTGAAGTGGTCGACCGCCTTTCGCAGGACGTGATGCGCGGCTTTGGCGCGGTGCCGCGGCGCGGCGCGGAAGTAGGCGGTATTCTGGTGGGCACGGTGGAAGCGGGCGAGAAGCTCGTGGTGCACATTCAGGATTTCGAGACCGTGGCCTGCGCGCACAAGCGCGGCCCGTCGTATCTGCTGACGGAAGAGGATGAGGCGAGCTTCGGCCAAGCCGTGGAGCGCCTGCGGCAACGCAACGACCGTGGTCTCCACGCGATTGGCTACTTTCGCAGCCACACCCGCGACGGCATCTGCCTCAGCGATGAAGATCTGACGTTCTTCGCCAAATACTTCCCGGACCCGAGCGCCATCATTCTCCTGGTGCGGCCCTTTGCCACGCGCGTGAGCATGGCCGGCATTTTCTTTGAAGAGCACGGCCAGATCCGGCCTGAGCAATCGGCGCTGGAATTCCCCTTCCGCCGCAAAGAGCTGGGCGGCGGCTCACCGGAACCTTTGCCGCGCGATTTCGATTCCCGGAAGGTAGAGCCGATCCGCTCGCAAGCGGCGGCGGCGGGCGGCTTCTCCATGCCCGCCGGCTTTACGGGAAGCCTCGGCGCGGGCGGTTCAAGCGGTCCTTATTCCGGCGGCCTCTTCGGCCAGATGCCGGGCCTGGAAGCGCGCTCACCGGGCGAGACGCTCGACGATGATCCGGCCCCTTCGGCCAAATTCAAACGCACCTGGGTCTGGCTGCCCCTGTCGTTCATCTTCCTCATGCTCGGCGTGCTGGCCGGGTTTTTCTTCGCGATGGGCGGGCGCCGAGGCGGTCTGAATTCCACCAGCCCCGATGTGTATCGCCTGGCGCTGGCCGTTAAGCGTGAGCCCGGGGCGCTGCATGTGACGTGGGATCGTTCGCTTCCGGCCATTCGCCACGCCACGGGCGGCGTGCTCTGGATCAACGAAGGCAAGCCGAAGCAAAAGGAAGTCCGCCTGCGCTCGGCCGATCTCCAATCCGGCAGCGTGCTGGTGCGCGGCGAAGGCGACGCTTCGTTCCGCCTGGAAGTCTCGTTGAGCGACGGCAACCGGCTTTCGGAAGTCTACGAAGTCCGCTCGACGCCGTAAGGCCCGCCGGCCGGGCGAAGGCCCGCGCTACCCGTGTTAACCTATCAAGAGGCGAAGCGCATTTTCTGCGCTCCCGCTTTCCTCTAGCAACGTCATGCACGAGCACGAACTCTGGTTAACCGCGCAGTTTAATAAGTTCCTCGCCGGGCCCGCCAACGCCTTCCTGGAAGCCGTCGGCATGGCCCATCACGGCGAAGCCCACGGCTCCGGCCCGTGGACCAATTGGATGGTGATGCAGTTGCTGGCCGTGCTGGTGATTGTGGTGCTCGCCGCGCTCGTCAAGTCGCGCCTTTCGGTGGATAAGCCGGGCACGCTGCAGCAGATGTTCGAGATGCTCTGGCAGTCGCTCTACGATCTTGCCCACGACGTGGTGGGCCACGGCTACAAGTCGCACGTGTACCTGTTCAGCACGGTCTTCGTCTTCATTCTGATTTCGAATCTGCTCGGCATCATCCCGGGCCTGGAATCGCCGACGATGTCCTACTATGTGCCTGCCGGCGTGGCCATTATCGTCTTCCTCTATTTCAATTTCTGGGGCTTCAAGGAAAACGGTCCGGGCTACCTGAAGCACTTTGCCGGCCCGGTGTGGTGGCTGATGCCCTTCATGTTCGTCGTCGAGATCATCTCGGTGTTTATTCGCCCGGTGTCGCTCACCATTCGTCTGTTTGCCAACATGCTGGCCGGCGAGCAGGTGACCATCGCGTTCCTGAAGCTGGTGCCCATCGGCATTCCGGTGATCTTCATGGGTCTGCACACGTTTGTGAGCTTCGTGCAGGCATTCATCTTCACGGTGCTGACCATGGCCTATGTGGCCGGGTCGGTGGAGCACGAGCACTAAGTTTTTTTGCAGTGAGCCTTTCAGTGTGAGGCCGGAGCGTCCCAACGCATCCTGTGCAACCACCTCCTGAGGGCAAGTTAAGGAGAAAGCAGTTATGAAGAAAGTGTTGATCCCGGCGCTGCTCCTGGCCGCGCCGATCTTTGCGCAAACCCCGGGCAGCTCGAACGGCTCGCTCGTTCCGAACGTGGTGGGTCTGGGCCTGGCGGCCGGTTTGGCCGCGATGGGCCAGGGCAAGGCGGTCGCTTCGGCGGCGGAAGGAATTGCCCGCAACCCCGGCACGGCCGGTGCGATCCGTACGCTGGCCCTGATCGGCCTGGCTTTCATGGAATCGCTCGTGTTGTTCACCTTCTTGAAGACCTAGTCTTCGCCTCATCTACGAAACAAAGCCAGCCCCGGGAGACGGAAGTCTTTCGGGGCTGGCTTTTTTGTGAGGAAGGGGAGCATCCGGTTTTCGCCGCGGGAGCTGAGTTCTAGAACCTTCGTGCTAGTTTCCAACTTGTCACCGATAGGGGCAAGCCGCTAGGATCATACGAGCTATGAGTACCGCCAGCGTGCAGCATCATCCTACTCGAGGTTTCCGTTCGGCCCTTTCGCGCGGCCCCGTGGTGGTGGCGAAAGAAGCCAGGCATCGCTTCTATTCCTGGTATTTCGAACGCCGTTTGGGGGTCGAGACCGGGGGCTGGATCCTCGAGAAGGACCTGGACTACCAATCGCCGGATGGCAAGCCGTACGCACCGATCGGGTACGAGCATATTTTTTGGGCGTTGAACCGGATACCGATTCCGGCGGCCCAGGTGGAACTGGTGGACATTGGGGCGGGGAAAGGGCGGGCGATTCTAGCGGCGGCGACGCGTCCGTTTCGGCGCGTGACGGGGATTGAGCTTTCGGCTTCCCTGGCTCAGCACGCCCGCAACAACATTGCGAATCTGCGCGGCAAGCGAGCGCAACATGTGGAGATGTTGAACGTGAATGCGGTGGAGTTTCAGATACCGGCCACGACGAACGTTTTCTATCTTTTCAACCCATTTGATGGGGACACGCTGCGTCAGGTGGTGGAGAACATCCGGCAGTCCTTTGCGGCGCATCCGCGAAAGGGCTTCGTGATCTTTTTCAATCAGAAGCACTTTGACGCGATTGTGACCGGGCAGCCGTGGATCCGCAAGGTTTACTCGGGAGAATTCTACCCGCAGTACGGCTGCGGACTTTACGAGATCGGATAAACGGCTGGGGAGTCCGCACGCGGGCTCTCGCCCCGCGAACTCCCCGGCTTTGCATACTCTGCGGCGGACAAAGACCGATTAGTGCTTTTTGTCGTTCTTGTGGTCCTTCTTCTCGTGCTTCTCGTCCTTGTGCTTGTCGTCCTTATGCTTGTCGTCGGCCACCACCATGCCCAACGAAAGCGACAGGCCCAGCAGAACGGTCATCATCTTCTTCATCCGATATTTACTCCTCTTGTGTTGCAGGAACCGGCTTCTTGCGCCGTCCTTAAAGGTCTCATCGGATTCGCTACGGCGGGCTTGAGAAAAACTGGCCGGAGAAAAACTTAAGCCGCCCGCCACTGGTCCAGGCCTCTTGCCTTCTCCCGGCACCGTTCCGCCCAGGGGTGCCCAGCGCTCAACCGTTCCTCCCAGCGCGCCGCCGCCCGCAAGTAGGCCTCTCGTGCCGCCTGCTGATCACCCAGCCCCAACTCGGCCTCAGCCAGCAGCTCCGCCGCAGGCATGCCCCCCGGATCGGGCGCCGCTTCGCCGGCGTCTTCGCGCTCCTCCCGAGCACGCAAGCCCGCCGCCGCCTCTTCAAACTGCCCCTGCGACAACAGCCACTCTTCGTGACATCCCACCCGCGCGCTGGCCATATCGAGCTGCGCCGGATCGACCTTCTCGCCCGTAGCGGCGTCGCGCACCTCCAGTTCCCCGTCTTCAAACGCCCGGCGCGCCAGCCGGCACGCGCGGTCGAGGGTCGTTTGCGACTCCCCTTTCTCGCCCGCCCGCCAGAGCATCCGGCCCAGTTCATGTACGGCCGGCGCCAGGTGCGGATCACCGGCCTCCAAATGCTCTTCGAGTTCGGCCACGGCCTGGCGGAAGTACGGCACGGCTTGCGCATAGTTGCCCTCCGCGGCCCAAGTGCGCCCCAGCAGACAATACATCTCGCTCACGGCGAGAGGGTTGTACCCTCAAGTCACCGTCCGGGCTACTTGCAACTGATCGGACGCCATGGTCCGGCAGCGCGCCAACTCGCCTGCCCGGTAATGTAACTCCGTCCGCAGCTTCTGCGCGGCCGCCGCCCGGATCGTGCGCATGAAGCCTGAGCCCCGCTCGCAGATCGTATCGGCTTCCTCCAGCTTCTGCCGGGCCAGGGCCAGATCGCGCCCCTGCATCGCCTGCATCGCTTCTCCGTAGCTTTGGCCCCAGGCCCGCGCGCGCCGCCACTTCCGCCGCAGCCACAAGAACGCGACCGCGGTTGCCAAGAGCGCTCCCCAAAGAAAGACCATGCTTGAAACTCCTTATACGACCATCTGAGTTATCGACACCCTCCTTTGCGCGCTTTAGCTTACCCACACTTAACCCTGGCCGGTCTGCGGGCCTTGCCGCGCGTACCCCAGCAGGAGGATCTCTCACATGCTCGTTCTGGAACTGCTCGCCGTCCCCTTCGTGGTCTCGGCCACCGCCTGGCTGGTGGAAAAGCTTTGTCTCCGTCCCGGCGCCAGCCGGGAGAGTCCAGGCACTTCCGGCGATCACGTGTTTGCCGCCGGGCTTGCGAAAGCTGAGTCTTTTCAACACGCGGCCACCGGAAGCGGGAGAGTTTAGGCGGTCCTGCTTGCGGAATTCGGCATCTCCCCTTAATCCCATCGACATATCAGATTCACCCGATTAAATCTTTGGATTGGCAACTGGACCTCCGGCTGTTTATCTTGGACAAGAAGAGGGAGCGCTTCACGCGGACTGCCCCTTTTGTAGACCACGGGACCAGCCCCTCGTCCGTGCCGCCGGCGACTCGACGCCGGTGTTTTGTCCCCTGTTCGCTAGTCACACAGAGGAAAGGTGTATCTGAATGAGTTCAAAGTTGTATTTGTTGGTGCTGGCCGGTGCCGCTGCGCTTGGGGCGCAAACGCAAACGACTCCGCCCGCCGACCCCGCGGCCACCGCGCCGGCCGCCCCCGCCAATTGGCGTGAGAAGTATGGCAACTTCACCTGGAAAGGCATCAAGCTCTCCGGTGTCGCCGATGGCTACTACAACAAAGCCTTCAATAACCCCTCCACGGGTTTCAACCAGGTGCGTAACTTCGACATCGACGCCAACTCCTGGGATCTGAACATGCTGAAGTTCGCCATCGAGAAATCGGCCGAGCCGGTCGGCTTCCGCCTCGATCTCGGCATGGGCAAAGCCTTCACTATCTTCCAGCTTTCTGAGCCTACCCGCCGCGTGGATCAGCTTGAGCCCGTGATGCAGGCCTATGTTTCCTTTAAACCGAAGTCGTGGAAAGGCGTGCAGGTGGATTTTGGTAAGTTCTTCACCTCGGCCGGCGCGGAATTGACGGAAACCCACCTGGGCTGGAATTACTCGCGCGCTTTCCTGTACGCCAACGGACCCTACTATCACACCGGCTTCCGCATGACGGCTCCGGTAACGAAGTCATTCACCGCCGGCGTGCAGATTGTGAATGGCTGGAACAACGTGGTGGACCAGAACACGCCGAAGACTTTCGGCTTCACCGGCGTCTACACCAAGGGGAAAGTCACTTACTCGAACGTTTACTACGTGGGCCCCGAAAAATTTAAGCCGTTGACCGGCGTGCGCCACTTCTGGGATCAGGTGCTCACCATCAACGTCAACGACAAGTTCAGCACTTATCTGAACTTTGATCTCGGCTTCGACCGGGGCGCGGTGGCTCCGGCCAGCCCGACCGGCCGTTATACGACCGCCAAGTGGAATGCGCTCGGCTGGGCCTACCGCTACCAGATCAACAAAGTCTTCGCCTTCGCCAATCGCTACGAGTACTACCACGATGCCAACGGCTTTATCACCGGCACGGCGCAGACCCTTAAGGAAGCCACCTTCACTCTCGAAACCAAGATGTTCGACGGCCTGCTGAGCCGCTTTGAGTATCGCAACGACTGGAGCAACCAGCCCTTCTTCGTTCGCGAGACGGGCAAAGCTCTGGGCAAGACCCAGCCCACCTTCACCGTTGGCTTGGTCGGCTACTTTTAAGGAACCGCGCACAACGGACCGCGACCTCTGGCGCTGCGGCCTGTGCGCTTCTAACACTGCTAACCTGGAACGCGTGAAAGCGTTTTTCCTTTTCGCACTCCTTATCGCCGCGATGCCGGGCGAGACCGTGGACCGGCTCCTCGAGCAGAAAACGCTCGCCCGCATCGCCGCCCTCGACGAGAAACTCGACGGCGTGCTGGGCGTGGCGGCCATCGATCTCACCACCGGCCGCGAAATCGCCTATCACGCCGATGTCGTTTTCCCTCAAGCCAGCTCCATCAAGATCCCCATCATGCTCGAGATGTTCAAGGCCGCCAAAGCCGGCGCCTTCGACCTCGATGAAACCGTCACACTCGGCCCGGCCGACTACGTGGGCGGCTCCGGCTTGCTGCAGGAAAAACTCAAACAAGGACCTCTGAAAGTCACGATCCGTCAGGTCATCACCGCGATGATCGAGGAAAGCGACAACTCGGCCACCAACTGGTGCATCCGCAAGGTCGGCATGGCCGCCGTCAACCGCTCGCTCGACGAGCTCAGCCTGCTCCAAACCCGCCTGCGCCGCATCATGCTCGATCAGGCGGCCGCCTCGCGCGATGAAGAGAACGTCAGCACGCCCCGGGAAATGGTCCGCCTCGTGGCCATGCTTTACCAGCACAAGCTTGCCGACCCGGTGGCCACCATGGACATGCTGGCCATGATGAAGCTGGTGAAGGCCGACTTCCGCAAGGCCATCCCGGCCGAAGTCGAGGTTGCCGCCAAGCCGGGCGAACTCAACGGCGTCCGCTGCGAGACCGGCGTGGTCTATCTGAAGGGCCGCCCCTTCGCTTTGAGCGTGATGACCACGTATCTGGGGAAAGAGGAGAGTCCGGTGGACCGGGTCGCGCGGCTCGTCTACGACCACTTCGAGCGCCTGGCCCGCGGGAATCGCTACGGCAACCTCGGCGTCCGCTAGTGTCAAGTCGGATACTAACCCAGGTAAGGTACTGGGTTTTAGTACAGTACTAACTTTCCCCGTACCAAGCTGGTTCGCCAGCACAAATAAGGGGAACACATGTTAAAACTGAGGTAACTGGCCCCCCTCGGAGACCCGAGGGTGAGGTCCAGACGGAGGTAGCATGCGTTTCTCTCTCGCTTTCATTCTGGCTTGCGCCACACCGGCATTCGGCGGTCTGCTCGTGTTTTCGTCAGGCGCCACCGACGTCTCCAATACCGTCCAAGCCCAAAACACGATCCTCCAACTCACCAGCCCCGGCAGTGCCACCAACCAGAGCGCCTGCGTTCTGATCGACGACGTTCTGCTCGGCACCAACTACGAGTACTCGCCTTGCCCCACGGGCTTTGCCGGCGGCAATCAGGCAAATAGCCAAACCCGCACGTTCAGCGCTCAAGCCGCCAACATCGCCAGCCCGGCCGACCTTCGCCTCACGCTCGACGTGGTGGAGCCTAATGGCGCCCTCAGCATCACGATCGACCGGCTGGAGCTCTACTTTTGGAACCCCGCCACGGGCGCGCTCCTCTCCACCATTGCGCTGAGCCCGCAGCCCTATATCCTGCCCACCAGCAACAACGGCAACGGCAAGGCGGAGGTGGTCTTCCGGCTGGATAGCGCCGCCATCACCGAACTGACGCTGGCCGGTTTCAATGCCAACACGATTATCGGCATGGCGGTGAATATGAGCAACGCGACGGGCGGTCCGGAGTCCTTCTACCTCACGAACCAGCTCTCCGTGGAAGGCGTGCCCGAGCCGTCGACATGGGTTTTGGGCGCCACCGCGCTCGGCCTTTTGTGCTGGAATAAGAAGAAGCGCGGCCTGTCCTCGCGCCTCCATCCCCAGCAAGAATGCTCTACCGCTCCTGGTGTATCTGTCTCCTCGGTGCCGCGCTAGCCGCGGCCGATCCGCCTGCGTCGGGCGAGTCCAAGCCCGTGGATTCGAAGCCATCCGCCGAATCCTCCGAACCCGAGAGCCCGGCGGGAGAAACGGCCAACCCCAGCCGCACGGAGCTCAATCTGCTGGGGCAAACCAATACCAAGGGCGGTGAAAGCCGGCGCAACGAAAACGTTCAGTTCAACCTGATCGATAACAACGCGCTCAAGGAAATCAACCAGCGCCTGGGCGTCACGCCCACCGTTATCAGCGAATTCCAGCCCGAGCGCCACTACTACGGCGCCGAGTTCGGTAGCGCTCCGGGCTCCTCCATCGTGCTGGCGGGCAAAGCTCCGGCCGCCGGCTGGCACGGTCGCGCCGATTGGTCGCACGTGAACAGCCTGCTCGCCGCGCGCGCCTTCTTCCAGGTGGGAGGCGTGAAACCGGCGCGCGAGAACTCGTTTGGCTTTGGCCTGACGGGCCCGCTGTGGCGCGGCGCGCAACTCACGATCGACGCCGGTACGCAGCGCATCCGCGGCGTGGTGAATGGCAATGTGCAAGTGCCCGCGCCCAACGAACGCACGCCCACCGCGACCCACCCCATCGTGCGCGCCTTTGTGCAGCGCATTCTCAACGCCTATCCGGCCGAACTGCCCAACCGCACCGACATCGATCCGCGCATGCTGAATACCAACGCACCGCAGCGCGTCGACAACGACAACGCCACGCTACGGCTCGATCAGGCGATCGGCGCGCGCGACAAGTTCATTGCGAGCTACAACCACGTCGCCGCGGGCGTAAAGGCGTTCCAACTGGTCCAAGGCCAGAACCCTGACACTACGGCCATGTCGCACCAGGCCGGCCTGCAATGGCATCGCGCCTGGTCGCCGCGTACAGTCTCGATCGCCGGCGTGCGCTTTGACCGCTCGCGCACGCTGATCGTACAGGAGAACAACGCCATCGGCCCGCAGATTTTCACCAGCACCGTGCTGCGCGCCATCAGCGACAATAACGCCGTACCGATCGACCGGGCGCAGAATCTCTGGAAGACCGCCTTCCAGATTTCCCACACGGCCGCCAAACACCAGATCAAGGCCGGCTTTGAGCTGCTTCGCCGCCAGATGAATGGCCGCGAATCCGACGCGCATGTGACCGCGCTCGCTTTTTTCAACAACTACGGCCTGGAAGCGATCGAGACGCTCCGCGCCGGGCGGCCCTCCACATTCTGGATCGCGGAAGGCGACCTGCAGCGCGGTTATCGCAACTGGGACAACTGGTTCTACCTGGCCGACAAGTGGACCGTTTCGCCCCGCTTCACCTTGAACCTGGCGCTCGGTTACCGGCCCATCTCGAAGCCCTACGAGGTGAACAACCGCGACCGGCTGCCCTACTTCTCCGATCGGAACAACTTTGGGCCCACGGTGGGCCTGGCCTACCGTCTGCCCGCGCGCTGGGGCGTGTGGCGCGCCGCCTACGGCCTGCACTACGGGGAGATTTTTCCGGTCACCTTCCAGCAGGTCCGCTTCAATCCGCCCAATAACTACAAAGCCGTGATCCAGGATCCCGACTTACTCCGGATTCTCCAGGGCGGTTACTCTGTCCGCAACAATCCCCCCCGGCAATCGGTCTTCTATGACTATCAGCCCGAGCTCGTGAGCCCCTATTCCCAGCAGTACAACGCCGCCTGGGAACTGGCACCCGCCGCCAACTGGACGTGGCAACTGGCCTACGTCGGCAGCCGCTCCAACAAGGTGCTCAACCACTGGTATCTGAACCGCGCCCATCCCCAGCCCGGCGTCGCCCTCACCACCGGCACAGTGGACCAGCGGCGCGCGCTGCAGAACTTCGGCGAGATCCGGCGCGTGATGAACTCGTCGCGCGGCTACTTCGACGCCTTCCGCACCACGGTGACGGCCCGCGGCTATCGCGGCCTCAGCTTCGAAGCGTCCTACTGGTTCAGCAAAGCCATCGACCTTGGCGGCGACTACACCAATACGGCCCACGACGTAGACAGCTTCCGCTACCGCAGCCAAGGGGAGTTCGACGTGGCCGGTGATCTGCGGGGCCTGAGCCGGTTCGACTCGCCGCATGCGCTGCTTACCAAGGCCGACTATCGCCTGCCGTTGTCGAGCCGCCTGCCGCGGTGGAGCGGCCGCTGGTCGCTCGATTCCGTGACGCTGGTCAAGACCGGCACGCCCTTCAACCTCACCACCGGTTCCGATGCGCCCAACTTCGGCAACGTAGACGGCATCAGCGGCGACCGGCCCAACGTCGCCGATCCGTCGGTGCTGGGCCGCACCATCTCGCATCCTGACCGTTCTCGCGCTCTGCTGCCCCGCAACGCCTTCACCTTTGTGCGTCCCGGCGAGGAGCGCGGCAACATCGGCCGCCACGTCTTCCGCCGTGCGTCGATCCGCAATTGGAACGCGGGTCTCACGGGCCTGTGGACGGTGAGGCGCGACTGGGCCCTTAGCCTTCGCGCCGAATCCATCAACCTCACCAACACGCCCCAGTTTGCCGAGCCCGGCGTGGCGCTCACCGATCCGAATTTCGGTGTGATCACCAACACGCTTAACGATGGGCGCGCCTTCCGGTTTACGCTGCGGCTCACCTACTAACCGGGTACACTGCAAGATTCATGCCCGCCCTTGCCGACCTCGTCGCCGCCGGCCAAAGCTTTCGCCGCCGCCTGGACGCGCTCAAGCGCGATCGCCCCGAAATCGACTGGTATCCCTACGGCACGCTGGGCCTGATGGACGTGCTGCCCCGGGTGCTGCCGCCGCCGCACGATCGCCTCTTCACGCAACTGGCCGGCGGGCGCGTGCTCGACCTGGGCTGCTCGGACGGCGACCTCTCCTTCTTCCTCGAGTCGCAAGGCTTTCAGGTGGAGCCCCGCGATCATCCCCACACCAACCACAGCCTGCTGGCCGGCTTCCACGCGCTGCACCAGACGCTGGGCTCCCGCCTGCACTTTGCGCCCATCGATCTCGATCACCCCACGCTCGGTCCGCGCCAGGTGGACCTCGCAATTATGCTCGGCGTGCTCTATCACCTGAAGAATCCCGTCACCATCTTCGAACAACTCGCCACGCGCAGCCGCTATCTGCTCACCAGCACGCGGGTGCTGCGCCGGGCCCCCGACGGCCGCGACTTACAGGGCCTGCCCGTTGCCTGGTATCTCGATCACGCCGAAACGAATAACGATGCCACGAATTACTGGATACTAACCCCAGCCGCCTTCGAGCTGCTACTCAAGCGCGCCGGCTGGGAGATCCTCTCCACTTATCACCACGGCGTGACGCAGGGCTCCGAGCCGATCCGCACCGATCGCGACGAGCGCGAGTACGTCCTGGCCCGCAGCCGGCACTTTCTTTTTGCGGGAGGCGAACTCACCCACGGCTGGTATCACCGGGAACCCGGCCCCTTCCGCTGGACCGAGCCCGAGTTCGGCTTCACGCTCCACGCCGCCACCGGCCGCACGCTCGAACTTGACGTCTACCTGCCCGATGCGCTGGGAGAGATCACGCTCCAGGGCGAAGCCAACGGCACACCGCTGGCACCCCAACGCTGTGCCGGCAATGCCACGTACCGCGCCGAGTTACCGCCCGCCGCCTCGTGGCAAGTGCGGCTCCGCACCGATCGCCCGCACGTGGAGAACGGCCTGACCTACGGCGTTGTGGTGCCGTTCACCGGCTGCCCCATCCGCGCCGTCTGACACGCTTACTCAATCGGATCGCTTGCCGGCCCCGCCTGTCCCACGCGCGACCGCCGCACCACCTGCGTTTCATCGCTGTAGAACGTCACCTGGCCGAGTTGCTTGCCCTTCTGCGGCGCCGCGTGGATGGCATAACCCTCGCCCGTCAACTCCAGCCGGAACGAGTAGCCGTTGTGCGCGCCGTCCCGCAGCGATTCGGCCAGTTCCTTCTTGCCAAACTCCGCAAACGACGCCGCATAGCGTTGCTGCCCCGCGAAAAACTGCGCCTGCGCCGTGTGGATTGTCTTGATGTTTTCAATCGCCGCGGTCTCGCCGGCAGTCTGCAGCGCCCCAGGGAAGTGCGGAATCGCGATCGCTGCGATAACCAGCACGATGCTTACACAGATGAGTAACTCCACCACCGTAAAACCACGCCGCTGTTTTCGCATACCCGCTAGTTCAGACGGGGCACCAGCGCAAACCGTGCAGACGAATTTCGCGAAGTGCTACCATCTCTCTCACGATGAAAGAAGCTATCATTTCCTTCCTTATGAGCGCCGTAGTGGCCACCGGCGTCGGCTGGATCAAAGACAAAATGGCCTTCCCCGTAACGGCCGTGGAAAAACTCAAGACGATCGCCCAGGAGGCCGACACCCAGGGTCTGGCCATGAAGGTCCTGGGCGGTGACATGGATCACTCCATGCTCGTCTCGCTGCCCAAGTGCCTCGCCGACAACAAAGGCGCCGCCGAACCCTGTGTGGCCCAAGGCATGGACCTGCTCAAGAACACCCTCGCCAAGCGCGCCGAGACCACCAAGGCCGCCGAGGTGACCCAAACCGCCGCGCGCGACCTGACCAAGCTCATCGAAGACGCGCCGTTTTCCGATTCGATCAAGCCCATGATCGCCCCGCTTACCGATCGCCTGAAGACCGCGCAAGCCACCATCGGCTCCGCCCAGACGGAACTCGACGGCGGCCTCGCCTCCGTCGCCGGCAAGCTGCTGGCGCTCAAGGGCGGCAACTCGCCGCAGATGGCCGAGCTGCTGCAGTCGATGAAAGCCGCGGGTCTGGAAAAGGCTCTCGAACAAGCCAAGGTCCTCGTGCCCGCGGCCGCCGCCGCCGCGCCCGCCAAAAAGTAACGGCGTACCATGGGAGACGATGCTCTCCCCTGTGTTCGCCGCCGTGTTGCTCGCTCAGGCGCCGGCCGTCGAAAGCCCGCGCCTGGGTGAAGCTCTCCTTCGTACCTCCACAAATGAAGTCGTCCTCGACGTCGTGGTGCGCGACAAACGCGGACGCCTCGTTACCGGCCTCACCCGCGCCGACTTCGTCATCACCGAGGACAACACGCCGCAGACCATCGCCGGCTTCCGCGACCTGGGCGGAGCGCCCGCGCCTGCCGCCGGCACCAACTCCGGCACCAACTCCGGCACCATCTCCGGCACCATCTCCGGCAACAGCCCCGCGGCCACCATCCGTCTCGATCGCCAGATCCGCCTCGTCACGCTCGTCTTCGACCGCCTCCAACCCGAAAGCCGACGCCTGGCCAAACAAGCCGGCCTGGATCTCTTCAAAGAAGAGCTCCCCGAGAACCTCTACTACGCCGTCTTCTACTCCGACCTCAAGCTCCGCCTCCTGGCCGAGTTCACCCGCGATCGCGCCAAGCTCAAGCAGGCCGTGGAACACGCCACCGGTGTGAACCCGTCGGACTTCGCCAACGACCTCAGTTCGCTCCGCATTGCCAACGCGGCCACCCAGGGCGGCGACGGCTCCAGCGCGGCCGCGGCCAACAGCAACGGCCGCGAAGTCGACTCCGCCGGCATGGCCAACGAGCAGATGAACCGCATGATTCGCGACATGCTCGAAACCTCTGAAACGGCGTCGCGCGAGCAGCAGGGCCGCAGCTCCATCTTCGCCCTGTGGGACATCGTCAAAGAACAGCAGCGCCTGCCCGGCCGCAAATCTCTGCTGTATTTCAGCGAAGGTCTCCAACTCCCCAACGGCGTGCTGCAGCAGTTCCAAAGCATGATCTCCGCCGCCAATCGCGCCAACGTGAGCATCTACGCCATCGACGCCCGCGGACTCTCCCTGGCCAACGACAACGCCCTCGCCGGCGACCTGGCCCAACGCAACGCCCGCGTCAGCCAAGGCTACTACCGCTCGTCCACGGCCTCATCCGATCCCGTCACGCGCGAACAAGTGATGCAATTTGACCGGGCGCAAGACGCCATTCGGGCCAATCAGCAGGTGGCGCTCGCCGAACTCGCCGAGTCCACCGGCGGCTTCCTCATCGCCAACACCAACGACTTCCGCCAGCCGCTCCGCCGCCTGAACGAAGACCTCGCCGCGTATTACGAGCTCACCTACAAGCCCCTGAACGCCGATCTCGACGGCCGCTTCCGCGCGGTCTCCGTCAAGGTGAATCGCCCGGACGTCAAAGTGCAATCGCGCGCCGGTTACTTCGCGGTACCCACGCTCGGCGGGCGCCCCGTGGAGCCCTATGAGGTCCCGCTGCTCGACGCGCTCAGCCAGCGGCCTCTGCCGAAGGCCTTTGATCATCGCGCCGCGCTGGTGAAGTTCCGCCCGCGCGCCGACGGCCGTCAACAAGCGGCGCTCATCTTCGATCTGCCGCTCAGCGACATCCACTTCAAGCTCAACGAAGCCGAGACCTCCTACCGCACGCACGTCTCCGTGCTGGCGCTCGTGAAGGATGAGCAGGGCCAGGTGGTGGACCGCATCTCCCGCGACGTCCCGCTCGACGAACCCGCCGAGCGCCTCCCGGGCTTTCGCCAGGGCCGCTTCATCGTCACGCGCTCGGTGAACCTCGCGCCGGGCCGCTACACGCTCGAAACCGCCGTCAGCGATCGCCTGGGCGAACGCGCCTCCGCGCGCCGCACGGCGGCCATTGTGAACGCGCGCCCGCCCGGCGCGCTCGCCCTCAGCGGACTCACGCTCTTCCGCCGCGGCGACAAAGCGCCGCCCGCGCCGGAGCCCGACGACCCCTTCATCGTCGACCAGAACCGCGTGGTGCCCACGCTGATCGACACCGTGCCGCGCGGCACCGGCAAGATGCTCAGTCTATACTTCGTCATCTACCCGCAAACGGCCGGCGCCGAGAGGCCCCGGCTCACGATGGAGTTCTACCAAGGCGATAAACTCCTGGGCGGCGGTTCGCCCGAGCTGCCCGCCGTCTCCGCCGACGGCCGCATTCCCTACATTGCGCATACGCCGCTCGACAACTTTGCGCCCGGCGCCTATGAGGTGCGCGTCACGGTGGAACAAGGCGCCGCCCGCGACCGGCAGAGCCTGTTTGTCACGCTGGAGTAAACGCCAAGGCCGCGCTTCAGCGGCGCCGCCGCGCCAGCAAGACCACCGCGGCCAGCACAAGAGCCGCCGAGCCGGGCTCCGGCACGGCCGTCAAGCGATAGATCACTCCGGCGTCGGCATCGAAGGCTCCCGTTGCGGAGAAATCCGCCAGGAAGATGTTTTGGCCGGACGTAAGGATTGTGTCGATGTGGCCCAGCGAACTCTGCCCCCCGGCGATGAGATCGAACCACGTGCCGCTGCCCGGGGAGAAGAAGACCACCGGGTTCCATTCGTTGGCAGCGCCGCCGGCAAAGAAGTTGCCGTGGAAGCCTAACAGAATGCCGTCCAGGGGGAAGCCGGACGGCGTGAAGTCCAGCCCCGCCACACCCACGCGCAAACGGCCGTCAATCGACTGCGGGAACGCGGTCGCGGGTTGCGTTCCCGCGCCACCCACCACGGTGCCGTTGTTGAGCGTGTAGTTCGATTCGTATCCGTAGAAGTCGGTCGCGCCGCCGATTTGCGCGGCGGCCAGACGGTTCAACTCATCGGCGGAAACGGGCGTGCCGGCGTTGTCGTAGCCGTTGTCGGTGAAGTAGAGGTCGCCGGTGCCGGGTTGGATCGCCATACCGCCAAGATTGCGAATGCCGGTGAGAATCTGCGTGAGTCCGCTCACGGCGCCGTTGGCGGCCACCGTCAGCCGGTAAACCGATCCGCCGGCGAGCGTCTGATTGAGCAGGCCGGTGGCGGTCACCGCGGCGCCCTGCTGGCCCTCGTGTCCGCCCGGCACGTGGAAGTAAAGGAAGCTGGCACCCGGCGAGGCCGCATTCGGACCGGCGACCACGATGATGTTGTTGTAAAGGCCGGGCAGGGCCAGGTCAATCTGTCCCACCGGCGTGTAGTTCCCACCGGCGCCCGGCTGCAGAATGTGGATGGTGGCCGAGTTGAGATTCGTCCCGGCGTTGGTGGTGGTGGTGGCCACCAGCAGATCGCCTGCTCGCGTAAGGGAGGTCACGGCGCCGGGCAGGTTGGCAATCACGGTACCCGGCCCGTCGGCCACGCCGTTGCTGTCCAGATCCTGCAGGCGGACCAACTGGCCCAGTCCATGAAAATACGTTTGAAAGCCTCCCACCACCGTGGGCACAGTCACACCGACGACAAGCGAGCCGTCGTTTAGCGCCACCATGCCAGTGGGCAGACTCAAGCCGGTGGCAAAGGTGGTCAGTTGCAGCGGAGGAGCGCCGCCAGCGGTGTTCAGGATAGGCGCGGCCATGAGAGAAAAGGAGAAGAGGGAGAGAATCAAGGCCGATTGAAACATGCTGCTGAGTGTATCATTGCCAGCATCAAGCCCGTTCACAGCTTTGCGCAAGGCCGGGAAGTCCGTCCTATTCGCAAGAAAACAGGCAACAAGCTCGCCCCGCTCCGCTCTCCGGATGGTTCGTTTCCGCTCGACAAGCTGCTAGGCTCAAACCGGGAGTGAACATTCGCTCACCCATCGGCCGGACGCCCCAGGGCGTGCCGGCCGTTTCGCTTTCCAGAAGGGGCCGCGGCGCGGGAGAACCCCAGCAAGCGGCCGCGGCCTTCCGGTACAAAAGTCCGCCGCCCGTTCACGCACTTACAAAAACGCCTAAGTTACTCAAATCAATAAGTCAGGCTTTCGCGGGACTCCGAAAATCCTAGGTGCGGCATGTCACGCTGAACTTGGGTGGAGCACTCCGCTCGCACGAATCAATTCAGGAAAACCAATATATGCCGAAATGTCTCCCTCTTGGGCTTGAAAACTCTCTCGCTCGCTTAGACGTCATCATCAACCGCCAGGCCGACGCGCTCGCCCAGGCCGAGGACGCCAAGGTCTCCGTCGCGGATCTCTGCCGGCTGTTCCAGCTCCGGCTGGACCTCGCGGATCGCTTTGAGACCACCAAGCCGGCGCCGATTCTCGCCACTTGGGTGGACCCCGCCTGGGCCCTTGAGCGTTCCGCCATTCCCGCCGCGCTGCAGTTACTCGACAAACTGCGCGCCGACTACGAAGCCGCCCTGGCTGACCCGAATCACGACTTACGCTAACTCGTCCGCGAACCAATGGAAGACACTATGAAACGAAACGATACCGGCGCCGCCGTGCGCGACTTACAAATCAAACTCCAGGCCCTGGGCTACTCCCTGCCCCGTTTCGGCGCCGATGGCGACTTCGGCGAAGAAACCGAACTGGCCCTTCAGGCGTTCGCCCGCGACCATCGGCTCGGCACGGACGACCTTCCCCAGATCATCGCCGCCGTCCTGGCCGGCGGCGAACAAACCGCGCCGCTCGACCAAACCGAGGCGCACCCGGGCACTCAGTGGCGCCCCCGCAAACAACGGCCGTGGAGCCAGATCACCGGCATCACCCTCCACCAGACAGCCGTGCTCTTTGGCGAAGATCCGCGCCGTTGGCACTCCCTGAACGCCCACCTCGGCATTACGCGCGGCGGCCGCGCTCTGCTCATCTGTCCGCTCACCCGCATCGTCTGGCACGGCAACGGCTTCAACGCCACCGATGTCGGCATTGAGCTCGATGGCTACTTCGAGGGCATTGAGGGCCAACGCCGTACCTTGTGGAATCCGCCTAGCGATCCCAACCGTCGCGCGCTCACGCCGACCCAGGAACAGATCGAAGCCACGCGCCGCACCATTCGTTGGATCTGCGACACCGTGCAAGCCAACGGCGGCCGCGTGCAGTTCATCCACGCTCACCGCCAAAGCTCGCGCGACCGTCAATCCGACCCCGGCTCTTTCGTCTGGCGCGAATGCGGCCTCTGGGCACAACGGGAACTCGGCCTCTCCGATGGCGGGCGCGCGTTTACGCTCGGCAACGGTCTGCCCATCCCCGAAGCCTGGGACCCTTCCCGCCACGGCGTGCTCTACTAGACGCCATACTCTAGTAGCATGGCCACCGCGCTTCTCCTCGACCCCGTCTATAAGGCTCACGACACCGGCCCCGGGCATCCCGAGCAGATTGCCCGTTACGACGCGGTGACCCAGGCGCTCACGCCGCTGGCCGCGAAGATGACGCGGCTGGCGCCGCGCGAAGCCACCGAGGACGAGATCGCCCTTTGCCATACGCGGCCCTACATCGCCACGGCGAAGAAAGACGTTCAATTGAAGCGCGGCCAGCTTTCCACCGGCGACACCAGCATTAGCGAACGCAGTTGGGAAGTGGCCACGAAGGCGGCCGGCGGCGTGCTCAACGCCGTCGATGCCGTTGCGACAAAACAAACCCAGCGGGCGTTCTGCGCCGTGCGCCCGCCGGGCCATCACGCCACGCCCGATCGCGGCATGGGGTTTTGTTTGATCAACAATGTGGCGGTTGCCGCGCGCTACGCCCAGAAGAAGCATGGTGTGGCGCGCGTGCTGATCGTCGATTGGGACGTGCACCACGGCAACGGCACGCAGGATATCTTTTATCGCGACGGCTCGGTGCTGTTCTTATCCACGCACCAGCACCCCTGGTACCCCGGCACGGGCATGGCCAGTGAACGCGGCGAAGGGAAAGCCGAAGGCCGCATTCTCAACTATCCGCTTCCGGCCGGCAGCGGCCGCGCCGAAGTGCTCACCATCTTTCAAACTGAACTTACCAAGGCCGCCGACGCGTTTCGCCCTGAGCTGGTCATCATCTCAGCTGGCTTCGATTCGCGCGCCGGCGATCCGCTCGGCAAGTTCCAACTCACCGACGCCGACTTTACCGACCTCACCAAAGTGATGCTCGAAATTGCCAGCCAACACGCCGGCGGCCGCCTCTTGAGCGTGCTGGAGGGCGGCTACAGCTTGAGCGGGCTCGCCGCCGGCGTATCGGCTCATGTCCAGGCGCTGCTTTAGGCGTCCGTCAGCCGGCTAAACACGGGCCACTTCCGGGAAATGCTCCCGCGTGAACACGCGCACATGCTCGCGAAACGCGCCCGACACGATCTCTTTGTCCCGAATCAGCAGCGTATCCACGGGTGGCGTGCCGAGCAGTTCGCCCATGCCCAGCGCCGCCGACGCCGCGCCGGATCCGCCGTACGTGCACAGCACCGCCGGCTTGCGAATGCGGACTCCGTAGTCCCGCAGAAACGTCCGCATCGGCGAAGCCATCTTCGATCCCCACACCGGCGTGGCCAGAATGACAAGATCAAACGCGCCCGGATCAGGACCCCGATACTCAATCGGCGGATGCAGCCGCAAGATCGCCTCGACGATCGAACGGAAACTACCCCAGCCCCCACGCCGCGGACGCACGTCGCGAATCTCGGCCAGCGTGGCGCCCGTATCGCGGGCGATCTCCTCGGCTACCTGACGCGTCATACCAGTCAGCGAGTAATACACTACGAGTGCCTTCGCCATGGCGAACCTCCTTTCCCCCAACACCAACGCAAACTAGATACTCAACACCGGACAGGGCGACTGCCGCACCACGTCATAGAGCCGCGACCACAGCGAACTCAAGGTGCCCTGCGCATGCCCGCGCCCGGCCACCACCAGATCGGCGCCGCAACGCATCGCCTGCTCGCGCAGCACGGCGGTCAAAGGGCCGTCGAGCACAATCCTCTCGGCGTTCGCCACACCCGCCGCCATCATCGCCTTATCGAGAAACTCGCGGCTCGCCGCTACAATGCGGTCGCGATACGGTGTTAGGTCCAGTTCCAACGAAGGCGGCGGCAACTCCACGGCGTGCAGCACCGTCAGCTTCGCCCCAAACGACTGCGCCAGCGTCGAGGCCGCACGAAGCACCGTCTCCGCCTCGTCGCTCCAGCCCACCGGGCACAGAATCGAGCGATACGGAAATACCGGCGCATGCCCCTTCAGCTCTTCGTGCGTCTCGGTCCACACCGCGCAACCCACGTCATGCAACACCTTCGTCGCAATCGAACCCAGCAGCATGCGCCGCACCGGCCCGCGCCCGGTGGTCGGCATCATCACCAGATCAATGCCCTGGTGCTTCACCGCGTGGCGAATCGCTTCGGCGGCCCCTCCGTCTTCCACCAGATCCACCACTTCCAGGCCGTGGAACTTCTCCCGCGCAAAGGCCGCCAGCCGCTCGCGCTCCTTCTGCGCCAACTCCGGCCAGCGGGGATCCACCGCGGCGAACTCGCCGTAGAAAATCGCCGGCGGCTCAAAGGCGTGCATCACGGTGAGCCTGGCTTTGAAATGCTCCGCCATCCACCGTACATGCGGCACCATGGCCAGGCAATTGTCGGAGTAATCCACCGGAAACAGGATGCTGCGGAACGGAATCATATTCAGCCTCCTTAGGCGGCAGGCGCCATCCACATGAACTGCAAGCGGCATGCCGCCCGGTTGGGTGAAATCACCCGATACGTGATGAAATGTCAGGGCATGTACGAAAAGCTCTTTGACCTTACCGGCCGCGTGGCGCTCGTCACCGGCGGCTCCCGCGGACTCGGCAAAGCCATGGCCCGCGCCTATGCCGAACACGGTGCCCACATCATGATCTGCAGCCGCAACGAAAAAGAAGTGAGCGCCGCCGCCGCCGAGATCGCCGCCGGCCTGAACGTGCGCGTCGAGTGGATGACCGCCGATCTCGCCCAGCGCGCCGAAGCGCAACGCGTGGCGAGCGAGACCCTCGCCCGCCTCGGCCGCATCGATATCCTCGTCAACAACGCCGGCGGCAACCTGCCGCAGCGCGTCGACCAGATTACCGATGAAGCCTGGGACCAGATCATCGAGCTCAACCTCTCGGGCATCATGCGCCTGACCCGCGCCGTTCTTCCGCAGATGATGGAACGCCAGTGGGGCCGCGTCATTCACATCTCCTCCGTGCTGGGCCTTGGCGGCAAGCTCGGCCGCAACGTCTACAGCGCCACCAAAGCCGCGCTCGTCGGCATGGCTCGCTCCAGCGCGCTCGACCTCGGCCCCTATGGCGTGACGGTCAATTGCATCGCGCCCGGGCCGTTCCTGACCGAACTTCCGCTCGGCCTGCTGAACGATGAACAGAAACAGGAGTTCACCAATCGCACAGCCGTGAAGCGCTGGGGCAAGCCCGAAGAGATCGCCGGGGCGGCTCTGCTGCTCGGCACCGACGCGGGCACTTACATCACCGGCACCACCATTCTGGTGGACGGCGGCGTTCTGGCAAACATTCTGTAAGTAACCATCGCCCCAAGGGGCACGCCTTCCGCAACAGGCTCGCGATGAAAGAGATACAATCACGCGAGCCTGACAATTTCGTTGGAGGATTTGTGCTTTCTAGACTTTTTATTCCGTTGAGCCTGGCCGCGTTTTGCCTGGCTCAACAGCCGCCCGGCGCGTTGAAAATCAACGTCGTGGCCGGGCAAGGCGCGGTGAACAACATAGTAATGGGTGTGGCCGCGCAGCCGATTGTGGAAGTGGTGGACGCCGCCGGGAAGCCGGTGGCCAATGCCGAGGTCACGTTTGAGGCGCCGGCCAGCGGGCCCGGTTGCGCCTTTTTCGGCCAACGCACGTTCACCGATCGCACCGACGAGCGCGGCCGGGTGCAGGCCAAGGGCCTGACGCCGAACAACCAGCAGGGCAAGTTCCAAATCAAAGTCAGTGCCCGCACGGCCAACGCCGCGGGCGAAGGCGTAATCGCCCAGGCAAACGGCGGTCCGGGAACAGAACAAAGCCAAGGCCAGATCAAGAAAAATTCGAATAAGCTCTGGTGGATTGCCGGCATCGCCGCGGCGGCGGCGGTGGGCGGCGGCGTGGCAGCCTCGCGCAACGGCGACAGCCCGGCAGCGGCCGCCACCAAGCGCCCGGTCACCATCGGCGCGGGCCCCATCACGGTGGGAGGTCCTCGATGAAGCGCTTCCTACTCACCCTCACGGCCACGGCCTGCGCCTGGGCGCAACTGCAAGGCCCGACCTCCGGCTATGTCTTTGCCGAAAACACGCTGCGGCCCATTCGCGGCGTAGTGGGCTCGGCCTATCTCGGCGCCGGCCTGATTGAAAACGCCGATCGCGCCGCGGTCTCCCTGGATGGCGCCCGGGCCGCCGTGGTGCGCGGCGGACGCCTTCTGCTGATCACCGGCTTTGACGGCCCCTCGCCCGTCACCACCGAGCTTGCCGCCCTGGAGAGCGACACTTTGCTCGCCTGGAACGGCCCGGCACTGGCCGCTGTTTCCGGCAGCCGAGCGTTCCTCTGGAAGAACGTGCCAAGCAAGGCGGATGTGCTCGACCTCGATGGCGTGGACGGGCGGGCGCGCGCTCTGCTGCTCGACGGGGACCAACTGGTAGTCGCCACCGAAGGCGGCGTGTACCTGGCGCGCCGCAACGTGCCGGTGCGGCGCCTGGCGTCGGCCGCCGAGCCCGTTGCCCTCGCCGCGCAGGCCGGTGATCTCTACATCGCCGACCGCGGCGCCAACCTCATCCTGCAGGTGAAAGCCTACGCTTCGGCTGAGCCGGAAGCGGCTACGTTCGCGGCCGTTGCCCAGCCGGTGGGCTTGCAAGTGGCCAAAGGCCGCCTGTTGGCCGCCAGCGCTCACGCGCGCAGCGTGGAGATTTTTGAGCTTACTACCGGCGCACGCACGGGCGGGCTGGATCTCGACTTCACGCCCACACGGCTGGAACGCGCCGGCGCGCGCGCGGTGGCCTTACTCAATGAAGGCAGCGCCGCCGAGCCGCTCTATGTGCTCGACTATCACGACGCGCTTAGCGCTTACTTCGTTCCCGCCGGGAGGGAGCAGTAACCATGAAGAAGCTTGTTTTGTTTCTCGCGCTGCACAGCGCCTTGCTCGCACAAGGTGTTCTCTCGTTCCGCACGCAAGTGGGCACCACGGTGCAAACCCTGGCCGACGGCGGCAGCATCGCCTATAACGCCGACGCCATTGGCCGGCCGCTCGACGGCACCATCACGGTGTCGAACCGCGGCACCAACCCTTTGAGCATCACGCGCATTGAAGTCACCGGCTCGACCGACTTCGCCGTAGTGAGCGGCATTCCGGAAACCTCCGCCGTCTTCACCGTGAACGAAGGCTTCGGCCTGACGCTGCGCTATCGCCCGTCGTCGGGTGTGCGCACATCGGGCGTGGTGCGTTTCTTCTACACGGAGACGCCGGCGGGCCGCGCGCCGATCAACGGGACGGCGCTCCTGAACCTCACCGGTACGGCGCCCGACTTCGCCTTAACCTTCCAACCGCCGCCCTCCGGCAACGCCACGCCCATCTCAAGCGGCGGCACCATCGCCTTTCCGGCCACCAACGTGAACGAAACGGCTTCGGCCACGGTGATCATCACGAACCGCGGCAGCGGGCCGGGCACGGTGGGCGAGATCGCCTCCACGGGCGCGGCCTTCAGCCTCACGTCGCTACCCAGCCCGCCCACCACGGTGGAGGCCGGACGCGATGTTCGCTTTGCCGTGCGCTACGCGCCCACGGCGATTGAGAACAGCACCGGCACGGTGCGCATTGAGTTTGTCGATCGCACCGTAACGTTCAACCTCACCGGCTCAAGCAGCGGCGCCGTCTACGCGTTCGAGCTACTTACTGACTCAGCCGCCACAGCGCTCGCACGCGGCGCCATGGTGACGGTGCCCGATGTCGCCGTGGGCGAAAAGAGCGCCGTCACAGTCCGGGTGCGCAACACCGGCAATGCCGACGGGCGCCTGACCGCCATCGGAGTGCAGGGCGCCGGCTTCACGCTTACCGATGCGCCATTCCTGCCGCTGACGCTGACGCCCGGCTCGGCCGCCACCGTACAGGTGACGTTCACGCCGACGGCGCCCGGCCGCTTCACCGGCCGCCTGCGCATCGGCGACGACTCGTTCGACATCGTGTCGAACGGTCTGGGCCCCAACGTTACCTACGCCTTTGTCGCCGGACCCGTCACCACCACCATCACGAACAACGGCACCATCCCGTTCCCGCCGGCTCCGGTGGGCGGCACGTCCACGGTGCGCCTGGTGATTACCAACTCCGGCACGCTCGCCAGCGCCGTGAATAGCGTGAGCGTCGTCACCACCGGTACGACGTTTGCCAGCGCCACTCCGTCGCTGCCCGCAAACCTGCCGCCGGGCGGAACGCTCTCGATCACCCTGACGTTTGCCCCGCTTACCACCGGCAACCAGACGGGCACCGTGCGGGTGGATAGCCAGACGTTCAACCTCACCGGCGTGGCCACGGCGCCACCCGCGCTGCCCGAGTATCGCTTCAGCGGCGCTTCCGGCGCCCAGCCTCCGGCCACACAACTGGCCGTGGGCCTGGCGCTCGCGCAGACCTATCCGCTCACGCTGCGGGGCGTGTTGACGCTCACCTTCAACTCCGACGTCTTCGCCAACGATCCCGCCGTGCAATTCGCGGTGGGCGGCCGTACGGTGAACTTCACCATTCCCGCCGGCCAACGCGAAGCCGTGTTCCCGTCAAACGCAAGCACCGTGCGCCTGCAGACCGGCACGGTGGCGGGCACCATCGTGCTGACGCCGAGCTTCACATCCGACGCGGGCATCGCGCTCACGCCCACCGATCCGCCGCCGCTTACGCTCACCGTGGCGCCCGCCGCGCCGCGTCTGCTGGCCGCGCAATTGACCGGCCGCACCAACACCGGCTATCAGCTGCTCGTCACCGGATACGCGACGTCGCGGCAGATCTCCACCATCGAATTGACCATCACGCCCACCAGCGGCGAAAACGTCACCACGCAACGCATCACCGTACCGGCGGATGCGAGCTTCACGGCCTGGTACCAATCCACGGCGTCGCAAGCATTCGGCAGCCAGTTCACCGCCACCATCCCGCTCACGATCGCGGGCGATGTGACGAACGTGACAACGCTGGCCGAGACCATTCGTTCAGTCGGCGTAACGCTCACCAATCGCGTGGGCAATTCGACGTCGATCACCGCGGAAGTGCAGTAGGGCAGTCCTTTCAAGCAGCCAAAGGCCCCGGTGCGCATAGCGCGACCCGGGGCCTTTACTTTTGAATTTGTGCCGGAAGGGGCGTGGTGGGCGGTCACAGGATCGAACTGTGGACCTCCTGCTTGTAAGGCAGGCGCTCTAACCGGCTGAGCTAACCGCCCGTCCCTATCAGGATACCTTGCGGCCAGCCCTGTCCGGCGGGTTGCAAACACCCGGGAAGTTGCGGTAGCGTGGAGGGCACGTTTTCGGTATAGGGGTGTTTACATTTCGTGCCGCGTGCGCGTCTGCTCTCTCTGTTTCTAATCGCCCTCGCCTCCGGCGCCGCCCAGGGAACGGCGAGTGTCACCGGCACCGTGACGGATTCGGGCGGAGCCTTAATGCCCGAAGTGCGTATCCGTGTGCGCAACGTGGACACGAACGCGATCCGCGAGATGCAAACGAGCGGCGAAGGCACTTACACGGTGACGAATCTGGCCCCGGGCAGCTATGAGCTGATGGCGGATAAAGAGGGCTTTCGCGCGCATCGCACTTCCGGCGTGGTGCTGGAGATTGGCGCCATGGTGCGGCAGGACATTGCGCTGCAGGTGGGCGCGGTGACGGAGTCGGTGAGCGTCACGGCGGAGCCGCCGCTGCTCAATACGGAGAACGGCGCGATCAAAGGCGACGTGATTACGAACCAGCAGATCAACGAGATCCCGCTGGACGGGCGCGACTTTTTTGACCTGGCGCTGATGGTGCCGGGGGTGCTGCCGATGGCGCAAGGCGGGCAGGGTTCGGGTCTGAATGTGAACGGCGCCCGGTCGGACTCGACGAACTACTCGGTGGACGGCTTCAACTCACGCAATCCGCGGGGCGCGGCCTCGCAGGTGCGCCCGAACATGAGCGCGATGCAGGAGTTCAAGATGGAGGTCTCGGGCTTTTCGGCCGAGAACGGGCGCATGGCGGGCGGAGTGATGAACATGGTGATCCGCTCGGGCACCAACCAATTCCACGGCGAGATCTTCCACTACCTCCGGAACGACATCTTCGATGCGCGCGCATTTTTCGACCGGCGCAAGCTGCCGCTGCGGCGCAATCAGTACGGCGCGACGCTGCATGGGCCGATCCGGCGCGACCGGACCTTCTTCATGTTCAGTTGGGAGGGCTATCGCGAAGTACTGGGCCAGAGCACGATTGGCAACGTGCCGACGGTGCTGCAGCGGCAGGGCGACTTCTCGCAGTCGGTGGTGCCGGTGACCGGCGCGCGGCTGTTTCTGCGCGATCCGCTGGCGACGGGCACTTGCAGCGCCACCAGCGCCGCCGCCTGCTTTCCCGGCAATCGCATTCCGGTGAGCCGCTTCGACGCGATCGGCCAGCGCCTGATGCGCTTCTACCCGATGCCGAATCGCGCCGATCCGAACAACAACTTCATCACGACGGCGAAAGACTACGACCGGTTCGACAGCTACATGGCGAAGATCGACCACCGCTTCAGCGCGCAGGATTCGCTGGCGTTCCGCTACCAGTTCCGGATCGCGAACAATACGAGCCCCTTTGCGGCCAGCGGATTCGGCGAGTGGCCGACTTACGTGAACGACCCCCGCCAACTGGCGGGCGTGGATTGGACGCACATGTTCGGGCCCACGCTGATTATGGAAGTGCGCGCGGGGTTCAACCGCAATGCCACGCGGGAGGGCGAGAAGTTCCAGGGGCAGAACATCGCCGAGCAGCTTGGCATCACGGGGACGACGAAAGATCCGTTGCTGACGGGCTGGCCGCGTGTGACCGTGCAGGACTACTTTCCCCTGGGCTCCGACCCGGCGCAGCCCCAGCACTACCATGTGACGGTGCTGCAGACCAGCAACAAGTTCACCTGGATCAAGAGCAAACACGCCATGAAGTGGGGCTGGGACATTGAGCGCGTGCGCTTCAACCAACCCTTCTACAACAATGCCCGGGGCACGTTTGCCTTCCAGCGCAATTGGACGAATCATTCGATCGGCGACTTTCTGCTCGGCCTGTTGCAATCCACCACGCGGACCGCGGAGACGACGCGCAACTACTTGCGCTCGTTCAGCCTGGGCAGCTATTTCAGCGACGACTACAAGGTGACGCGATCGTTGACGCTCAACCTCGGCATGCGCTACGAACTGGACCTGCCGCCCGTGGACCGCTATGACCGCGCGTCGAACTTCGACGCCGGTATGGGCAAGATCGTGATTGCGGACGACCGGCATTTGCCGCAACTGGCCGAGCGGGTAGCGCGCTTCAACCTCCAGGACCGCGTGGTGCTGGCGCGCGACGTCGGCCGTCCGCGTTCGCTGGTGTTCGCCGACAGGGTCAACTTCGCGCCGCGCTTCGGTTTCGCCTGGCGAGTGCCGAAGCAACGGCGGCAGACGGTGATTCGTGGCGGTTACGGGATTTTCTACACCGGGCATCTGCTGAATCCGATTCGTACTTCGTTGATGACGGGCTTTCCGTTCTCGGTGAACCAGACCTTCTCGCGCCTGGCCACCGACACGTCGCTAGTGACCCTGGCGAATCCATTCCCCGATAGCCGGGCGACGGAAGGCAACTCGACGAACTCAAACGGCTACGACCCGCGGCCGAAGCTGGGCGACGTGCAGAACTGGAACTTCACGGTGGAGCGCGAACTCGCCACCGGGTGGGCGCTGGAGCTGGGCTATGTGGGATCGAAGGGTTCGCACCTGGGGCGGCAATACGACATCAACCAGCCGATTCGCACGCTGGAAGCCTACCAGGCGAACGTGGCGTTTCCGCGGCCGATTGCCGGCATCAATACGATCAACTATTACTCGTTCGGCGCGAACTCAAGTTACAACGCCGGGCAGCTTTCGCTGCGGCGGCAGATGCGCGGATCGTTTGTGCGTTTCAACTATTCGTTCAGCAAGTCGATTGACGATGCGTCGCAGTTGAGCGGCAATTCGACGGGAGGGTTTGCCGGGGCGCAGAACGCGCGGGATCTGAAGTCGGAACGCGGGCGGTCGGACTTTGACCGGCGGCAGGTGGTGACGGCGGTCTTTTCGACGCCGCTGCCGTTCGGGCGGAACCGGAAGTTCCTGCGGCGGGCCCGGGGCTGGCGCAACGGCGTGGTGGGCGGCTGGCAACTGTCGGGCAGCGCCACTTACTATACGGGCCAGGCGTTTACCGTGCAGTCGGCAAACGTGGATACGAACCTGGGCGAATCGCTCCGGCCGAACCGGCTGGGCACGGGTTTGCAGGAGGAGATTCCCGGCGCGGGACGCCGCGGCGTGGACTATCCATGGTTCAACCTTTCCGATTTTGAGCCGGTGCCGCGCTGCGCGTCGCGCACCGATTGCGCCGTGAGCCCGAACGGATTTGCTCCGTTCCGCTTCGGCAACTCCGGGCGCAACATTCTGGACGGGCCGAGCCAGCGCTTTATCAACGTGGCGATGCTCAAGAACTTTCGCATGAAGGAGCGAAAGAACGTCCAGATGCGCTATGAGCTGTTCAACATCATGAACCATGCGAACTTCATGCTGCCGGATCGCGTGTTCAACGCCCTGGGCGGCGGCCTGATTACGCAAGTGAACGATCGCGGACGGGGCGGCCCGCGGGTGATGCAGTTGGCGCTGAAGTACGAGTTTTAGCCATCGCCCTGGCGGCGGCGCGGGCCGGAGTAAGGCGCGCGATCCCAGAAGTCCGTGGCGCCGCGCGCGCGCGGGTCGCCGGCGCGGCGCATCCACTCGCGCACGCGATGCTGCAAGCGCCGGCACAAGGCGGGCTGCGAGGGCGCGAGGTTGTGGACTTGGCCGGGATCGCGGCGAAGGTCGTAGAGCTCTTCGGCGGGACGCTTCGCGAACGACAGGCTGAAAAAGGGCTCCGGTCTGGCGGCGAGGAGGTGTGACTTGGAAGGCGAGTTGTCGACATCGCCGTACTCGCCGACGGCCCAGTAATACTCAGGGTCGCCGGCGGGCCAACGATCGGGTTCGAGGTTCCAGAGATACAAGTAGTCGCGCGTGCGGATGCCGCGAACGGGATAGCTCAAGTCGCCGCGGCGAACGTTGGCGTGGCGTTCGCGTTCAAGGAAGACGGCGTCGCGTTTCCGGGTGCGGCGGAAGAGCGGAGAGCCGGTCATTTCGGCGGGAAGGCCGGCGCCCGCGGCGGCAAGGATGGTGGGCGCGAGGTCTTCGAGGGTAACGAAGTCGTCGCGGCGGACGCCGGCGGGCACGACGCCGGGCAGGCGCAAGGCGAGCGGAATGCGGACGCCGAGGTCGTAACAGCCGGCCAGGCCGCGGGGCATTTGCCAGCCGTTGTCGCTGGTGAGGATGACGAGCGTGTGGTCGAGCAGGCCACGGCGGCGCAGCGTGTCGAGCGCGCGGCCGCAATCGGCATCGAACTGCATCACTTCGGCGGCGTAGGCGGCGATGTCGCGCCGGATGGTGGGGTGATCGGGAAGGTGCGGCGGGATGACGATCTTCGAGACGTCGACTTGGGAGGCATCGCCCCGGTTCCAGGGCACGTGAGGATCCTGCGAGCCAAGCCAGTAGCAGAAGGGACGATCGCCGGCCTGATCGAGAAACGGCTCCAGATCGAGGCGGCGGCGGCCGGCGGGATTGTCGCCGGTGACGGTGCCCGGCGCCCAGCCTTTGCCGGAGTAGCCGCTAAGATAGCCGGCGCGTTCGAGCAGTTCGGGATAGCGGGCGAGGGCGGGATCGAGCGGGCCGTAGAGGCTGGCGGCGGCTCCGAGTTGATGGGTGGGGCGGCCGGTGAGCAGGCTGGAGCGCGAAGGCGAGCAGGAGGGATTGGGAGCGAAGGCGTGGGTGAAGAGAGTGCCTTCGCGCGCGAGCGCATCGAAGACGGGCGTGCGGATGACAGGGTCGCCATAGGCGGAGGCGTGGGGATAGGCCCAGTTGTCGGCGATGAGCAGCAGGATGTTGGGGCGCCGGCGGAGCGGGGCGGCGGCGAGCGAGCCCGCCGCGGCGAGGAGCGAGCGGCGCGTGATCAAGCGATGTGCGCTCCGGTGGTTTGCACGTAGAGCGCGTAGAGCGATTGGCTGGCGGTCATGAACAGCCGGTTGCGGCGCGCGCCGCCGAAGCAGACATTGGCGCAATTCTCCGGCAGCCGGATGATGCCGATGGGTTCGGCTCCGGGCGTAATGATCTGCACGCCGGGCCGGGCGGCGCACCAGAGGTTGCCATCAGCGTCGCAGCGAAGGCCGTCGGCCGCGGTAGGTGCATTGGAGCCGGGGATGGCGAGCTTGAGGAATTGCCTGCCGCGCAGGACGCGCGGGCCGTCGATGTCCCAGGTCTTGAGGTCGCGGCCGGCGGCACCGGTATCGGCGACGTAGAGGCGTTTATAGTCGGGCGAAAAGCAGATACCGTTGGGCGCGCTAACTTCGTCGCTGAGCTTGGTAACCTGGCCGGTTTTGCCGTCGATGCGGTAGAGGGCTTCTTTGAGTTCCTTGTCGGCTTTGTAGCCTTCGTAATTGCCGTTGATGCCGTAGGGCGGGTCAGTAAACCAGATGCTGCCGTCAGGGTGGACGACGACGTCGTTGGGGGAGTTCAGGCGCTTGCCTTCGAAGCGCTCGGCCAGCGTGGTGACGTTGCCGTTGTACTCATAGCGAACGACGCGGCGGCCGCCGTGTTCGCAGGAGATCTGGCGGCCTTCGTAGTCGAAGGTGTTGCCGTTGGAGTAGCCGGCGGGGTTGCGGAAGGTGGTGACGCGCTGGTCGTCGGCGATCCAGCGGAGTTGGACGTTGTTGGGGATGTCGCTCCACACGAGATATTTGCCGACGCCGTTCCAGGCGGGGCCTTCGGCCCAGAGGGTGCCGACGTGGAGGCGCTGGATGACGGTGTTGCCGATCATGTATTTGCGAAAGCGATTGTCGAGGGCGAGGACGTCAGGGTCAGGGTATTGGACGGGCTGGAGGTTGGTCCAGTCGCGGGGCGAGGCGGTGGGCGAGATGGTGGGCGCGGGGGGTTGAGCGAGCGCGGCAGCGACAGGGGCGGAGGCCAGGAGGGAGCGGCGAGTCATGACACACATTATTCCGCAAGCTGGTACGATAAGGAGTAGAGATGACGCAGCAAGAAAAAGACCAACGCGGTCAAGCCTACTTTTACTTTTTTCTCGCCTTTTTGATTCCGGCCGTGGTGACGATCCTGGCCTGGATGTTCCCGGGCTAGGCGTGCTGACGCGCCGGTGTTTCGATTGCGCCAGGCGGGGAAACCACTAGAGGTTTTGTGCCGGCTGCCAGAAAGAAGCGCTTCAGTGCTCAAAAAGAAGTGAAGGCCTTGGCCCGCGAGCAAGTGGGCCAAGTGAAGTCGACGCGCGTCTTAACACCTAAGAAAAGCCGGAAGCCCAAGCATCCGGAAAAGCCTGATCCACAGGGCGAAGATTAGTCGCAAAGATTAGCAAGCCCTCATCTGGGATACGCCCCTCCCCCCACAAGCGTGGGTTGAGTCGCGAAATTCCGTAGCCCATACTGAGCTTCGAGCCGTAGTCCGGGTTCACGGACGCGGCACCTTCCCTCTCCACCACTCCACCCCCCTGAGGTTCCTTGTCATGTCACGCACGCAGAGCGCGTTCGCGCGCTGGTGGGTTTGTTTTGTCGAAAGCTGGATTGACCGTTGGCTGGCAGGTTTACCGGCCGCCCCGCCGGGGAACGGGAAAGTAGCGGATGTGATGACGATTGGGCTCTAACTTCAGCGGTTAGGCTAGGTTGAGAGTCTTCAGCAAGGAGTTCGGCTCCTTCTGGATCTTCTCCTGCAGCATCATGATCGCGTGGATCAACTGCTCAGGCCGCGGCGGGCAGCCGGGGATGTAGATATCGACGGGGATCACCTGATTGACCGGGATGAGCGCGTAGTTGGAGAAGACGCCCGTAGAGGTAGCGCAGGCGCCCATGGAGATGACCCATTTCGGCTCGGGCATCTGTTGATAGAGGTGGCGCACGACGGGAGCCATCTTATTTGAGACGCGGCCGGCGACGATCATCAAGTCAGACTGGCGGGGCGAGCCGCGGAAGACTTCGGCGCCGAAGCGGGAAATGTCGAACCGGGAAGCGGACATGGACATCATCTCGATGGCGCAGCAGGCAAGGCCGAACGACATGGGCCAGAGCGAGTTCTTGCGGGCCCAGTTGATGGCCGAGTCGAGCGTGGTGGTGACGAGGCCTTCACCGAGTTCTTCAAAGCCTTGGTTGTCGACGCGCGCGAAAAGGTCGTCGGGGGCCGGGCCGAGCTGGATGCGGTTTTCCATATCCTTACTTTGATTCTCGCACGAGCCCGGTAGACTAGTCAGAAGTGAAGACGGAGTCGCGCGAGACGATCTGGGCTGATGCCCTTACGCTGGAAGAGGCGTTAGACCGGGCCGCCGGGGAGTATCAGCTCCAGGAAGAGTACACGGACAACTGGGGCCAGGTGCGCCAGACGAAGCCGGCGGTGCGGGCGGCGGTGCTGCGAGCGCTGGGCGTGCCGGTGGACTCGCTGGTGGCCCTGAACGAATTTCTGAAGCAGCGGCTGTTGGCGCGATGGACGCGGCTCTTGCCGGAGACGCTGGTGACGGGGCCGCATCCGCCGCCGGGCGTGGTGGCTGTGTTTGTGCCGGCGGAGACGGATGAGAATGCGCGGCTGCGGCTGTGGATCCGGCTGGAAGACGCCAAGGTGGAAGAGGGCGATTGGCGATTGGGCGATCTGCCGGTGGTGCGCGAGTGCGTGGTGGGCGGTCAACGATTCTACCAGCGGGCGCTGCAGTTTACGCCGCCCGTGCCTTTGGGGTATCACGAGTTGCGGGGCGCGGTGAACGGGGACGCGGCGTCGGGCGTGGCGATGCAGTGGATTGTGGGGCCGGACCGTGTGTTTCAGGCCGAGCAGGCGCCGGCGCGCATGGCGGGGTTGGCGGTGAGCCTGTATGGTTTGTGTTCGAGCCGGAACTGGGGCGTGGGGGACTTTACCGATCTGGCGGCGCTGAGCGATTGGGCGGCGCGCGACTTAGGGGTGGAGCTGATTGGGCTGAATCCGTTGCATGCGATTCACAACCGGCAGCCGTTTAATACGAGTCCGTATCTGCCGTTGAGCGCCTTCTTCCGGAATCCTCTTTACCTGGATATCGACGCGATTCCGGAGATGGCGGCGTCGCGGCGGGCGGAGACGCTGCGGGGGTTGCCGTGCGTGAAGGCGGAGTTGCGGGAGTTGCGGGAGGCGGAGTTCGTCGAGTACGAACGGGTGTGGCGGCTGAAGAAGCTGTTTCTGCGGGCGCTGTTCCGGCAGATGGAAGCCGAGTGCCGGGCAGGGACGGAGCGCGGACGGGCGTTTGAGAATTATCTCGACGGGGACAACGGTCTGCTGCGGCAGTTTTCCACTTACTGCGCGCTGGATCCGGAGATGCACCGGCGGGATCGGCAGGCCTGGAGTTGGCCGCAATGGCCGGCGGCGTACCATTCGCCGGCATCGGCGGGCGTGATGGAGTTTGCGGCCGGGCACGAACGGGAAATCCGCTTTCATGGGTATCTGCAATTTCTGATCGATGAGCAACTGGCGGCGGCGCAAGCGCGAGCGCAAGGGGCGGGGATGTCGATTGGGTTGTATCACGATTTGGCGTTGGCGACGGATCGGGGCGGCTGCGATACCTGGATGATGCCGGAGCTGTTTGTGCGGGGTTGCCGGGTGGGTTCGCCGCCCGACGGCTTTTCTCCGGAGGGGCAGGATTGGTCGTTCCCGCCGCCGGACGATGCGGCGCACGCGCGAAACGGGTATCGGGCGTTTCGGGAGTTGATTCGGCGGAATGCGCGGCACGGGGGAGCGCTGCGATTCGACCATGTAATGCGCTTTTTCCGATTATTCTGGATTCCGGACGGCTACCAGGCGCGAGACGGCTTGTATGTGCATAGTCAGGCGGAGGCGCTGATGCGCGTGCTGGCGCTCGAAAGCGTGCGGGGGCGGTTTCTGGTGATAGGCGAAGACTTGGGGACGGTTACCGGCGAGATCCGGCAAATGCTCGATGAATTCGGTATCTTAGGTTACCGATTGCTGTACTTTGAGCGGGAGGGCGAAGAGTATCGCGTTCCCGCGGAGTATCCGGTACAGGCCGTGGCGGCGATTACGACGCATGACTTGCCGACGATGGCGGGGTTCTGGCGATCGGCGGACATTGCAGCGCGGTGGCAGGCGGGATTGTTACAGAGGACGGATTATCAGGAGCAGATTGAAGCTAGATTGAAAGATCAAAAGATACTGGCGGGCGTGCTCGACAAGAAGCTGCCGCCGGCGGTGGCGGCGCTGGAGTATTTGTCACGGACGCCGGCGCGCATTCTGATGATCAATCAAGAAGAGCTTACGGAAGAACCCTACCAGCAGAATCTGCCGGGGAGTACCGCGGAGTACCCGAATTGGCGCAGGAAAATGCGGGTGAGAGTAGACGCTCTGCGGACGGGGCTCGAGTTTGTGGAACGCACGGCGCAGGTAAGGGCGCTGGTGCGAAAGAGGCAGGAGACGGCGTGAGAATTGTGCTGCAACGGGTATCGCGCGCCAGCGTGCGGGTGAACGGGAAGGTAACCGGTGAGATTGAGAAGGGTGTGTTGCTGCTTATCGGCGTAGGACGTGGTGACACCGAGAAAGACGCTGATTACCTGGCGGATAAGACGATGGGGCTGCGAATCTTTCCTGACGAACTCGGCAAGATGAATAAGAGTTTGCTGGAGGCCGGCGGAGCGATTCTGGCGGTGAGCCAATTCACGTTATACGGAGATTGCCGCAAGGGGCGGCGGCCGAGCTTTGACGCGGCGGCTGCGCCGGACCAGGCGCGGACTTTGTATGAGTACTTGGTTGCGCAGTTACGCGCGCGGGGCGGGAGGGTGGAAACCGGTATTTTTCAAGAGCACATGGACGTGGAGCTGTTGAACGACGGGCCGGTCACTTTCCTTTACGACTCCGAGCGCAACATCTGATACACTCAGAAAAAGTTAGTTCGCCTGATCGAAATAAGATTAGGCGGAACTTCAGAGAATCTGGAGAAGAAATGGCACGTCCCAAATCGTTAGTGTTACCTTCGGATCCGGTTCTGCTTCAAGCGTTGCTGAATGGCCTCGCGATTCAGAAGCAAGACCTGGAGTCGAAGATCAGTGCAGTGAATGCCGCCCTAGGCAAAGGCCGTCCTGGCCGTAAGCCGAAGGCAGCGGCTGACGCCGCTCCCGCGGCTGCTTCCGCGGCTCCCAAGAAAAAGCGGACGCTCAGCGCGGCTGCTCGTGCTCGGATCGCCGCCGCCCAGAAGAAACGCTGGGCTGCGTTCCGCAAGGAAGCGAACTAGTTGACTCGATTGTGAGTGGTGATGCGGTTGGGCATTACCACTCCCAATCGAACCGCCGCACTAACTCCTCCACACTTCCCTCCCCGGCGATTTTCCCCTTTTCAAAAAATACTGCCCGCGTCGCCAGCCTTCTGGCGAGATTCAGATTGTGCGTGACGATGATGCGTGCCTGCTGCAGGCCGCCCAGAACTTCCACGAGGCGCTTTTGCGCCGGAGGATCGAGGAACGTGGTGGGCTCATCGAGCACAAGGATTTCGGGGTCCATGGCGAGCACACCGGCCAGCGCCACGCGGCGCTTTTCACCTTCACTCAGGTGATATGGTGCGCGGCTTTCCAAATCGGCAACGCCGGTGAGCGCAAGGGCGCGCCGCGCGCGAGAGAGCGCTTCCGGCGGCGCGTGGCCGTGACTGAGCGGACCAAAGCAAACATCTTCGAGCACGGTGGGCATGAAGAGCTGTTCGTCGGGGTCCTGGAAGACGAGGCCGATTTTCTGGCGGACGGCCGCGAGGTTTTCCTTGGTGACCGAAAGGCCGCAGACGCGGACGGAGCCTTCGCCGGTGAGCAGACCGTTTAAATGAAGGACAAAAGTAGTCTTGCCTGATCCGTTGCCGCCAAGCAGGGCAACCGTTTCGCCAGGATACAGGCGGAAGTCGACACCGCGCAGCGCTTCAACGCCAGTGTCGTAGCGGTAGCGCAAGCCGTCGACTTCAATTAAGGGAGAAGGCATTGCAGTTAGAAGAGAAGCGGCAGGCCGAGCGAGAGGGCGACGGTGAGCGCGAGCCACGACCAATCGGCCGGGCGCAGTTCGCCGGGTTGGAGGACAGGCAGGCGTCCGCTGAAGCCGCGCGCGAGCATGGCGCGGTGAATTCCTTCGGCACGCTGATGAGCGCCCCCGAATAACACGGCCATTAAGCCGGCGCCGGACTGACGGAGCAGCCGCCAGGGTGTTTTGGCGCCGGAGCGGCCCACCGCAGCAAGGCGCATGTGTTGCGCTTTTTCGAAGATGACAAAGAGAAAGCGGTAGACCATCTGGATGGTCAGGACCAGGACGCGGGGAAAGCCCAGGGCATCGAGGGCGGCCATGAGGTTAGGCAGAGGCGTGGTGGCAATGAGCAGGACGGCGGCGAGAGCGGAGAGGAAGCTCTTGATGAGCAGGAGGCCGGCGCGGGACGAGTCGCCCATGAGCCAGGCGACGAGCGCGAATGTTCCCGAGAAGGGAAGGACAAGGAGCGCGCGTTCGAGCAGTTTGGCAATGGGCAGACGGGAGACGGCGAGGGCGAGGAAGATAGGCAGGGCGAGCAGGCAGGCGCGTGCGGGAGTGCGCTGCAGGGCGAGCATGACGAGGTAGACGAGGAGGGCGAGGAATTTCAGCCGGGCATCCCAACGGTGGAGAGGTCCGCCGCGCCGGCTCCATTGATCGACGACGACGTGATGCATTTAGGAGGCAGCCGGGCGGCGGCGGAGGAGTCGCGCGGAGAGGAGGCAGACGGCGTAGATAAGCGCCAAGCCGAAGAGTCCGGCGCCGGCTTTGCGCAGCCAGAGGCCGTCGAGCGCCTTCCATTCATAGTCGACAAAGGGACCGGTGGGGGCCGCAGGTTGCGCGGCGGTAGCTGCCAGGACCTTTTCCAGCACGTCGGGCGCGGTGGAAGCGAAGACCACTCCGATGAGGGCGAGGAAGAGGGCCAGAGCGGCAAGGAGGCCGGAAGCGCGCTTGGGGCCGCCGGCTTCGGCGACCCAACGCGGATTGAGGCGTTCGATGGCTTCAAAGACGGCGAGCGTGATGGCGCCTTCAATCGCGGCGGTGACGAAGAAGAGCGTCAGGGAGACAAAGACGAGCGTCGAGGGCATGGGCCAGCCGGAGATGGCGACCTGGGCCAAAGCCAGGCAGCCGCCGGTTAAGACCGAGAACATACCACCGGCGAAGACGGACGCACGGCGCCACGGCGTGTTGCCCCAGAAGTGATAGGGCAAGTAGCCGGCGAGAACGCCGAGAATGGCCATATTGAAGACGTTGGCGCCGAGGGCAAGCAGGCCGCCGTCTTGAAAGACAAGCGCCTGTACGGCGAGGATGGCGGTCATGACGACGGCGGCGGTGGCCGGTCCCATGGTGACGGCAAGCAGGGCGCCGCCGAGGAGATGGCCGCTGGTGCCGACGCCGACGGGGAAGTTGACCATTTGCGCGGCGAAGACAAAGGCACCCATGACGCCGAGGAGCGGCAGGCGCGATTCGTCGGCATCGACTTTCGCTTTCCGCGCCATCCAGCCGACGGCGGGGACGCTCACCGCGCTCATCGCGGCCCAAACGGGCGTAGCAAGAATGGCATCGGGGATGTGCATGGACGAGCGGGGGTGTCTTTTGAATTATAACCACCTTGCGCGGTTTATACTCGGAGCGAATGGACTTCTCCCGCGCTCGGATTGTCGGCATTGGTACTGATTTGGCGGAAGTGGACCGCATTGCGCAGTCGCTGGAGCGTTTCGGGACGCGGTTCACGGGGCGGATCTACACGCCGGCGGAGGTGGCGTATGTGGAGCGGAAAGCGAACAAGGCGGAGCGGTATGCGGCGCGGTTTGCGGCGAAAGAGGCGGGCATGAAGGCGATTGGAACGGGGTGGCGGCACGGGGTGCGGTGGCAGGACTTTGAAGTGTCGAACTTATCGTCAGGCGCGCCCATATTGAAGCTGCACGGGAAGGCGGCGGAGTTTGCGGCGAAGCTGGGCGCGCGCCACGTGCATTTATCGCTGACGCATGCGCAGACGATGGCGATGGCGATTGTGATCCTGGAGGCGTAGCGCTTAGCGGATCATCTTCGAGAAGACGAGGCCGGCGAGGCTCCAGCCGATGGCCTGGTCGAGGATGCCGACGGCGACGAGTCCCCAGGGGAAGTTGTACCAGTTCGCATAGCCGGCGGTAATGAGCACGACGGCGAAGACACCGAGCAGGGCGACGAACAGAATCTGTTGCGCCATGGTGCGCAGACTGGGTAGCGCCTTCGCATAGAGCCACGCGGCGATGAGGCCGCAGAGAAGGTAGATGCCGAACTGACGGCCTAAGCTCGCGCCGAACGAGAAGGGCCGGTTGACGGCGATCGACACGATGCCGTAGGGTTCGGTGGCCGTGCGCGCCGCCATCTTTTCCGGGTCCTTTTCGTTGGGGAAGAAGTAGAAGCCGCTCTCTTTCACGCCGCTTTTGAGTGAGGCGGCGACGTCGTCGGGCAGGCCGACGACGAACTTCTCTTCCAGTCCGAGAGCCATGTGGGAGACGAAGCTCCAGAAAAAGAGCACCACGGCGGCCACGACGCCACCGGTGATCCAGCGGGGATTCATGAGGGCTGAGTGTAACGCGGCGGGCTCGGCGGCGCAATACGCCTTTACAATAAACCGCATGACTCGTCGCAGTTTTTCGCTGGGGCTACTGGCTCAGCGGCGTTCTCCGAATGTGCTGGTGATTCTCGCCGATGACTTGGGTATCGGCGACGTCTCCTGCTACGGGTCGCCGGATGTGCGCACACCGAATATCGACGCGTTGGCCGCTCGCGGGCTGCTGTTTGAGAACTTCTACGCCAACTGTACTGTTTGTTCGCCCACGCGAGCGGCGCTGCTGACAGGGTGTTATCCGGATCGCGTGGGTGTGCCGGGCGTAATCCGGACGGATGAGAAGGAGAACTGGGGCCGGTTGTCACCGCAGGCGGTGCTGCTGCCGCAGGTGTTACGGCGGGCGGGCTATCACACGGCGATTGTGGGGAAGTGGCATTTGGGTCTGGCGGCGCCGGATACGCCGCTGGATCGCGGCTTTGAACACTTCCACGGTTTTCTGGGCGACATGATGGACGACTATGTGCAGCATCGGCGGCACGGGCAGAACTATATGCGGCGGGACCGCGCGGTAATTGATCCGCCCGGCCATGCGACGGACTTGTTCACGCAGTGGGCTTGCGACTATCTGGACGGGCGCGCGAAGAGCCGTGCGCCGTTCTTTTTGTACCTGGCGTACAACGCTCCGCACACGCCGATTCAGCCGACGGCGGAATCGCTGGCGCGCGTAAGGGCGCGCGGGGTGCCCGAGAAGCGCGCGCGGCTGGTAGCGCTGATTGAGCACATGGATGAAGGCATTGGGCGCGTGGTGGAGCGGCTGCGGGCGAACGGTCAACTCGACGACACGCTGATTGTCTTCACCTCGGACAATGGTGGAGATTTGCCGCCCGGCGGTACGTGCGGGCCGTGGCGCGGCGGCAAGCAGGATCTCTACGAAGGCGGGATTCGCGTGGCGTGCGTGGCCGCGGGGCCAGGAGTGGCGCGCGGGAGAACCACAGCGCGCGCGATCACGATGGATTGGTTTGCGACGGTCTGCGAGCAAGCGGGTGTGGCGCCGCCGGCGGGTATGGACGGCATCTCGCTGCGGGCAGTGTTGCGCGAGCCGGAGGCGCCTTTGCCGGAGCGGGAGCTGGTGTGGATGCGGCGGGAGGGTACGCCGCGGTACCAGGGGCGTGACTACTACGCGATCCGCCGCGGCGATTGGAAGCTGATGCAGAACTCGCCCTTTGAGCCGTATCAGCTTTTTCATTTGGGTGAGGATCCGGGTGAGCGCCACGATCGCGCGAAAGAGCAGCCGGCGGTGGCGCGGGAGCTATCGGCGGCGCTGGCGCGGCACATTCAACGCGCGGCGCGGACGCCTTGGCAGTAGCGGCTAGCCGGCCTTGGTCATCCTTACGATGGTGAGAGTGTCGCCGTTGGGCAGGGGGACCGTGGTGGGCGTCTCAGCCCGGTAGCCGTGACGTTCGTACAACGGAAGTCCGGCGAGCGTGGCGCCGAGTTCGAAGCGCGTGAAGCCGGCCGCGCGGGCGGCGGCTTCGCAGGCGTTGAGCAACTGCGAGCCCAAGCCGCGCCGGGCATGGGCGGGGTGAACGAAGAAGGCCCGGATGCGCGCGGCTTCGCGGGCCGGATCGAGGAAGCGATCTTCCTTTACGGGGCTGGCCGCGCTGGAGCCGAAGAGCGTGGCGCGGCGGCTCCAGCCGCCGCACGCGGCGAGGGAGCCGGCTTCGGTTTCGACGACGAAGTAAGTGCCGTCGGCGAGGAGATTGCGGTCGACGCCGAAGACGGTGCCGAGGGCGGCTTCGCGTTGCGCCTCGGTGTACTCCGGCTGCAGGCCGCGCACCGAGGCCGCGATCAGCGCTTCGATAGCGGGGATGTCGCCAGCGGCGGCGAGGCGGAGACGCATCGCGCGGTTAGGAGGCCACCTCGACGTTCCAGCCAATGCCGGGGGCTTCGGGCGGCCGCGTGTAAATGCCTTCCGGACCGCGCGTGATTTGATACTCCTCGGCGTAACGGTCGTAGACTTCTTTCGGGCCGCCGGGCGCGGGCATGAAGAGCTCGCACCACGGCGAGTTGACGGCGGAGTAGGTGTAGTGTTGGCTGTCGAGCGAGCCGCCGCCGTGCGGGATCACGGGAATATCGTAGGTGGCGGCGAGCGCTCCGATGCGCCGGAGTTCGGTCAAGCCGCCGCACCAATGCACGTCGGGCTGCCAGATCTCAGCGGCGTTGTGGGCGAGCAATTGGCGGAAGCCGTAGCGCGTGTACTCGTGTTCGCCGGTGACGATCTTGATGTCTTTGATCTTCTGGCGGAGGCGCCCGAAGCCTTCATAGTCATGCGGCTGGAGGACTTCTTCCATCCAGTAGACGCGGTAGGGGCCGAGCATTTCGGCCATGTCGACGGTGTAGCGTTCGGTCCAGGCCATCCAGCAATCGAGCATGATGTCGCCATCGGGCCCGAGGGCTTGGCGGGTGCGTTTGACGAGTTCGGTGTTCTTGCGCATGCCGTCCAGACCGTCGGCCGGACCGTGGGGCATGGCGAGCTTCAGGCGTTTGTAGCCGAACTCGATGTGTTGTTCGATGTCGTTGCCGGTGCAGTAGGCGGGCACGCGATCTTTGGTGGCGCCGCCCATGAGCTTGTAGGCGGGCGCGTTGAAAACTTTACCGGCGATATCCCAAAGCGCGATGTCGACGCCGGAGATGGCGTTGATGGCGACGCCTTTCTGGCCGTAGGACATGGTGGAGCGCCAGAGAATGTCCCAGTTGCGTTCGATGTCGACTGGGTCTTTGCCCAGGAGGAGCTTGGTGAGGTGATTTTCGACGATCCAGCCGCCGGCGGGTCCGCCGGTGCCGAGGCCGGTGATGCCTTTGTCGGTGGTGATCTCCACCCAGAAGGCGCCCATCTCCGGCTTGTCGGCCATGAAGAGGCTGCGCATGGGTTTGTACTCCGGGTAGATCGACATGGGGTTGGCAACCTCCACGCCGCCCGTGGACCAGGAGCCGGCCGCGGCCTTGTAGGCGGGCACGGGGCGCTTGGGTTTGACCTTGACGATGCGGATGCCGGTGATCTTGAGTTTCGACTTCTCGTTCTGCCAGGCCAGCGCGGGCGTAGCGGCGGCACCGAGCGCGAGGAAGTGGCGGCGAGGCCAATTGCGCGAGGACATGGGGACTAGGATATACCTGTCGCGTGTGGAGATACTGGAGGGACCTGATGATTCGCGCTTTTGCTCTACTTACCCTCTGCTTCGCTCCGCTGGCCGCGCAGACCGCGTGGATTGTCGACACCGATGCGGGCACCGATGATTACATGGCGATCGCATATTTGCTGGCTAAGCGCAGCGTGCGAGTGGAGGCGATCGTTTCGGTGAATGGCTTGAGCCACGCCGGGCCAGGGGCGCGGGTGTCGGCGCGGATTGTGGAGCTCGCCGGACCAGGCGCGGTGCCGGTGTTTGTGGGCGCGGAGCGGCCGTTGTCGGGCCAGGCGGAGTTTCCGGCCGAGTGGCGCAAGATGTCGGAGGAGTTACCAGGTGTAGCGCTGCCGGCGTTGCGCGGCAAGGTGGAAGCGCAATCGGCGGAGAGTTTCTATCTGTCGCGGCTGACGAAGCCGGCGCGGATTTTGGCGTTGGGCCCGTTGACGAATCTGGCCGTGGTGCTGCGGAAGAATCCGGCGTTGGCGCGGAACATTCAGGAGCTCGTGATCATGGGCGGCGCCGTGCGGGTGCCGGGAAACCTGAAAGACGGCGATGTGTTGAAGACGAACAACACGTTCGCCGAGTGGAACATCTACATTGATCCGGAAGCGGCGGCGGAAGTGTTTACGCGCGTGAAGACGATCCGGCTGGTGCCGTTGGACGCGACGAATCAAGTGCCGTTTCAGTTGAGCCATGTGCGCGAGTTTGGGAAGATCACTTCGCCGCTGGGCCAGTTCGTGGCGCAGATCCTGAAGCTGGACGAGCCGTTTATCCGCGAGGGTTATTACTATGCCTGGGATCCTTTGGCGGCGGTGGCGGCGGCCGAGCCAGGGCTGTTCCCGTTTGCGCCGGAGGCGATCGAGGTGAGCCGCGCGCCGGGGGAAGAGGGACGCACGAAGCCGATCGGCGGGCGGCCGAACGTTCGCGTGATGCGGGCGCCGCGGCCGGAAGTGTTCCACCAGGAGTTCTACGGAGCTTTGCGCCGCTAAGCGCGGTGATCGCCAGTTGGGACCGAACCGGGGACGCATGGCGCGATCCGGATGGCGTGCCGCTAACGAATGGGAAGTAGCGCTTACGTCTTGCGAACGTTGAACTCGAGCTTCCAGCGGCGGCCGTCGCGCGCGACGCACCAGAGCTGAAGCACGCCGGTTTCGGTAATGTCGGTTTCGAGCGACACGGGCACGATGCCGGAGGCTTCACCGGCGGGCAACGTAACCTGGATGGGCTCCAGTTCTTCCATCTCGTCGGTGAGCGCGTCGAGCAGCATGCCCGGCGCGTCGTGCCGGCGCAAGGACGAAACGAAGAAGCGGAACTCGGCGGGTTCGCCGACGACGAGGCCGAACTCGCGATCGCGGAAGCGATGGCTGGCGCCCTCTTCCATGCCGAAGGGCACTACGGTCAACGGACGCACGGGTGGGCGGCCGAACGGAACGGCGGGCAGCGCTTCTTCAATGCCGATGTAGTAGCTGCGCGGGATGCCGCCGCGAATGCGCACGCCGCGATCTTGCCGGGCGCGACCGTAGTAAGCGGCGCCGCGGGCGACGGCGTGCATAAGGTCAGCACCGGCGAGCTCCTGGGCGGCGGGTGCGCCTTCGGCGGCGAGCCAACTGTTGAGCACGCCGAGCAAGCGCGCGCGCAGAGCGCTGGCGCGGAAAACGCCTCCGTTGAAGAGAACGTGCGTGGGGCGGGCGAGCGCGCCTTCTTCGACCGAGCGCAGGAAGCGGGCCAGGTGACGCGTGATGGCGGCATCAGTGGCGTAGGGCAGGCCCATGGCTTGCAGCGCCGAGCGCGGGCGGCGTTCGGGCAGATCGGTGGAGGCGACTTCGGGAAAGAAGCCGTCTTCAAGCAACTGGGCGATCTCGGCGCGAGTGATCTTCGCTTTGATGGTGCCGCCGATGAGCGACGAGCCGCGGCCGAGAATGGCGAGCGGCTGCTCCTTTTCCGGAGCGTCGTCGGCGAGGAGCTTTTCTTTGGCGGCGCGGCACTGCTGCCAAAGGGCGTTGAGCTGCAGCGTGTCGAGCTTGGCGCCTTTCAGGTTGGCTTCGACGTGACGGGCGAGGGCGAGATCCATGTTGTCGCCGCCCAGCAGGATGTGCTCGCCGACGGCAACACGGTCGAGCACAAGCTCGCCTTTGTCGTCGCGCACGGCGATTAGAGAAAAGTCGGTGGTGCCGCCGCCGACATCGACGACGAGAATACGGTCGCCGGCCTTGACGCGCTCGCGCCAATCGGCGTGGCGTTCGATCCAGGCGTAGAAGGCGGCTTGCGGCTCTTCGAGCAACAGGATGTCAGGGTAGCCGGCTTGCGCGGCGGCTTTCAGGGTGAGATCGCGGGCGGCGGCGTCGAAGCTGGCGGGCACGGTGACAAGCACCTGCTGGGCGGCGAAGGGCAGCGACGGGTTGAGATGATTCCAGGCGTCGCGAATGTGTTCGAGGTAGGCGCGGGAGGCGTCGACGGGGGAAATGCGCGGCACGCCTTCGGGTGCGCCGGCGGGCAGCAGGGCCGACGTGCGATCGACGCCCGCGTGGGAGAGCCAGGATTTCGCCGACGAGACGAGACGTCCGGCGTTTTCAGCGCCGCGTTTTTGCGCGAGCACGCCCACCACTTGTTTGGGTTCCGCGTTCCAGGGCAGCGCGGTGGAGCCGGCGGGAAAGTCGTGGGCGCCGGGCAGGAACAGAAAAGACGGCAGCAGAGATTCGGCACGCACTTCGCCCGCGTTGGTGAGTTGCGGGAGCGCCACGATTTCAACCGGTGCGTCTTCGCCGCCGGGTGTGAAGGCGAGGGCACAATTCGTCGTGCCGAGGTCAATACCGAGAACGGGCTTCACTATTCGATTTCGACCTCAGCCGGAGCGATAATGTCCGACTTCTGGTGAGCGAAGAGCGGCGGGAAGTCGACCTTCGTCACCTTCCAACCTTTGTGGCGCAGCGTGCCTCCAGCGGCCTTACCGTTGGCCGGCACCTTACCGATGAGCTTCACATCGTTGGCGCCGGCGCCGGCGGGCACTTTGGCGAAGGTGCCCTCCACGCCGTCGATCACCGGGCCCAGGGTAACGTAACGCTCCAGGGCTCCGCGGGTGTTCTCGTGGAGCGTGCGCACGGCGGCGCCGATTTGTTCGTCGGAATACCCGGACAAGTTCTCCATAACGAAGTCGAGAAAGCGGGCGTCGCGCTGGAGAATGCCCAGCAATTGCAGGGAGCCGTCGGCGGGCGTAACGGGGGGCGCCACTGGTTCGGGCTTCTTTGCCGTGGCTTTCACGTAGCCGAGCTCGGTGGCGAGATCGGCGGGGAGTTCAGAACCCGTCAGTAAGCTGAAAAAGGCTCGAAAGGCCTGTCCAAGAGCCATAAAAATTCAGGATAGCGCGAACGAGCTAGCGGCGTTCGCGAAAAAAGCGTTGCAGGAGCTCGGCGCATTCGGCACCGAGCACGCCTTCGACGATCTCCACGCGGTGGTTGAGGAGTTCGGAATCGGCCAGACGGAACTTGCTGCGCACGCCCCCGAAGCGCAAGTCGCGCGCGCCGAAGACAAGACGCGAGACGCGGGCATGGACAATGGCGCCCGCGCACATGACGCAAGGCTCAAGGGTGACGTAGAGCGTGGTGGCGTCGAGACGGTAGTTGTGCAGGTGCGCGGCGGCTTCCCGCAGCGCGAACATTTCGGCGTGGGCGGTAGGATCGTTGGTCCGGATGGGCGCATTGGCGCCACGGCCGATGACGGCGCCGTCGCGGACGAGCACGGCACCGACGGGGACTTCGCCGGCGCGGACGGCCTCGCCCGCAAGATCGAGCGCGAGGCGCATGAAGTGATCGTCGGCGCTCATGTTGAGGTATGGTCGACCACGATCTTCCACTCGCCTTGGATGCGCTGGAGGACAAGGGTGAATTTGCCACTCGCGTTGCCGCCGCCTTCGGCCGTGCGCGCGAGGGCGAAGCGGCCGAAGACCCAAGCGGCATCTTTGCCCAACTCGTGGACTTCGAGATCGGAGAACGTCAGCGTGCCCATGGCCGCGCGGTTGGGATACTCGCGCCGGTAGCGTTCGAGCGTAGCCTGCCAGCCGCGCGCGATGTTCTTGCCGATGAAGGTGAGCTCGGGCGAATTCCAGTACGCGGTCATGAAGGCGGGAATGTCTCCGCGATTCCAGGCGTCCTGCTGAGCGAGGAGAATGGCGCGAATGCGCTCGGCGGGTTTGCCGGCGGGAGCCGCTTGGGCGGCGAGAGGTGCACTTAATATAAGGTTGCGGCGTTGCATGAGTGTGCTCCAAAATCAAAACGCCCCACCGAAGTGGGGCGTCTCGATTTCAGTTTGAATCCGCTCTCGAAGGAGAGCGGGAATCTTACTTCTTCTTCTTGGCAGCCTTCTTGGCCGGAGCCTTCTTCGCTGCCTTCTTGGTCGCGTTCTTCATCGAACCATTCTCCCTAACATCAATTTTGCGGCCAGTGGTCTGACCGCATCGTGATCCCAGATATAAAATGTTTCGCGTCCGATGTCAAGAAAAAAATGCACGAAGAAGCAGCTTCGCCGAAAAAAACATTCGACGGTAGAATTGTTTTGAGCACTTCGCATGACGTTTCTCGTATCGATTTTCTTCTCATCACGTGGTTCGAGACGCGCGAGTGATGCGCGCACGAGTGCGTGGAGGACCAATAAACACAGGGGTCTCACGCTGATTGCGCTGTGCGCGCTGCTGTGCGCGAGTGGCTGCGCGAAGCGAGGACGCGCGAGTGCGATGCGCGATGTGAAGGTGGGTTGGAGTGAAGAGGGCGTGGCGAGCTGGTACGGCGATCCGTACCACGGACGCGCGACCGCGAGCGGCGAAGTTTACGACATGAACCGTCTTACCGCCGCGCATCAGCGCCTGCCTTTCGAGACGGTGGTGCGCGTGGAGCATCGCGCGACGAAGCAGAGCGTGGACGTCCGCATCAATGATCGTGGTCCGTTCGTGGGCGGCCGCATTATCGATCTTTCCCGGGAAGCGGCGAAGCAAGTGGGCTTGCTTGCGCCGGGCACGGGCAAGGTGAAGCTGCGCGTAGTGAACGCGCCGCCGCGCGGTGAGCGCTTCGCGGTGCAAGTGGGCGTCTTTTCGACGCTGGCGCGCGCGGAGGATTTGCGCGCGCGGCTGGAGCCGCGCTATCGCGATGCGCGAGTATACGCGGGGCCGGCGGGATTTCGCGTGATTGCGGGCGAGGGCGATCGCAATCGCGCCGAGCGAGTGAGAAGTGAGCTGGCGCGCGACGGGTTTTCCGATGCGCGCGTGTTTGCGCGCAATCGCTAGTCGCGCACCAGCGGCACGTGCACGGCGAGCGCGCTGCCGTTAGGCCGGAACGCCGCGACGGTGAGGTCGCCATCCGCGCTGAGCACCGCGGTGCCGCGGCGGTTCTGCCAGCGCTCTTCGCGGAGGCGCACAGGAAGCGAAGTGCCGGCTTCCACGGTAACGGTGGCGGTGCCGAGGTCTTCGGCGGCCTCACCCCAAAGTCGTATAGTGACCTGAACGTTCTTCGCCGTAGGATTGGTGAAGTGGAACCAGGTGGCGAAGCCGCTCGTGTTGTCGAAGGGTTCCAGCCAGGCTTTCGCCGCGGCGGGCGGCGTGTAGGCGGTCTCGGAAGGATTGGGGCCGTTGGCTTCCTGCGAGATCACAACGGCGGCGCGCACAGCGGGCGACGCGGTGAGCTCAGCCCAGGCGACGGGCGCGGTACCGCCGGTTTGCCAGGCGAGCGTGCCGGAGGTGTTCACCGTGACAAGACCACCACCGGGGATCTTGCCTTCTTCTTCCGCGACGACGTCGCGGCGGCGGAAGCGCACGCGATAAGGGAGCTCCTTTGCGTCGGTGTTGACGAGCAGCAGCGCCGTGCGATGGAACGCGCCATCGGCAAGGAGCGGCAGAGCGGTGGGAACCGCCGCGCCATCGCGGCGCGCGGCGAAGGCTTCGTAGCCGGCGAGATTGCCGTTGTCGCGGCGGCGCATGACAGCGGCGGCCACTTCGGCGGTGCCGCAATCGAGCGCAACCACGCCGCTGGTGCGCGTAGTGCCGAGGCTCGCTTCGAAGGACAGTTGGCGGCCGGGGCCGAGCGAAAGGGGCGCGAAGGTCAACGCGCGGCCCGCGCTCCAGAGCGAGACGGCGCATTGCGCCGCAGTGGCGGCGGGATTCGCCACACTGATCTGGCTCACCGTGGTGCCGGCACTATCGTCGAAGGGGAGCCAGAGCTTGGCGGCGGTCCACGTAGGCGTGGGCAGATACGTCTCGCGCACGGATTGCAAGGTGGGATTCACATGGCGCACGAGATGCGTGACGCGCGTCTCGGCGCCCGCGACAGTTTGCAGCCAGGCCTTGAGGTCGGTGCGCGGGGTGGGCTCCAGCGCGGTGAGCGAGCGTCCGCCGACTGCTCCCGCTAAGACGATGCCGCCCGGCGTGCCATCGGGGATTTGCAGGCGATAGGCGGCGCTGTCGGCGGCGGCGTTGGCCAGCGTGACGCGATGCTTCCAGTCGGCCGTGGTTTCAAACCAGGGCGTGAGCCAGCGCAAAGGATCGCTGGGGCGACGCACGTTGAGATAGAGCGTAAAGGTTAAGCCGTTCGTGGCGCCCGGCTCCAGGAGCGATACGGAAATGGCATAGCGCGATGAGGTAAGGGTGGCGCAGTTCGCGCGGAAGCGCATGCGGGCAGGCGTACGGGGCCGTTCGAGGTCGATGGTGAGCCAGGAGGGGCGGTCGGGAATTTCGTAACGGAAATCGACAGGGCCGCCGAGGACAAGAAGCTCGGCCCAGTCGGAGACACCGCCGAGGTCGCAGGAGATAGTGGCGTTGGTTTGTTCGATGTACAAGGGCCCGCCGGTGGGTGTGTCGGAGGCGGGCACGACATTGAGGCGGACGACCAGGAAGTTGGTGCGGTTGTCTTCCGTGCCGCGCAGGACGATGAAGCCTTGATACTCGCCGGGAGTGTCGGGCGCCCAGGCGGTGACGACGAAGTTGCAAGGGGCGCCTTGCTGGGAGCAGGGATCGATGTCGCCGGCAAGGTCGGTGCTGAGCCACGGCAGTCCGTCGAGCGTGGCCGAGGTGAGCGCGAGACGATTGGCGGTAGGGCGGGCGTATTGCACGTTCACTTGAGACTTAGCGGGAGAACCGGCGATGGCGGTCATCTGCAGGACACTGGACGCCGTGAACGGGAGGCTATCGACGGCGCTGACGTAGTGGATGGGAACTCGGTAGGTGGTGGAGCCGGTAGTGATGCGGAGCAGCGCGGTGTGCCGGCCTGGGGGCAGGCGCGCGGATTCGGCGCGCAGCGTGATCTCGAGCTCGAAGGGCGCGGTGCCGGAGAACGTGGTGAAGGGTTGGCCGGGGTCGCCGCCGATGACCGTCTCCGGCACGCGCAGGCCGACCCAGGAGAGGTCGGTGCTGAGGAAATCCACTTGGAGGGTCACGGGCTGCGCCGGACCGGTGAAGGAAAGCAAAGAAGGTTTGCTGGAATCGACGCAGGCTTGCTGCGGACCAGCCGAGGGTGCCGGGCAAATGGTGGGCGAGTTGGGTGCGTTGGTGATGCTGAAGGGCGGGCCGCTTTGCGCGGCAGCGCTGATCAGGGGGAGAAACGCCAACACGAGTCGCCGCCAGAAGAGAGAGAGAACCATCCGATGTGCCTCCGGAACTGCGGCCATTCTAACATCGGGCCGCGGGAAGCGCGTTAGTGACGAGAGAGAGCGCGCGGGTTAACGAGAGTAAGTGACGCTAGCGCAGAAAGCGGTCGGTGTAAGTAGAGGGGAGATCGATCTTGGCGTCGCGGAGCTTGGGGAGAGAAATGCGGAGAACGCGTTCCACGGCATGGGTGCCGGGAACGGGCATGGGTCCGCCGGTGGCGAAGATGGGCATGGACGCGGTGAGCGCGGTTTCATAGAGCGCGGGGTCGGCGCCGCGGTGAGAGGGGGGCATCTTGGCGGCGATCGACTTGGGGTCGCGTTCCTGCATCCAGGTGAGCGTGCGGCGGAGAGCGCGGGTGAGGCGCCGGACGGTATCTTCGTTCGCGTCGATCCAGGCGCGTGGCGCGTAGAGCACGGAAGCGGGCACGGCTTCGGTGTCGAACTCGGCCTGCACGCCGTTGGGCGTGCGCGTGTCGGCGAGGATGCGGACGGGACCGGCGCGGCGGGTGATTTGCGAGACGGCGGGATCGGTCATCACGGCGGCGTCGACCTGTCCGCTTTCCATGGCGGCAATGGCGCTGCCGGCGTGTCCGACACCGATCACGCTGACGGCATCGGGCGAGAGGCCCTGTTTGCTCAACAGGAAGTTGAGGAAGAAGTGCGTGGAGGAGCCGGGCGAAGTGACGCCGACTTTGGCACCGGCCAGGTCAGCCACGGAGCCGATGCGTTTGGAGGCGGCCGGCGAGACGACGAGCACGAGGCCGGGATGCCGCACGAGCACAATGAAGGCTTGGAGCGGCTTGCCTTCGGCGGCCATTTGAATCGTATGGTCGTAGAAGCCGCTCACCACGTCGGCGCTGCCGCCGAGCAGGGACTGCAAGGCTTTGGCGCCGCCGGGATAATCCTGAAACTCGACGTCCAGACCTTCTTCGGCGTAGTAACCGAGCTGCTGCGCGAGCGTAGTGGGCAGATAGACGATTTGCGCCGCGCCGCCGATGGCCAGGCGGACCTTGGCGCGCGGCGCGCGGGAGCCGCAGGCGGCAAGCAGGCAGGCGAGTAAGACGACTAGGCCTTTTTCCATCGCAACAAGTAACTCTCCAGGCGCCCGACGCCGTAGCTGACGGCGAGCACAATAGCGGCCAGCACGGCCATGCCGGCGAAGACGCCCGTGGTATCGAAAACGCCTTCAGCCTGCGCAATCAAGTAACCGATGCCGCGCGCGGCACCCAAGTATTCTCCCACCACCGCGCCAACGATCGCGAAACCGACGGCGGCTTCCAGGCTCGAGAAGATCCAGGTGAGCACGCTCGGCAGGAGCACATGGCGGATGAGCTGGCGTTCGGAGGCGCCGAGCATGCGGGCATTGTTGACGAGCACGGGGTTCACTTCGAGCACGCCGCGGTAGGTATTGAAGAAGACGAGGAAAAAGACGAGCGTAACGCCCAGCGCGACTTTCGAACGGATGTCGAGGCCGAACCAGAGCAGGAAGAGCGGAGCCAGCGCGACGCGCGGGAGGGCGTTGGCTATTTTGATGTAGGGATCGAGAACGCGGGCGGCCAGTGGTGAGCGGCCGAGGGCGAAGCCGATGACCACGCCGAGCATGGATCCGATCAGAAACGCCAGAATGGCTTCGGTCAGCGTGGTGGCGAGGTGAGGCCACAGCGATCCGGTAGTGATCCATTCGGCAACGCGGGCGGCAATGTGCGAAGGGCGCGAGAAGAAGAAGGGATCGAGCCAACCGGCGCTGGCGCCGAACTGCCAGGCGGCAAGCAAGCCGGCGCCGACGAGAGCACGGAGAGTCCAGACGGTGGATTCCTTAGGCACGGCGCGTTCCTTTGTCGACTTGCGGGCGAAGGTCATGCCAGATGGAGCGGTAGAGCTCGTTGAAGCGCGCGTCGAGCCGCAGGTCTTTCACCTCGCGGGGACGCGGGAGATCGACAGGGTATTGGGCGACGACGGTGCTGGCGGGCCCGGCGGAAAGAACAAGCACAAGATCGGAGAGCGCGATGGCTTCTTCCAGGTCGTGGGTAACGAACAGGACGGTGCGGCGGTGTTCGGTCCAGAGGGCGAGGAGTTCGTCTTCCATCTGCTGGCGGGTGTGGATGTCGAGGGCGCTGAAAGGTTCGTCCATCAGGAGGATGTCGCGCCCGGCGATGAAGTTCTGGGCCATGGCGGCGCGCTTCTTCATGCCGCCGCTCACTTGCGCGGGGTAGAAGTGCGCGAAACCTTCCAGGCCCACGCGGCGGAGCCAGTCCAGCGCTTCGTCGCGGGCGTGCTTGTTCTGAAGGAGAGGGGCCAGCTCGACGTTCTCGAGCAGAGTTTTCCAGGGGAGCAGCGCGTCCTGCTGGAACATGTAGGTGGCGTGGGAGTTGATGCCGGTGAGTAGGGCGTCGTTGATGAGGACCTGGCCGGAGGTGGGCGTGAGGAGCCCGGCGGCGAGGTTGAGGATGGTGGATTTGCCGCAGCCGGAGGGGCCGACCAAAGAGACGAAGGCGCCGCGGGGGACGGTAAAGTTGAGCCCGTCGACGGCGGTGTAGTGGGCGAAGGATTTGGCGGTGCCCCGGAAAGCGATCAAGAAGGCATTGTAGCTTTTCGGCGGGCCCTAGTACCTTTGCCTGACTTAGACCTCAGGCGTCCGCGCTCGGGTGAGAGGGCGGGAACAATGCGGGATTCGTCGGGTTTCGCGGCGAGCGTGGGGGCGGCATACTGGGGACACAACAGAGCAGGACAAGCAAAAAATGCAAAACAGAAATCTGGCCTACAGGCAGAGCCAGCGGCGTTACGCCGCGCTGGGCTATCGCGTTTACCGGTTTGAGAACGAAAAGAAGGAAGTGCTGGCGGGGTATGGCGACGGCGACTTCATTCGACTGCGCGACGCGCGCGGGAATGAGTGGCAAGGCAGCGCCGATCCGCAGGGCGACTACGTGCGGCTTTCGTTCCGCAGCGGCCTGGGACAGTATGCGACGGGGATTGCCAATGCGATGGGCGTGATGCTGAAGGACAACTCCGGCATGGTTTGGCGCGGCTATTTGCAGTAGCGCGCCCGGGAGGCGGATGATAGCCTAAGAGGCGAATGTTCGAGACCGAAGTTTACTTCACCCTTCTTCTCGAACTGGCCGCCGCCGCCTCGATTGCCAGCATTCTCGCCCGCTGGTCGGCCTTTCAGCGCATGCTGATGCGCGAAGAGCGGACGTTCGAAGAACGGTTGCGCATGGCCGCGGTGTTCGCGCTCATCTTCGGCACGGGCGTAGCCGTGCGGATTGTCACCGGTACTTATCAGGCGGCGGATTTGAGCTTGGCCGGCGCGGTGCTGGCCGGTGCGCTGGGCGGCTATCTCACCGGCTTGGCCACAGGCGTGCTCATGTCCATCCCGGCGATGATCAACGCCGAGTACATGGCGATGCCCTTTCTGGCGGGCGTGGGCGTGTTGGGCGGGTTGCTGCGCGACATCGCCTACGATACGGAGCAGATCTGGCGCTTCTCGCCCTTCTTCGAACTGGTGGGGATTTACCGGCTGCTGCAGCGTGAGGCGGACCGGTCGCGCATTCTCTTTCAGCTTCTCTTTGTGCTGGTGATCTGCTTTGCCGAGTTTCTCCGGCAAACCTCGGCGAATCTGTTCCTGCCCAACAAGGTGATCTTCCATCCGCTCATCAAAGTGCCGGACCCCGGTTTGCCAGTGCTGGCCGCGGCTTACGCCACCACGCTGTTTACCGTGGCGCTGCCGCTGCGCATTTGGAACTCGCTGCGTACCGAGCGCAAGCTGGAGGCGCAACAGCGGCTGTTGACCGAGACACGCTTGAATGCGTTGACCTATCAGATCAACCCGCACTTTCTGTTCAACACGCTGAACTCGCTTTCGTCGCTGATCCGCACCAATCCCGATCAGGCGCGGCAAGTGGTCTACCGGCTTTCGAACATTCTGCGGCGGCTCTTGCGCAAGACCGAGAACATGTCCACGCTGGGCGAGGAGCTCAAGTTCATCGACGACTATCTGTCGATCGAAATGGTCCGCTTCGGCGACAAGCTGCGGTTTGAGAAGGACGTGGCGGCCGGGGCGGCGGAGTTTCCCGTACCGAGCATGTTGTTGCAGCCCCTGGTGGAGAATGCCATCAAGCATGGGCTCGCGTCGAAACTGGATGGCGGACGCATTCGCATTCAGGCGCGGCTGGCGGGCGGCTATCTGCAGCTGGCCGTGGAGGACGACGGCGTAGGCATTGCCGAAGACAAGCTGGGCGATCTCTACACGCGAGGCATTGGTGTGTCGAACATCAACGAGCGCCTGGGTGTACTTTACGGCGATCGCTACCGGATGGACGTCGATAGCCGCGTGGGCGAGGGCACGCGCTTCGAGATTGAGCTACCGGCCGTCCGCGCTTGAAGCGGTCCCGCCACGCCGCACGCGTTGACCCAGGCTCTCCCGGCACACGGTTCGGTGCCTGGTGAGGGATATCATGCCCCTATGCCCACTACTCGCCGGGAGATCCTTCTCGCCGCTGCGCCGCTCGCCGCGCAGACCAGGCGCTCCGCCAACGATAAGCTGCAAGTCGGTGTAATCGGCTGCGGCGCTCGCTCGCAGGAATTGATGGAAGCCTTGATGGCCAATCCGAGCACGGCCATCGTGGCGATTGCCGATGCGTATCGCGGACGCATTCAGCGCACGCAGGAGAATTGGGGCGCCGGTGCGAAAGCGCACGCCGATTACCGGGAGATTCTGGCGCGGCCGGATGTGGACGCCGTAGTGATTGCTTCTCCCGATCACTGGCACAAGCAGATGTGCCTGGATGCGATCGCCGCGGGCAAAGACATCTACTGTGAGAAGCCGCTGACGTATCGCTCCGTGGAGGGCAATGAGATTGTGGCCGCCGCCGCGAAGGCGGGACGCATCGTGCAGGTCGGCTCGCAGGGCGTGAGCGGTGTGTTGCAACAGAAGGCCCGGGAGCTGATCCAATCGGGCAAGATCGGCAAAGTGACGATGATCCGCGCGGCGTACAACCGCAACACCGCTTCCGGCGCGTGGATCTATCCGATTCCACCGGACGCCTCGCCGCAGACAGTGAATTGGGAGCAGTTTCAGGGTCCGGCCGCGCGCAAGTATGCCTTTTCGCCGGAGCGTTTCTTCCGCTGGCGCTGCTATCAGGACTACTCGGGCGGCATTGCGACGGACTTGTTTGTGCATCTCTGCACGACGATTCATTACTTGATGGACGCGAAGGCGCCGGCGAAAGCGGTGGGCTTGGGCGAGTTGTACCGCTGGAAGGAGTCGCGCGATGTGGCCGATACGATTAGCGGTTTGCTCGAGTATCCGGAAGGCTTCGCGGTGAACTTGAGCTCGACGTTCAATAACCAGAGCATGGCCGAGGGGAGCTTCCAGTTCTTGGGCACGGAAGGCACGCTGCAGCTGAACTACGGCAGTTTGCAATTGCTGCCGGAGGCGGGCGTGGAAGACAACCGCTGGATTGTGGAGAGTTGGCCGAAGGCGATGGAAGAGGCCTATTACAAAGACCCGAAGGTGCGGGCGACGGAGATGCCGCACACGCGCAAGGCGAAGGTGAAGTTCGCGGGGGAGACGTGGCGGGCCGACGGCGAGGAGTCGACGGTGGCGCACTTTGCGCATTGGATTGAGTCGATCCGGACGCGGAAGCCGTTCTGGGAGGATGCGCAGGCAGGGCATCGGGCGGCGGCGTGCGCGCACATGATCAACCAGTCGGCGCGGGAGGAGCGGGTGGTGAAGTGGGATTTTGCGAAGAACGACATCGCCTAGCGAGCCGCCTTCCCGCGCGATCCCACCGCGATCGCAAATAGCTGCGGATCCGGCTCTCCAAACTTTACGCTGCTGACCCAGCGGCGCCAATAGAAGCGCGGCACGCCCCAGCGGTTCAGATCAAGGTGCTCCTCGCGGACCTTGGCGCAGTGCAGCCTCGGTGCCAGCCAGAACTCCTGACCGCCCGGCCAGCGCCAGCCAAAGACACGGAAGCCTAAGAACGAATGCTCCGAACCCAACGCCGCGACGCCCAGGTATTGCGACGGATCGGGCGCGCAGGCCCGCGGTTCGATGGAACGCACAGGCGGCAAGGGACAGTCGATCGCTTGCCAGCGGGGCTCGCGCGGGTCCGTCAACCAGACGAACTCTTTTCGCGATGCGTCCACAATCAAGCGCGCCTTGACTTGGCCGGCGGGAAACACGAAGTGATGAAACGAGGCTCCGGAGCCTTCAATCGCCCGTGAACCGTCGGACCGGATCGCCAGTTTCATCCGCGTCGTCCGCCGCGCCACCTCGCCCCACGGCACCAGCTGGTTCTCCACCATCACCTCGTCGATCTCGAGCGTGGCCGGGCCGAAGCCGGCCAGCGAAGCCAGAATGGTGCTCGCCCAAACACCACATCGCGACGGCATGCTCCAGAGACTCCACTCTCGCCACATTTGTTCCCGCCGCAGTAAACTAGCCAGTGCCATGCTCACGCGACGCCGGTTCCTGCAAACTTCCGCCCTCTTTGCCGCGCTCCACGCCAAGGCCGCTCCCTACAAAGGCAAAGTGAAGATCACCAACATTCAGGCGATGCAGACGAAGCTCTCCGCCGGCAACTGCTTGATCCGCATCCAGACCGACGCGGGACTCACCGGCTATGGCGAAGCCGGCGCCTCCGGTCCGATGGCGCGCGCCCGAATCGCCACCATGAGGCGCGTGTGGGAGGGACAAGATCCGCTCAGCATCGAGAAGCTCTTCCATGAGATGACGACGCTGATGCATCCGTACATGGCGCACATCCCGACAATCAGCGGCATCGACCTGGCGCTGTGGGATCTGGCCGGCAAGATCACCGGTCTGCCGGTGCACGTGTTGCTGGGCGGACCGTTCCGCGACGCGATTCCGATGTACTCCCACGGCAACGCCCTGGGCGACATGCTGGACAAAGGCGCCTGCCGCGAGTGGGCGGCGCACATCAGGCAGAGGAAGGAAGGCTTTCGCGCGTTTAAGCTCTCCGTGGACAAGCCGGCCGGCGTGACGGCTGGCCGCTTCGCCAACTCACTCGACCAGGAACAGATTCGCCGTGTGCGCGTGGGCTTTCAAAACGTGCGCGAAGCCGTGGGCGACGAAATCGGTATCGCTTGCCACTGTCACAACGAGTTCGACGTGCCGAGCGCGCTGGCCGTGGCGCGCGCCATTGAGCCGATGGATCCCTTGTTCTACGAAGACCCCTTGAACGTTCCCTATTCGGAGAGCTGGCTTTCTTTGAAGCGCCAGGTGAAGCTCCCGGTGTTGACCGGCGAAAAGCTTGAACTGCTCACCGGCTTCAAGCCCTTTATCGACACCCAAGCTTGCGACATCGTGCATCCCGATCTCGCGTTTGCCGGCGGGATCACCGGCACGCGCAAGATCGCCGCCTATGCCGCGGCCCTCCGCATGCCGGTGGCGCTGCACAATGTCGGCACGCTGGTGCTGACGCATGCTTCGGCGCACTTTGCGGCGGGCATCCAGAACTTCTATCGCTCGGAGAGCGCTCTGGGACGGCCCACGGGTCAGGTGGAGAAGATGGCCGCCGGTCCGCCGCCGAAAGTCGCAAACGGGCTGTTGCAGATTCCCGAAGGGCCGGGGCTCGGGCTTGACCTGAACTGGGATTACATTCGGACGACTCTCGAGCCGGGTGAGACGTTGTGGAACTAACAATGCGCCGCGGCGCCTTCGCGGTGCTTCTTCTGGTCACGGCGGCGCCCGCCGCCGACCGTGTGCTGCTCTTGAGCCTTGACGGACTCGGCTACAAGATCCTCTCCTCCGACCCCGCGGCCCGCGAGTTACGCTCGCTTCACGCGCTCGCGGCGCGCGGCACCTTCGCGCCTTTGCGCACAACCTTCCCGAGCAAAACCAGCGCGGGCCATGCGGCGATCTTCACGGGCAAGTGGGCGGGCGAGAATGGCGTTTTCTCCAATACCAACCCGCGCGCGCCGCGCCGGGATTACCAGTTCAACGAGAGCATCACGGGCTTTCGGTCGGACTCGCTGACGGCCGAGCCGGTGTGGACCACGGCCGCGCGCCGGGGCGTCCGCACGGTGGCGTACCAAGCCACCCAGCTCTATCCCTTTACGAATCTCTCGGCCGGGCTCGACCTGCCGAGGCCGCCCGTGGTGATCAACGGCTATCAAACCAAGCTGCTCGCGCCGCACCGCGCCGTGCGCGCGAGCCACCTGGCGCCGCAACGCGACGGTTCGTGGCTCTGGCGCGACGGCGACCTGGTGTTCACAGTGCGAAGAAGCGGGCGTGCGCTGCGCATTGGCCACGCCGGGCGTTGGGTGCGCGTCGACAGCCGGGGATTTTCAAAGATGCTGCCGGTGGCGGGCACCGGGGCATACTTCCGCCTGTTTGAGATCGGCGCGCGGGACTTCCTGCTCTACCGGACGTCGATCCACGAGCCTGGCGCCTCGGGCCTTGACGCCGCGCGCATGTTGCGCTCGGCCGGCGCGTTCGTGGGCAACTCGCCCACCTCGCTTTATCGCAATGGCGGCTTCGGCGCACCGGTGTACGCGGGCGGCGACGGCACGGCGGAGAAGCGCTACCTGGAGTGTTTTGCCTGGGTGACGGAGCTGATGACGCGGCAGATGCTGTGGCTCGATACGCAGGTGAAGCCGGAACTCTTTGTCGGCTACTATCCACAGGCCGATGACTTGGAGCATGTGTTCTACGGGCTTTCGCAGGCCGGCGAAACAAGAGTGGACGAGACGCGGCGTGAAGCGTACAAGATTCTCGATCGCGGACTGGCGCGCCTGCTGGCGCGGTTTGAGCGCGTCGTAGTGACGAGCGATCACGGCATGTCGCCCGCCACGCACGAGATTCACATGGGCGCGCTGCTCACGGAACTGGGCTTTCCGCCCGCGCGGGCTCGCGCCAATGCGAGTTGCGTCTTTCTCAATACGCTCGACTGGCGCGACGGCGTAATCGGCGATGCGGCAGGCGAGCGCGAGCGGCTGGCGGCGGCACTGGCCGCGCATCCGCTCATCACGCGCGTTTACCGGTGGCACGAGTTGCCGGCCTTCGGCCTCACGGGCGATCGCCGGCCGGATGCCTGCTTCGAGGTGATTCCCTGGCACTATCCGGCCGAGTCGGCCGAGCAGCCGGTGGTGGAAAAGAAGAAGCATCCCGAAGGCGAACACGGCTACGATCCGGCGCGCGACGAGATGAAGGCGATCCTCGTCACGACGGAACGCGGTGTGCGGATGGAGGCCGTCACCGGCATCACACCGCTGGTGCTCACGTTGCTCGGGCGGCCGGGCCTATGATGGGAGCAAGATGAAGCGCAGAACATTCACTTCCGCCGCGATGACGGCGCTCAGCTACTCGCGCGTGCACGGCGCGAATGGCCGCTTGCAAATGGGCTACATCGGCCTCGGCAACCGGGGCGACCAGGTGCATGATGCCTTTCTCGAACACGGCGACCAGGTGACGGTGGCGGTTTGCGATCTGAAGACCGCCTATATGGATTTCGCCGCCAGAAAGTCGCGCGCCACACCGAAGCCGTACACCGACTATCGCAAGCTGCTGGAGGATAAGAACGTGGAAGCCGTGGCGATCGCCACGCCCGACCATTGGCACGCGCTGATGTTCGTCGACGCCTGCAAGGCCGGCAAGGATGTCTACGTCGAAAAGCCGCTTTCGCTCACCGTGGTGGAAGGCCGGCGCATGGTGCAAGTGGCCGAGGAGACGAAGCGGGTAACGCAGGTGGGCATTCACCGGCGGTCGGGCAAGTTCCTCCAGGAGGCCGCGCAGTTCTGCCGGGAAGGCGGCCTGGGCAAGATCACGATGGCGCAAGGCTTCCACCTCAGCAACGAATGGCCCAACGGGCTCGGCGCCGCTGAGAATGAGAATCCGATTCCGGAAGCCGAGTGGGATCGCTGGCTGGGTCCGGCGCCCAAGGTGCCGTACCATCGCAATCGCACTTATTACAACTTTCGCTGGTTCTACGATTATTCCGGCGGCCAGTTGACGAACTTCGGCGTGCATTACATGGACATGTTGCGCTGGTGCCTGGGCCAGGACGCGCCGCGCTCGGTAACGGCGCTGGGCGGCCGCTACGGCGGCATTAAGGACAATCGCGAGATTCCCGATACGTTGCAGGTGGCTTGGGAGTTCGATGGCTGCATGGTGACGTTCACGCAGTCCAACGCCAACGCGTCGCCGATGGCGCCCGGCGGGCCGGAGATGGTGGTGCGCGGCACAAAGGCCACCATGCTGCTGTTCGGCAATCGTTGGGAAGTGGTGCCGGAAAAGGTGACTGAGCAGCTTTTCGGCTACCGCACGCCGCTGGACCGTACGACCGAGCGCGCCTACAACCCGTCAAAGAAGCCGGTGGTGGAGCCGAAGTCGGGCAAGGGCTCGGCCGATACGGCGTTTCACGCGCGGAACTTTTTGGATTGTGTGAAGTCGCGCCAGAAGTGCCATTGCGACATTCTCACCGGACACCTCTCCACTTCGGCCACGCTGATCGGCAATATCGCGCTCAAGACGCGCAGCTATCTGGAGTGGGACGCGAAGGCGGAGAGGTTCACCAACAACGCGGCGGCAAACAAGCTCCTGCACTACGCCTATCGGCCGCCCTACAAGCTCGGCTAGTCTACGGCGCCGGCGCCTTGGGCAGCGGCACGGGGCAAGCTTCCGACAGCGTGTGCGCGCGTTCGCCGTTCGCGCCGATGCCGCGCAGCATCTCCTCGAAGGTACGTAACGGCGCCGCGTTGCCGTCGGCGCCGGCCGCGGGAATCCAGCGCCAGTCGTCGGCGGCGCTCGTCGAGTAGCGGGCGTCGTCGCTGCGGGCCAGCACGCCGGGCGAATCCTCCAGGTGCCCCACGGGCACACACAACTCGGGATGATCAAACGGCGCTCGCTCATGCCGCACGCGCTCATCGGTAAGCGACTTCAAGAAAGCCACCAGGGCGGCCTTCTGCGCCTCGCTGATATTGAACGGCCGCACGTCGTTGGCCACGGGCGCAAAGTCGCCGGCGCGCCGGTAGAAGTCGATCACCTGCTCCAGCGTCGCAGTGCCGCCATTGTGGAAGTAGGGTCCCGTAAGTTCGATGTTGCGCAAGCTGATGGACTTGAACGCGCCGTTGCCCGAGCCCGCGTCCTCGCTGGCCGGGCGCACACCGGTGCGGTCGAAGCTGTGGTTGCGCGTGGTGCGGTTGACGTTGAAGACGGCGGCGGAGAACTCAGGTCCGTTATGGCATTCGTTGCAATTCGGATTGCCGGTGAAGAGGCGCATGCCTTCTTGTTGCTGCGGAGTGAGCGCGCCGGTGTCGCCGTCCATGAAACGGTCGAAGGGAGAATCGTCGGAATTGAGCGTGGCCTGGTAGGCGAGCAGGGCGAGCCCCCAGAAGAACGAGAAGTTGTGCTCGACCTGCGTGTACTCGTCGAGCGCTTCCGGGGCACCGGCGCGGCCGGCGAGCGGTTCGCCTTTGGCGTCGAGCAGTTGAGCGCTCTGCCAGAGGCGCGGGTGGAAGGCTTGTTGGATGAGCGCAAGGTAAGTAGCCGAGTCGATAAGCCCTCGGTCGTCGGCTCTCGCCAGGTCGCCCAGCACACTGTCGTTGGTGGCGACCCGTTGATAGGCGAGCGGGCGCAGGCTGAGCAGCTTCTTGCCGAGCAACTGCCACGTGCGGCCCTCGTAGGACATTTCCAGGTGATCGAGAGCCGGGCCTACGCCTTGCGAGGCCAGGCTGGCGAGATCGAGATTCACACTCTCGCGCTGGAGCTGGCCGTCGGCCGTCACGAGCAGGCCGGGGGCTTCGGCGGCGAGGCCCGACGGGGTGAAGCCGTTGAAGTTACGAGCGGCCCGGCCATCCCAAAAGCCGCGCACGTAGTATGCGGTGTTGAAGACCGAAGGCGTGTTGCGCGCCGTCACGCGCCGGGTTTGCCGCTCGCCCAGAGCGTACTCGGGCTTATCGAGCGCGTCGCGTCCCAGCTCGGCGGCCTGGCCCGGCACGATGCCTTCGAAGATGCGCCGGACGGTGCCGGCCGAACCCACACGATACGACGCATCGCGGAGTACGGTGGAGTTCTTGTTCAAAACGTCGCTCAGCAGGCGGAAGGGGAAGTCCAGGCTGGTCAGGTCGCGATTGAGCGGCAAAGGTCCACTGGCGGCTGAAAGCTGATGCCGCGTCCGGTGATCGGCGCCGGCGTGAAAGTGGCAGGTGGCGCACGCGGTCACGCCGTCGCTGCCGGCCTGCATATCCCAGAAGAAGACCTTGCCGAGTGCGATCAAGGCCTTCTTGTCCTGAACGTAGTTGGCCAGTCCGGCCGGTTCGGGCACCGGTATGCCCTTGAGTGACCGCAAGTTCGTCTGGGCTTGAGACCCGACGCCGGACAGGAGTAGAACGATCGCGAGTCTCATTTCGGTTCCTTCCCTCACAAACCCGCGGTTTCCAGGAAGGGTGGCGGGCGCTTAACGAGAGTTTACAGAGCCAGCATGCGCTCAATCGGGCGGCGGGCGCGTTCCATGAGCGTCTGCGGCAGTTCGACCTGAGGAGTCAGGTCGCGCATGCAGTCGCGGATTTTCTCCAGCGTGTTCTTCTTCATGTAAGGACACTCGCTGCAGTTGCAGTTTTCGTTCTCCACAAACCAGCACTGCTTGCCCGGCGCGCGGCGCAGCAGCGAATGCTTCACGCCGGATTCGGTCATCACGATGAACTCGTTGTGCGGGTGCTTCACGATCCAGTCGATCAGGGCGGAGGTGGAGCCGATGTAATCGGCGTGCTGCAACACATCGGCGGGGCATTCCGGATGCGCGGCCACAAGAGCATTCGGATGTTCAGCCTTCGTCTTCAGGAGCCGGCGGGAGGGGAAAGTGGCGTGCACGATGCAGGCGCCCTGCCAGATCTTCATGTTCTGGCGGCCGCTTTCCTTCTTCACATAATTGCCGAGGTTCACGTCGGGCAGGAAAAGAATGGGTTGATCGGCCGGCACGCTGTTCACAACCTGCACGGCATTGCGCGAAGTGCAGATCAAGTCGCTTTCGGCCTTCACGGCGGCCGAGGTATTGATGTAACTCACCACCACGTGATCAGGATGACGGCGGCGGAAGGCCGCCACTTGTTCAGCGTTGCAGCTATCCACCAGCGAACAGCCCGCTTCGGCATCGGGCACCACCACGGTCTTTTCCGGATTAAGAATCTTGGCCGTCTCGGCCATGAAGTAGACGCCGCAGAACACAATCACGTCGCCGGAGAACTCGCGCGCCTGGCGGGCCAGCTCCAGCGAGTCGCCAATCGAGTCGGCCAGCTCCTGAATTTCCGACTCCTGGTAGTGATGAGCAAGAACGATGGCGTTGCGTTCGCGCTTGAGCTCCTGGATTTCTTCGGCAAGCGTGGCGACGGCGGGCATTTGCTCTTAGTTTACTGCGCCTCGATCAGCAGCGTGACAGGCCGCCGTTCACAGGACGAGCACATGAGGAAGTGGCCGGCGCCGTTACTGGGAAAGTCGAGACCCGTGGTGGGGTCGGACGTGAGCGAGAGAAAGTGCATCATCAGCCGGCCGCACCAGGAACACCGCAGCTGGATAGGATCGCGGAGCCAGGCCGGGTGGCCTAGGAGCTTCGTCTCGCGCGAGCAGGCTCGCGACTCGGCGTAGGCGCCAATCAGATCACGCTCGGCCAAGGCGGCCTGCAGATAGGGCGGGAGCGCGGCGAACTCCGGAAGATCCAGCCGGCGGCGCGGGGTCAGACGGCAGGCGCGCGGCAGCAGCGCCGGATTGGCCGAGTTGTTAATGGGCTTGGCGGGTTGCGCCTCCAGCATGTCGGATTCCGCCCACCAGAAGAAGCGGGTGGATGGAGCCAGAAACCCGATGGGGCGCCGCTCGGTGAACTGGGGATGCCAGAGGATTTGTAGCAGGTCGCGGCCGGGTGGAAAGGGGATTTCCGGGAAGTCGGCGCGGCGCAGTTGGAGCAGCGGGATGAAGGGGTCACCCTCGGGGCGCTGGGGCCAGTCGAGCTGGCGGGGCCAAAGGACGGGACCGCCGAGCTGGGAGGTGTTGGGCGAGAGGGCGGAGTCCGGATCCGGGCGGAGTTCGATGGCCGTCCGCTGGAGATCGCCCAGCGCGGGAAAGAGTTCGGCCCACGGAATTTCCATCCTATTGATTATGGGGCGAGGTGGTCTCACCGGGAGGGCAACGTGAGGGGAAAATGTCCTAGTACTCTGCTCCTCTCACTCAGGGCCGGACGAGGGAAGGCTCAGACTTCTGAGTAGAAGACAACTCCCATTGCTGGCGACGGGAGCTGTCGGAACGGTACATTCGACCGGAGGAGGGCCCCCCCGCGTTCTCGGGCAAATCCCACGAAACAAAGCCATTTGCGGGCAGCGTCCCCGCAGCCGAGGGGAGCAATAGGGCGAAAACCACAGGATTGTCCCTGGTACTGGTACTACCTTTAGTCAGGCGTGGTGGTTAGCACTTGAAAAGTAAGGCGAAAGCCCTACATACTTGTCGGGAAGCCCTCATTGCAGCGCAAAAGAATCCAGCTCGCCTGGCGGCAGGCATCTCGCATTCTGGTTGTGCCCTGGGGAGCTGCAGAATAGGAGGAACCTCAATGAACATATCGAAGGTCCAAAAATCAATACTCGCTCTCTTTGCTCTTTCGACCAGTGCCTTTGCCGGCGCGGTTATCACCACAGGGAACGTTTCGCTCGGTGTGAACGATCACGGCCAGCTGAACTTTAGTGGCGTGGGCATTGCCTATACGGGGATTGGCGATGCCATCTTCCCGGGTTGCCCTTGCGAAGGCTGGGGCGTGCGCTTTAACAACAACGATTCCTTCCGGGTGTGGGCGAACAACAGCGCTGGCAGCGGCGGCTTGGGAACGACCACCTTTTCCAGCACGGCGAGCACCGCTACTTCCACCGTCCAGGCCTCATGGAACCCCTTGGTGACCATCACCCACGCGTTCTCTCCCTCTGGCCAGGCCGACATCTTCCAAGTGGTGGTTTCGATCTTCAACGGTACGACCTCGAACTTCACGAACGTGCAGTATCAGCGCGCGATGGACTGGGACGTTACTCCCACGGCGTTCAGTGAGTATGTGACGCACGCGGGCGTGGTGGCGAACCTGACCACCAACGGCGGCAACATTCTCTACGCGAGCGACGACGGTTTCCATGACAACGGCAACTGGACCGGTACGACCCTGTCGGCTTCGACCGTGAACTCGAACTTTGTCGACAACGGGCCGAGTGATCACGGCTCGCTCTTCATCTTCGACTTCGGCGCCTTGGCCGCCGGTGCGACGAAGACCTTTACGATCTACTACGGCGCTTCCTCCGGCGAAAGCTCGGCCATCGCCAAGATCGCGGCCCTCGGCTTGAACGTCTACTCGCTCGGCCAAAGCTCGCGTGGCGCCGGTGCCGATGCCGAAGGCATCACCGACGGTACGGCGACCTTCCTGTTCGGCTTCCAGGGCGTTGGCACTGTGACGGCTGAGCCGGATTCGCGCGTACCGGAGCCCAGCACCTACGTGCTTTCGGGCGCTGGCCTGGCGCTGGTGGCCTACCTGCGCCGCCGCCGCGCGGCTCGTCAGTAAGCACTCTACTTCGTTTACGCAAACAACGGCGGTCCCCGCGGGGGCCGCCGTTTTGCTTTTGCTACGGCCGGGAGCGTTTGCGAAACTCGGCCAGCGCTTGCCTGGACTCTTCTTCGCGGCCAAGCGCGGCATACGCTTTCGAGAGCGGGAGCAGCAGCGCGGGATCGGCGGCGGCGGCTTCCGCCAGCAGCGGCACCGAGTCGGCCCAGCGCTCCAGTTGCGCGTATGCCTTGCCTAACGCGGCGCGCGCACTGGGCAGCGAACGGGCTTTCTCGAGCCAGGGCAGCGCTTCGGCCGCCGTGGCGATGCGGAGCAGTGTGTCGCCGTATTCGTAAGCGAACTCGGCGTCGCCGGCGTGCTGGGGCGCGAGCGCCGCATAAAGCGCCTGGGCTTTGGTGTACTCGCCGGCCAGCCAACGGGCGCGCGCCGCGAGCCGTTTCTGTCCCAGACCTTCCCAATGCGCGGCGGCCTCGGGATAGCGTTTGCAGGCAAAGCAGGCGTCGGCCAGCGCGGCCGTAATCTCGGTGGACGCGCGCCAGCGGCGGGCGACGGTGAGGGTGTCGGCGGCGGGACAGGCGCGGCCGAGCTTGAGTTGATCGACGCCGAGAATCCAGTGGGTGCCGCTGGGTGCGGGCACGGCTTTAACGAAGCGGTCCAGTTCGGCGACGGCGCCCGCCAGGTCACCGGCGGAGTGGAGCGCCAGGCCGAGGTTCAAGCGCCACTGGGGCACCGTGGGCTGCTGCGTCACCAGTTGGCGAAAGGCCGTGGCGGCGTCGGCGAAGCGATTCTCGCGCATCGCCTGCGCGCCCTTTTGCGAGAGCGTGGCGGCGTCTTGCGCGAGCAGGAATGCGGCAAGGATCATCATGGGCGGATAGTCTGATTCGCCTGCACCGTGCGGGGCGGACTCTTCCCTATCGTAACGACGGCTTCGCGCGCCGTGCCAAGGCCAAAGTGCAGCGGGCCCACGTAGGACGATCCGTAAGAGAACGACGTAGCCGGCTCCCGCCACTGATCGCCAACGCGCACACGCTCGCCGCGCGATTCCACCTTCAGCCAGTTCGCCGGCCCGCTGCACGGGTTCCGGAGAATGCGCGCCGGGGCTTGGAGCGCCGTGAGCACCAAGTCCAGGCAGCCGTCGCCGTTGAGATCGGCCGGAACCAGTCCGCGATACATTAGCGGCTCCAGCGTGTCCCACCCGGTGCCCTTGGTGAACACGCCCTTCTGGTTCCGGAGCCAGCCGGGCGGCTCCTTTTGCGACGCGCCCCGCGCCGCCGTCACGGAGAGCACACCGCTGCGCGCCACGGCGATATCCTTCCAGCCATCGTTGTCCAGATCCGCGAACGCCACGCCCCAGCCGGACCACTCGCGCGTCAGCGCCGCCATGGGGCGGCTCTCTTCGAAGCGGCCGCCCTGATTGCGCAGGAGCGGGAAGGTTTCGTCGCGCAGGGCGGTATAAACCAAATCGGGCCGCCCGTCGTTGTCGAAATCCTGCGCGTCCACGCCCATGGCCGAAACGGTCTTGCCGTCGCCCGGCACGGCGGCGCCGCGCTCCAGAGCTTCTTCCACAAAGCGGCCGTGGCCGCGGTTCAGCAACAGGTGGGCGAACTCCCGGTCGTTGGTGACGAATAGATCCGTCAGGCCGTCGCCGTCAAAGTCGGCTGTGGCCACGCCCATGGCCTTGCCCGCCGGCAGGCTTTCGCTCACCGCGGCGAACGTGCCGTCGCCGTTGTTGCGAAACAGGGCGCTGGGTTGCGCGGCATAGTATTGCGGATGACAGAAGTCGGGCTTGCCGGCCACCAGGCATTCGCGTTCTTCGGCCGCGTTCCATTTGACGTAGTTGGCCAGGAAGAGATCGAGATCACCGTCGTTGTCCATGTCGAAGAACGACGCGGCGATCGACCAGCGTCCGCGGTTATCGAGCCGGGCCTGCGCCGTAACGTCGGTAAAGGTGCCGTTGCCGTTGTTGCGATAGAGCGTCACGCGGCTCAGGCCGGTCACCAGCAGGTCGGTGTCGCCGTCCTGGTCGTAGTCGCCCAGGGCAGTGCCGAAGTCGTAGCCCATGGTGGTGAGGAGTCCGGCGCGGGCGGTGACGTCGGCAAAGCGAAAATTTCCCAGGTTGCGAAAGAGGCGGTTGGGGGCGGGCTTGCGTTGCGACGGCAGGTCGGCACCGTTGGTGAAGAAGAGATCGAGTTGCCCGTCTCCGTCGTAGTCGAAAATCGCCATGCCGCCCGGCATGGTGGCGGGCAGGTGTTTGCGCGCCGCCTCCCCGGTGTGCAGCGTAAACGGCAGAGGCAACGCCGTCCACGTCGCCGCGGCCGGGGCCAGCAACATCAGCAGGGAACTAAGCCAGAGCTTTGTGGAGCACATGGCCGCTCACGTCGGTCAAGCGGAAGTCGCGGCCCTGGAAGCGGAACGTCAGCTTCGTATGGTCGATGCCGAGCAGATGCAGGATGGTGGCCTGCACGTCGTGCACGTGGATCTTCTCCGCGGTGGGCGAGAAGCCGAACTCGTCGGTTTCGCCGAGCGAAAAGCCGGGCTTCAGGCCGCCGCCGGCCATCCAGAGCGTATACGCGTCGATATGGTGATTGCGCCCGATCTTGCCGCTTTCGCGTACTTCGCCCATGGGCGTGCGGCCGAACTCGCCGCTCCACACCACGAGAGTCCGGTCGAGCAGGCCGCGCTGTTTGAGGTCGCGCAGCAGGGCCGCAATCGGCTTATCGATTTCGGCCGTCACTTCTTCAATCGGTTTGCCGAGATCGAAATGATGATCCCAATCGGTGTGATACAGCTGCACAAAGCGGACGCCGCGCTCCACCAGCCGCCGCGCGAGCAGGCAATTGTTGGCAAAGCTCGACTTGCCCGGCTCCACGCCATAGGAATCCAGCGTTTCGCGCGACTCTTTCTTGAAGTCGATCAGCTCCGGGCCGCTGGTTTGCATGCGGTAGGCCATCTCGTAGGCCGCCACGCGCGTCTCGATCTCCACGTCGCCCGTGCTGAGCCGGTGCGTCATGTTGAGATCGCGGACCAGATCAAGCGTGCGGCGCTGGTCGGCATCGCTCACGCCCGCGGGATTGGAGAGATTCAGAATCGGGTCGCCCGCGCTGCGCAGCGACACGCCCTGGTGGTGCGTGGGCAAAAAGCCGCTGGACCACAGCGTCGCGCCGGACCGCGGACCGCGCGGGCCGCTCAGCATCACCACGAAGCCCGGCAAGTCGCGCGACTCGCTGCCGAGGCCGTAGGAGATCCAGGAGCCCATCGACGGCCGTCCGCTGCGAATGGAGCCCGTATTCATGAAGATCTTCGCCGGGCCGTGGTTGAAGTTATCGGTGGAGACGCCGCGGAAGAACGTCATCAGGTCGGCCCCTTGCGCCATGTGGGGCAGCAGTTCGCTAAAGGTGTGCCCGCTCTGGCCGAAGGGCTTGAACTCGCGCCGCGAGGCCAGGAGCTTCGGCGTCTCCTTGGCGAACGTATCCATGAAGGCGAAGCGCTTGCCTTCCAGGAACTCCTTCGGCGTGTTCTTCCCGTCCCACTTGGTGAGCGACGGCTTGTGATCGAACAGTTCGAGCTGCGACGGTCCGCCCGCCATGAAGAGATAGATGACGCTGTCGACCTTGGCAGGATGGTGACGTTCGAGCTTGCCGGCCTGCAGATGCTGCGCCACCAACGAAGCGAGCGCCATCTTGCCGACGCCGATGCCGCAATCGCGGAAGAAATGCCTTCTGGTTTTGTGTAAGAGGCTCATGAGGGCGTTTACTCCCGGTTCAGGAACTCGTCGAGGTTCAAAAGCGCGCGCGCCACGGCGAGCCAGTCTTTTTTCGCGCTGAGGAAGGTCTGCACGCGATCGGCTTCGGCCGGCGTCGGCCGGCGGCCCAGCGCCATCTCCCAGGCCGGCTCCAGACCCTTCTCTTCCAGCCGCTTGGCAAGCGCCTGCGCAAACTCCACCGACGCTTCGTCATTCATCAGATTGAGCGCTTGCAGCGGCGTGTTCGACTTCACGCGGCGCGTGCACGTCACCACGCCGTCCGGCGCGTCGAAGACGGCCAGGCTCGGATGCAGCGCCGAGCGTTGCGCAAACGTGTAGAGCCCGCGGCGGTAGCGGTCCTCGCCGGTTGAAGTCTTCCATTCGCGCTGCACCTGCGTCACCGTGGTGGCTCCGGCCGGAATAGGCGGATAGACGCTGGGGCCGCCGACCTTGCGCGCCAGCAGACCGCTCGCCAGCAACGAAGCGTCGCGAATCGCCTCGGCATCGAGCCGCAGGCGCGCCTGCCGCGCCAGCAGCCGGTTCTCGGGATCGACCTTGGCGGCGTCGTCACGGTGGCGCGAGGCCTGCTGGTAGACCGCCGACGTCACAATCAGGCGGTGGAGCTTCTTCTGGCTCCAGCCGTTCGCCATGAACTCGGCGGCCAGCCAATCGAGCAGCTCCGGATGCGTCGGCCGTTCGCCTTGCAGGCCGAAGTCGTTCTCCGTATCCACAATGCCTTTGCCAAAGAAGCGCTGCCAGGCGCGATTCACCGTGACGCGCGGCGTCAGCGGATTGCGCGCGTCCACCAGCCAGCGGGCCAGGTCCAGCCGCGACTCGGCTTTTTCCAGCCCCGGCAGTACCGCGGGGACGCCGGGCTTCACCAGCACACCTTGCCGCGTGAACTCGCCGCCAATATGCACGTGCGTCGGGCGCTTCTGCGCCACTTCCTTCATGATGAGCGTTGTCGTAATCGCCGGTTTGCGCTTCTCAATCGCGTTTAAGTTCGCGCGGCGCTCCTTGTAGCCGTCATCGTCCTTCTTCGCCTCATCACTCAGCGACTTCGCATAGGCCATCAACTCGTCCTGCAAAGCGCGCTTCTGCGCCGTCCAGGCCGCCAGCCGCGCGCTTTCCTGCGGAGTGGGCAGTTCGAGGAACGGCTTGTTGAAGTCCTTGCGGTCGGCTTCCTTATCCACTTCATCGATCTGGTTCAGGAACGCGAAGAGCTGGAAGTATTCTTTCTGCGTAAGCGGGTCGTACTTATGGTCATGACAGCGGGCGCAGGTAAAGGTGAGACCCAGCCAAACGGCGCCGGTGGTTTGGACGCGGTCGGCCACAGCCTCCACGCGGTACTGCTCAAAGTCGATGCCGCCTTCGTAGTTCGACGGCGTGTTGCGATGAAAGCCCGTGGCGATCAGCTGCGGCGTGGTGGGGTTCGGCAACAGGTCGCCGGCGATCTGCTCGATGGTGAACTGGTCAAACGGCATGTCGCGATTGAGCGCGTCGATCACCCAGTCGCGGTACTTCCAGATTTCGCGCGGCGCGTCGATCGTGTAGCCGTCGGAGTCGGAGTAGCGCGCCAGGTCGAGCCATTGGCGGCCCCAGCGTTCGCCGTAATGGGGCGAGGCGAGCAGACGGTCCACCACGCGTTCGTAGGCGCCGGGCTGCTGGTCGTTGAGAAAAGCTTGGATCTCTTCGGGAGTCGGCGGCAGGCCGGTCAGGTCGAGCGACACACGGCGGAGCAGCGTGCGGCGATCGGCTTCCGGCGCTGGTTCCAGCCCGGCGGCTTCCAGCTTGGCGAGAATGAAACGGTCAACCGGCGTGCGCGCCCACGCGCTGTTGCGCACGGTGGGCGGCTCCCGCCGTGTCACCGGTTGGAACGCCCAATGGTCGGCGCCGATTCGCTTGACCTTCTGCAGGTGCGCGGGCATACTGGCGCCGCTGCGTACCCATTGTTCGATCAGGGTGATTTGCTCGGGCTTCAGCCGCCGCCCGGGCGGCATCTTGAGTGCGCCGGTCTGCTGCACGGCTTCAAGCAGGATCTCCGCGCCGCCGAGGGCTGGTCCGCGATTGCCGCCGTTCACCAGGGCTTCACGCGAATCGAGGGCCAGGCCGCTCATCACGTTCTTGCCCGAATGGCAGGGGAAACAATTGGCCTTGAGGACGGGCAGAACCTGGCTCTCGTAGTCCGGCGCGGTTTGCGACGCCAGGGGAAGCGCCAGAACGAAGAGAGGGAGCAGCGGGCGCATAAACGTATCCAACACTATATATCGATCCCTCCCGGCGGCGATATGATGACCCGGATGCAGTACCGCCTATCCGCTGCTCTGGTTCTCCTCGCGGGGATGCTGCCCGCCGCCGACTACTTCCCTCCCCCCGACGCCAAGGGCGGCTGGCGAACGCTGAAGGATGCGGCCACCATCCGCCGGCAGACCGGCCTCGACCTGGCAAAGCTCGACGCCGCGTTCGACTATGCGCAGCAAACCACGCAGCACGGCGGCCTGCTCGTGGTGCGGCACGGCTATCTGGTCTACGAGCGCTACTTCGGCCGGGGCCATCGCGAGGCGCTGCCGGAACTCGCCTCGTGCGGCAAGGCGTTTACCACGGTCGCAACCGGCCTGATGCTCAAGGAAAAGCCCGAGCTCTTTCCCAACGGCCTCGACGAGAAGATCTTCACGCCGAAGCATCTGCCCGCCGAGGCCTTCCCGTTGAACGATCCCCGCAAAGCCGGCATCACGCTGGGCCAGGTGCTCGCCATGTCGGCGGGGCTCAAGGGCACCAATCCGGTTTACGTGAACGGCCAGCGCCAGGAATGGTCCCACCCCACCGAAGACAACGGCCCATATTCCACCACCGACGGCTTTGCCCTAAAGCAGCCGCTGTGGTGCGCCCCCGGCGAGTGCTACTCCTACTCAACGGCGTCGAGCCATGTGCCCGCCATGATCGTGCGGCATGTGATGGGCATGGAGATGGAGGAATACATGCGGCGCAAGCTCACCACGCCGCTCGGCTTCGGCACCTGGGGCTACGCCCTGTACCGGCCGAAGCTCAAGGGCGGCATCGACGCGAGCGGCCGCATGCTCCATACGCCCGGCGGCGGCAGCATCGCCGTGCGGGCGACCGACATGCTGCGCTTCGGCTATCTCATGCTGCGCGAAGGCCGCTGGGGCAAGCAGCAGATCTTGGCGCCCGAATTCGCACGTCTGTGCGGACGCATGGTGAAGTACAACCCTCACTACTCCCACAGCTTCAATTTCAACGTCAACGAAGACGGCCACGTGCACGACGTACCTAAAGACGCCTTCTGGAAAGCGGGCGCCGGCGGCTACGCCATCTACGTGGTGCCGTCGCTCGACTTGGTTGTCTACAAACTGGGCGGCAACGAGAGCCAGTACGATCCGGCGTTGACGCGCCTGCCGGTCAAATACACCTACGATGGCTCCCGCGCCCATTGGAAGCCGGCCGACCCCAAAGCCATCGGCGACGCCACCAGCCGGACGCTGCAGATGGTAGTAGCGGCGATCGAGGCGTCGGCGCGATAATCGTGCCTGATGTCCAAGAAATGGTACGAGCACTTCATTACGATCGAGGGTGACGGCAGCGCGCCCGCCGACGACGCACCGAAGGCCCCGGCGGCCAAGGCTCCCCCGGCCGGCAACGCCGCGCAGGCCATCGCCGAGATTGCGGCGTCCATCCAGGCGCCCGCCCCCGCCCAGCAGCAGCAGATGACACAAGTGGCCGCCAAGGCCGCCGCGCCGAACGCCGCGCCGTTATCGCTGGGCGAGATCTATGCCGCGGCCGACATCCTGCCGCCTCCCCACGGCTACACCGTGCTCAAGGTTGCGGAAATGCTCCAAAGCGTCCATATCAAGGATCTGCCGGCCGAAGTCCGCAAGAGCTCCGTCCTGGTCGCGCTCGACGCCGCGGGCGTGAAAATCCAGCAGATTGTGGAAGACGCCGTGCGCCGCGATAAGGCGCTCGATACCTTCGAACGGCTCCAGCAGAAGCAGGTGGAAGACTTCGAGGCCGCCAAACTGGAAGAAAATCGCAAGCATCAGGCCGAGATGGACCGGCTGATCGCCGACCTCAAGCTCAAGATGGAAGCCAATCAGAAGGCAGTCGCCCAGCGGAAAGAGGCGTTTCAAGCCTGGCGGATCCAGAAGCAGCTCGAGGAACAGCGGATTGCCGACGCAATCGCGCATTTCGTCACGGAGAACCCCATCACAACAACTAAGGCGTAGGATTCCCTTCCCACCTATATTGTTGAATTCATTGAAGAAGACGGCAAGATTGTAATGCGGCGAGGACGGTCGGAAGACCATCCCTTCCGCAAGTGGCCTGATCTGTCCGCTACCACGCTGTTGCCGGAAGGCATGGCCGGCGCGGAGTGGACACGCCACTACTGGGCCACGATGAGTACGATGACCGCGATTTATGCCGATTCCCGGAACTTCTTCCGCCGCCACTTCGTAATTCTCGCTGTGACCCGACCTTAGAGCCGGCGCCCCCACAGCGAACAAAAGAGTCTGCCCCCTCCCACGCTCGCCCAGTCGACTACACTAGAAAAGTTCACGAGGAGAACTATGTTCAATCGTCTAGCCCGTGTTTTCCGCTCGTTCGTCGGCATGTTCATTTCCATCGCCGAGGACCCGGAGATCATCCTGGAGCAGAACATTCGCGACATGAATGATCAGGTGCCCAAGATGAACGAGTCGATCGCCATGGTGAAGGCCAACGCGACGCTGCTCGAAAAAGAAGAGACCAAGTACAAGAACGAGGTGGCCGATCTCACCGCGAAGGTCAAGGCCGCCATCCAGGCCGGGCGCGACGACATTGCCACCACCTTCGCCGTGCAACTTGAATCCACCCGCTCGGCGCTGGCCCGTACCCAAGGTCAACTGGCCACGGCGCAAGCCGCGTTTGAAAAGGCCATGACCGTGAAGAAGGCGTTTCTCCGCGAGAAGGAGCGCAAGACGCACGAGGCGATGAACGCCATCCGCGACTACCGCCGCTCGCAATGGCAGAAGAAAGTCGCCGACGCCATGGAACAGTTCGAAGTGGCCGGCATCTCGCAAACGCACGACGAGATGATCCGTAAGATCGAGGAACAGACCGCGATCGCCGAAGCCCGCATGGATATGGCGCTTTCGAACGTCGACAACCAGAAGATCAAAATCGAAGAAGAAGCCGAGAAGCTTCGCGCAAACGAGTTACTCAAGCAGTTCAAAGTCGAAATGGGCATGATGGCGCCTCAGCCCTCCGCTACGGAAGCGGAAAAGACGATTGGCGGCCGGGAAGGAATCAAGAGCTAAGTTATGGCAGTTCGAATTGAGAAAGGCGGATGGGTTCTCATTTTCCTGATTGGCCTGGGCCTGTTCGGCTACGCGCTAAATAAGTACGGCTATCTTGAGAAGCTGATTCCGAGTGCGAAGGTGCGCGAATCGGAGGATGTGGCGCGCGTCGATCTGCCCACCGCCTCGACGACGGCCGCGCCGAGTAATGTGGCGAAGGCGGCTCTGCCCAGCGGACAGCGGGGCTGCGCCGAGAAGCCGGAAGTGCGCTTTTACCTCTGGGCCTGGAACGCTCAGATGGGTCTGATGTTCGCCAACGGCGGCAAAGAAGCCACCAAGGGCTCGCTGATGTGCGACAAGGGCGTGAACCTCCGCCTGATCCGCGAGGACGATCCGTCCAAAATGCAGGAAGCGCTCGTGGCCATGGCAAACGACTATAAGTCCGGCAAGTCCGACACCAGCAAAGGCGCGCACTTCGTTGCCATCATGGGCGACGGTTCGGCTACCTTCCTCAAGGGCCTGAACGATACACTCGCCAAGCTCGGGCCGGAATACACCGCAAAGGTCGTCGGCTCGGCCGGCTACTCGCGCGGCGAGGACAAGTTCATGGGCCCGCAGGCCTGGAAGGACAATCCCCAGGCTTCGCGCGGCGGACTCGTCGCCGGTTACCTGCGCGACGGCGACTGGAACATTGCCCAAAAGTGGCTCGGCGACAACGGCCTTTGCAATAATCCCGACGAGAAGACGTATGATCCCCGCTGCCTGAATTGGGTGGCGGCGAACGACTACATTGACGCCGGCGAAAAGTACATCTCCGGCTATTGCGAAACGCGCGACGTCGTCGCCGGCGGCAAAAAGACCGGCGAAAAGCGCCGCGTCTGCACGCAAGGCGTGGTCACCTGGACGCCCGGCGACGTGAACGTGGCCCGCAAAAAGGGCGGCCTCGTCTCGATCGTCTCGACGAAGGAGTACAACTCCCAAATGCCGAACACCATTATCGGCATCGACAAGTGGATGAAGGACAATCGCGGCACGGTGGAAGGCATGCTGGAAGCCATCTTCGCCGGTGGCGACCAGATCAAAGCCCATCCCGACGCCCTGCGCTACGCCTCCAACGTCAGCGCCACCGTCTATAACGAATACTCGAATGAACCCGGCTACTGGGAACGCTACTACAAAGGCGTAATCGAGAAGGATAAGCAAGGTCTCAGCGTCGAACTCGGCGGCTCCATCGTGAATAATCTCGCCGACAACCTGCTGCTGTTCGGCATGGCCTCCGGCGCCACCAACATCTTCGCCGCGACCTATCAAACCTTCGGCGACATTGTGAAGAAGCAGTATCCCGATCTGGTGCCGAGCTATCCGCCGGTGAGCGAAATCCTCGACACCAGCTACATCAGCGCCATCGCGCGCCGCACGTCCACCATGGCGCCCGCCGCCGTGCCGACGTTCTCGTCGAGCGAGAAGGTGGAAAACGTGCTGAGCCGCCGCGCCTGGAACATCACCTTCAACACCGGCCAAGCGAGCTTCACCGCCGCGGCCCGCGCCGACCTGGAGCAGATGCTCCGCGACCTCGTCGTCGCCGGCAACACCCTGGTCGAGATCCACGGCCACACCGATTCCGTCGGTAGCCCTGACGCCAACATGTCGCTTTCCGAACAGCGCGCCTTTGCCGTGAAGCAGTATCTGGAGCAGCAGGCCAAGCTCAGCTTCCCCGACGGCCGCATCCGCGTCTTCTCACACGGCCAGCAGAATCCGGTGGCGCCGAACACCACCGAAGACGGCCGCGCCCGGAATCGCCGCGTGGAGATCGTTCTCGGCACTCGATGAGCACGTATCTCGACGCCTTTCGGCCCAATAAGGCGGTGAGCGCGCAGACCATGCGCGTCCTCATCGCCGCGCAGGTCCTGATCGCGTTGCTCGTCTGGTGGCTCTCGCCCTGGGCCGTGCTTCCCAAGCCGCCCGAGGTCCTCAGCGCCCTCGGCCGCCTCTGGACCCAAGAAGGTCTCGGGCAGGAGCTCATCACCAGCTTCGGCATGAACCTGCAGGCCCTCGCCATCACGGCTCTGCTCTCGCTCGGACTCTCCTATCTCACGGTCCTGCCCGCCGTGCGGCCACTGGTCGCGGCGATCAGCAAAGGCCGCTTTCTCGGCCTGATCGGACTCACCTTCGTCTTCACGCTCATGGTGGGCGGCGGCCGCCCGCTCAAGCTCGCTCTCCTCGTCTTCGGCATGACGGTCTTCTTCATCACTTCCATGGCCAGCGTAGTCGAAGAGATTCCCAAGTCGGCCTTTGATCACGCCCGTACCTTGCGCATGACCGAATGGCGCGCCGTGTGGGACGTGGTCATTCTCGGCACCATGGACAAGGCCATCGAGGTCTTCCGCCAGAACGCCGCCATCGGTTGGATGATGTTAACCATGGTGGAAGGCATCTCCCGCAGCGAAGGCGGCGTCGGCGCCATGCTCCTCAACCAGAACAAACACTTCCACCTGGCCGAGGTCTTCGCCATTCAAATTCTCATCCTGCTCGTCGGCCTTGCGCAGGACTATCTCATCGGCGTGGCCAAGCGCTTCCTGTGCCCCTGGGCCGAGCTCACCCTGGAGCGCAAATGAGCGCCTACACCTACGAACATAAAGGCCCGGTCGTTCAAGTCAAAGACGTCCATCTCACGCTGGGCGGAAACAAAATCCTCGATGGTGTCGACTTCACCATCAAGAACATCGTCCGGCCCGACATCACGCAAGGCCAAGTAGTGGGCCTGCTCGGCCCGTCCGGCATCGGCAAGACGCAGCTTTTCCGGATCCTCGCCGGCCTCAACGCGCCCGACTCCGGCCAGGTGCTCATCGGCGACCCCGGTGCGCCCGTCGCCGCCGGCATGGTGGGCGTCGTCGCGCAGCACTACCCCCTGTTTGCCCACCGTACCGTACTCGACAATCTGCTGGTGGCCGGCGTCAACGGCGGCAAGCCCGCCGGCGAGGCCCAGGCCAAGGCCCGCTCACTGCTCGAACGCTTCCACCTCGACGACCGCGCCTCGCTCTACCCGTCGCAGCTTTCCGGAGGCCAACGCCAACGCGTGGCCATCGCCCAGCAGATCATGTGCTCCGAGCAGTTCCTGCTCATGGACGAGCCCTTCTCCGGCCTCGACCTGATCGCGCTGCGCAAGGTCCAGGAGTTGATCGTCGAGATCGGCCAACTGCACGAGCTCAATACCATCTTCGTGGTCACCCACGACATCTCCGCCGCCGTCGAAATCTGCGACACCATCCTGCTGATGGGCCGCAATAGCGACGCTTCCGGCAAGCTCCTCCCCGGCGCCAAGATCCAAGCCACTTATGACTTAGTCGAGCGCGGACTCGCCTGGCGCCCGAACGTCTCCGCGCTCCCCGAGTTCAACGCCACTCTGCAGGAAATCTGTCAGCGCTTCACGCTCCTGTGAGACCGCCGCCGTGCGCTCCCGGCGACAATCGCAAGGAGCCTTCGTAAGTCGTCGTACACTAACGCCATGGCACTGACGGGCATGAATTACCCCTGGCTCAACTACGGATGGGACTTCGGCGACCCACCCCAAGGCTGGAGCGGCGGGCTCGACACCGACGCCTTTCGCGCCGCCAATCGCGAAATCATCAAGACCGATCTGCTGGCCCTCAAAGCCGCCGGAATGTCCGTGGTGCGCTGGTTCCTGCTCTGCGACGGACTCTCCTATGGCACCGGCCCCATGATTCCACGCGAAGACGGTGTCTTTCACATGCTCCCGCCAGGCGACCCCTGGATTCGCCAATTCGTCAAAGACTTTACTCACTTACTCGATCTCTGCGCCGAGTGCGGCGTGCAGTTACTTCCCTCCTTAGTTGATTTCCACTTCTGCTTTGCCCGCACCCTGGTCGACGGCACGGTGGCCAAGGGAGGCCGCGCCCGCGTCTTTGAAAACGAGGCCCAGCGCCACTTGTTTTTCGAAACCATGCTCGAGCCCCTGCTCGAGGCGTCGAAGGCGCGGCGGAACGTGATCTACGCCTGGGAGCCGATGAACGAGCCCGAATGGTGCACCGGCGGCTCGGAATGGAAGTTCTGGCAACGGCCCACCTCCAAGAATCGCAACGTGTCGAAGGAAGACATGCGGGCGTTTCTGCGCGAAGGCGTGCGCCGGGTGAACGAGGCCGGTTTCGTCTCCACCATCGGCTGGGCGCATTGGGACACCGTGCGCGAGTGGGATACCGAAGACTGGGGCATCGGCTTGCAACAGGTGCATTACTACGCGCAAGGCGGCGCCGAGCTTCCGCCGGCCGCCGCCGTCACCTCGCAGCCTTGCCTTCTCGGGGAGTTCGCCTCGCAGCCGGCCAAAGCCTGGCCCGGTGACGCGCAATCGCTCGAAGTCCGCTTGCAGCGCGCCGAAGAGTTGGGTTACACCGGGTCGCTCGTCTGGTCCTTGCGCGCTACCGACGATGCGACGTTATGGAACCCGGCTCAGCATCAATTGGTGAGTAGCTTCACCGCGCGGCGGCCCCGGACGCTCACCACCTGACGGTCGTCGCGGCGCCCGCGGGCCACTCACCGCGCGACGGCATTTTGTTCGCCTCGCCCGTCACCACCCCAACCCCACCGACCAAAGCGCCACCCCGATCGCCTGCCGGAACCAGAGCCACTGGAGGTCCCAGACACTCACCGCGCGGCCCGGCTGCCGCGGCGAGCCCCACACCTCCATCCCCTGCGACTCCATCATGCGCTTAGCGCGATAGATGTGATAGCCGTCACTCACCAGCACACACGAGCGCAAATCCATCCGCCGCATCATTTCGGTCGCCGCGACAATCGAGTGCCACGTCGTCTCCCCTTCCGGTTCCACCAGAATCGCTTCCGCCGGCACACCCTTTCGCGCGAGATAATTGCGCGCTACCTCGCCTTCGGTAAAGTCCGGATCGCCCCCCGAACCGCCCGTCGTGAGAATCCGCGGCGCCATCTTGCGCTGGTACAGGCCGAGCGCATGGTCCAGCCGCGACTTTAAGACCGGTGACGGCAACCCGCGATACTCCGCCGCGCCCAGCACCAGAATCACATCGGCCGGCCGGGCTTCATCCACGTACGACTGCCGCTCAATCGCCCGCATCAGCGTCCAGATCCACACCGCCAACGCAAGAGCGCCGGCCCCCACCACCCAAGCTGAACTTTTTCGCATTACGGCTGTCGCGTGTGCGCCTCGCCTTACGCCTTAATGCGCGAATAGTCGAAGGGCTCGTTCACCAGATGGAAGCGCGGCTCGTTGTCCCGCTGCAGGTAGTAAGTGGGGAGAGGCGTGCGCGTGAAATCGGTAAGCTTCCGGCGCACCGCCTGTCCGTTCACCCATTCGTAGACGGGCACCTCGTGGGGATTGAAGGTGTCAAGCAGACCCCGTTCTTTCGCGATGCGGAACAGATTCACGTTGCCCGGCTCGTGGCCCCCAAGATACATACCGATCAGATCAAGGCGCAGCTTGTCTTTGCCGAACATCACGAGATTGGTGAGGTAATCCGTCCCCAGGCCGAAGCCATCGCCGGACCGCCCGTAAATCCCCTCAATCACCGCCAGCCCCGTCTTTAGCGTCTGCGCGTTGTCGCACGTCTTGTGAGCCCAGATCTCCTGGTGCACCGGGCTCAAATCAGCTTTGCTTTGGTAGCGCGCATAGCCCATGCGGACATGCCGGTCAAAAAACGCATTCACGCGCTTTTCCACGTCGCGATGAATATTGGGCTGCATGAAGTCCGGCGCGCCGGTCACCATGCGCCAGCCCGGGCAAAACCGGACGTACGGCTTCACCACGAGTCCCTGTTCGTTCTTGGTCGCCAGCGTCATGCACATGCCGTGCGACTTCCACTTGGCGATATTCAGCAGCCAGGTATCGGGTTCGTTCACCGGCGCGTAGTGAGGAATGTGCGTGTAGACAACCGGATCCGGCACCTTTGTCCACGTCATCTCATAGCCGTCTTGAAAATTGCGCGGACGCCGGTCCGGCTCGTTGCACTCCACACCATGCCGGTCGTTGATGTCGGCCATGCCGCGGTAGTTCCAGGAGTGAAAGTTGTTCGCCTCGATGAAGTGGAACTTCTGCAGCCCCAGCTCCTTCAAGCCGATGATGATGCCTTCATAGAACTGCGGGTCCGTGCCGGTGCCCCAGTTCTCATGATGGGGACGCTGATTGCGGACGCTCGTAAAGTTGGGCTTCAGAATCACCCGGTGGGAGACCGGCACACCCGCGTCGGCCGGAACGAAGACGTCCCGGGCAAACGCAATGCCCTCCCGTAGCTTGGCGGCCTCGTCCATCTTGTGGGGCACCTGCGTGCGCTTGATGAACACGGCCTTTGGATTGGCCTCCACAAACGGGTGGACACTGAAGTGGGACTTCGGGGCGCGGGCATTGGCGCCGAGCAGGGAAAAGGGCGTCAGCGCGGCACCGGCCAGCCAATCACGTCGGGTGAGGTCCATGCCTACATCATATCCGTGGAGTCGTTTTGCCAGGAGCCCCCATGCCAGGTGCCCCGCCTCGCGGCAGTAGAGTCGGCCTGGATTCGGCAGCCACCGCCGGGCCCGCCGCCTCTGGCCGGGCTAGCGCCCCGCACGTTTCGAGCGAGTATTAGGAAGCCGTCGCCGCGTGGACTTTCACGACAAGTTCCACCTCGGCCAGCCCCACGCCCAGTTCAGCGGCGATCCGCGCCGGTGTTTCTCCCCGGCGGTGCAGGCGAACGATTTGGGTTCTCTTGGCGAGATTCATGCCCGTGCCCACCAAGCCAACGGCGGGCAACGTGGCTCCCGGCGCAGGCGCGGCCGGCGCCGCCTGAAGCGTTGATGCGATCGTTTCAAAACGCCGGCCGGACTCTCCCGCAAGCGGTGCGTCGAGCGTGGGTGCCTCTGTGGCTTCATCTTCTTCCTCGTCTTCCAGCCGCGACTTCAGCATCTGGTAGCGATCCAGGATCTGATTGATCGCTTCCTGGAAGTCCTGACGCGTCTGCTGCATCACGTCGCGCTGCCGCGCCACTTGGCGGCGATAGGCCAGAGCGAAAAGCGCCAGGCCGATGAGATTGCCCAAACAGATGAGCGAACCGGTAAAAACGAGTAGAGGTAGCATGCTTGTTTACTCCTTGCCGATGACTTAGTGCAGCGTTCGCAAACGCTCTTGCGGGCTAATGATCTGCTGTATGCGGACGCCGTAGTTGCCCTCAATCACCACGACTTCACCGCGCGCAATGACGCAGTTGTTCACAATGATCTCCACCGGGTCGGAGACCGTGCGATTCAGCTCCACCACGGACCCGGACGTGAGCTTGGCGACTTCGCGAAGCGGCACCAAGGCCCGGCCGAAACTGATCGACACCGGCAGTTCCACATCGAGCAGCAGATCGAACGTGCGGGAGTGCTGGGCGAGCACAGCCGAGGCGCTCTCGTCCCCCCGCAAGTTGCCGGACGCCACCACCGCCGCCGCCGGCGCGGGACCCGCCAGCGCCGGAGCCCATTCCGGGGTCGCGGCGAGGAAAAAGCTGAGGGGAAAGGTGCCGTCCAGGGTGATCTGATAGGCCACCGCCGTATGTTCATCCGGCCAGGCCGCAGCCTCGCGGCCGTCCCGCGGCAGCACCTGCCGATTGGCCTTCGCGCCGGCTTGGCTGCCCAGCGCGCCCATGGTCTGGTTGAGGATCTCGAGAAAGGTGCCGCGGGCGCTCTCGTCGTCGATTTCATCGGCGGGAATGCCCGCCGCTTCCAGCGGTTTGGCGCCAATCATCCGCCAGGTTTCCCGCGGAGCCGCCAGCACGGCCACCGCACCCTCGGCCAGATCGAACGGCTGCACCCAGGTGAGGAGGTCCCCCGCCGGACCTTCCGCACCAGCCTCCCGGCTCGCCGCCGCTTCAACGCCCGTCATCGTCGACACGACGGCGCTAAACTGGCGGGCCAGCTCTTCGATTACCCAGTTGTCCTGGAGGTCCGGCATTAACTCTGCTTATCGTTTCCTAACGTTTCGATGAAATCCATGCAAACCAAATCCACTGCGAGCGCTTCTTTTCCCGCCCGGCTTCAGCCCCAACTCCTCCACTCCTCCGCGAACCAACTCCTCCACTTCTCCACGAACCAACTCCTCCACGAACCAACTCCTCCACGAACCAACTCCTCCACGAACCAACGCCCCTACGAACCACCTCCCTACGAACCTCCTCCTCAACGAACCGCCTCCCTACGACCCACCTCCCCCACCAACCACCTCCTCCACCGCCTCAATCGACTACCGGTCTCCCCGAAGGGGATCATCGCGCAACTAACCCTGTTCCCAACTCACGCCCCGAGGAACCACCGGAACCCCGCCATGACGCTAGCGGCCCCGGTCCACCGGCCATCGCTTCTCGATATAGGAGCGCAAGCGCAAGATCGCCTGCGACTTCAACTGCGAAATCCGGCTCTCGTGTAGCTTGACGATCCGGGCGATCTCCCGCAGCGTCATCTCCTCGCGGTAGTAGAGGCTGAGCACGGTTTTCTCCATGGCGGGCATCTTCTCGATGGCCGACGCCAGCAGCCGCTCCAACTCCGCCCGCTCAAGCAGACGCGACGGCCAGTTGTCTTCCTTGTCGGAAATAAAGCGCAGCAGGTCGCGTCCGTCGTCCTCGCCCGCATGCGATTCCAGACTCCCCAGGTTGACACCACGGATGTCAACCAGCCACTCATGGTACTCCTGCATCGAAAGCCGAAGCTCGCCCGCGATTTCCTCCTCATTCGGCGCCCGGTGCAGCTTCTGTTCCGCTGCCGCAATCGCAGCCTCAATCTGTTTGGCGCGCTTTCGCTGCTGGCGGGGTGCCCAGTCCAGTCCCCGCAAGGAGTCCAGGATCGCTCCGCGAATCTTGTACTCGGCATAGGTCTTGAGCTTCACCTTGTGCGTCGGGTCAAAGCGATCGATCGCCGAGATCAAACCCACGACGCCCGTCGAGATCAAATCGTCCAGCGACACGCTGTCCGGCAAGCGGTCGTGAATCCTGCGCGCGATCAGCCGCACCTGCGGCAGATGCTCCAGGATCATTCGTTCGCGCTCAGCCGGGCTCCAGCTGTTGCCCCGCGACACCGCATCGTAATCGGCGAGCGGCGAGGCCGCGAACTCGTCGGCTTCACCCTCCGCCTCCGCTCCGGGAGCGGGCAGGAAATCCAAGTCAAGCATTTCAGGCATGCGTCAACTCCCGTTGGCGATAAGATTCCGCGCCGGTGCGTGCGGCCGTTGGCGTCGAAGTTGGATTTGCGTCTGCTCGGTCGGAGGGATCGTGCAGGGTCAGTTCCACCAGCTCTTCCAGCGTGGCCCGACGGCAGTCTTCCGGGATCGACGGCCCCGTACCGAGCACCGCTACCGGCAAGTTTCCGGCCAAAATCGATCCCGCCAAGGCGCCGCCGCAGACCAACTCATCCGTACGCGTCAGCGCCAGACGCGACACCCCAAACGGGCGAAAGCGCTCCGCGCACGAGGCAAACTCCCGCGCCCCCAGCGTGGCGGGTAACACGAGATGATGCTCGATCTCGCCGTGAGAGGCGAAGAACCCCTGCCAGGGCAAGGCGGCTCCCGCCGTTTGCGCGGGGCTCCAACCTGGCGTGTCAATCAGCAGCAACGTGCCGGGATCACGGCGCAGACGGTCGCGCGCCGCCCGTTCCAGCGCGAGCGGGGTGTCCGCCACCTCGCAGTCGACGCCCAGAATCGTCGCGTAGGTACGAAGTTGTTCGGCACCACCGATCCGCACGGTGTCGGTCGTCAACAGGCAGATGGGAGCCCGGCCGAGCCACTGCGCCGCCAGCTTCACCAACAGGCTCGTCTTTCCCGCGCCGGCCGGGCCGCTGAAGGCAACTACGCGTCCGCCGGCCCGCGAAGGCGCCGGCGCCTCCACCAGCCGCAGACGCCGAGTCAGCAAGTCAATCAGCAAGTCCGCCACGGGGCCTCTCCGCCGGAAAGCTGCTGTACGAGGAAGCTCGCCGGAACGTCGAGCCGGCGGCGGCGCCTGCCGGAGCCGCTCTCCGGCTTCGCTCGCCGCCTCCCGCGCCAGTTCCTCGGCCCACACTAGGGGAAAGCCTCTCTCAGCTAGCATCTGCGCAAACGCCGCCGGACCCTGCGGCAGGGGTTCGGCCGGCGGCAGTGCCGCGGGTAGGCGGTGGGCGATCAGTCGCTCGATCTGGTCCAACTGGCGGCTCAGGGCTTGGAGCGCAGCGGGCGTGACGGGCTCCGGCGCCGATGCGGCCGGAAGCAGCGCCACCGGAGCGGGGCTTGACGCCGCACCCACCGCCGGGCCATCTTCCACCCCAAACACCACCTCATGCACGCCAAGGTGCCGAGCCTCCGGCGGAGCCGGATGCGCATGCAACAGCACCGCGTCGTCGCCGAGCTCCTTTCTCGCCCGTTCCATCGCCGCTTCAACCGTTCCCGCGAAATAGGACTTGATCCGCATTACGAAATCCTCAAACCCAAGCTCTTACTCCTCACACCGCGTCCTCAGCCAAACCCTTACCCGCACACGCCAAAGCCTCACTCCATCCACCAACGCCCTCGCTCCATCCGCCAACGCCCTCGCTCCATCCGCCAACGCCCTCACTCCACCCGCCAACGCCCTCACTCCACCCGCCAAACCCTCACTCCACCCGCCAACGCCCTCGCTCCATCCGCCAACGCCCTCGCTCCATCCGCCAACGCCCTCACTCCACCCACCAACGCCCTCACCGCATCCGCCAACGCCCTCACCGCATCCGCCAACGCCCTCACGCATCAGCACATGCCAAGCGACACCGCCTTCACGCCCGGCGGCACCTCCCCATGCGCCACCACCGTCACATTCACCAGCGCCGCCTCCGTCAACTGGCGAACAAAGTACCGGACCTCCGAGCCCGTCAGCAGCACCGCCGGCGCATCGGGTGCCGGAGCCACCCGCGCCAGGCGGTCGATCACCACGCGAGCGCGCTGCGGCGCCAGGTTCAAGTGACTGGAATGCTCTCCATGCTGCACGGCCGCCGCCAGTTCTTGTTCGAGCGCCGGATCCAGGAACCACGCCGGCAACTCCGCGCCGGGCGTCAAGAGAGGCTTCACGATCGTGCGCCGGATCGCCTGACGCACATACTCGGTCAGCAGGACAGGATTACGGCTGACATTAGCCGCCTCACTCAGGGCCTCCAAAATGGAGCCTCCGTCCCGAATCGACACACGCTCGCGCAGCAGATTCTGCAACACCCTCTGTACCGTCGAAAGCGGCAGCAGCTTCGGCACCAGATCTTCCACCGCTTTGGGATTTTCCTCCGCCGCCCGGTCGAGGAACTTCTTCGCGTCCTGCCGCGAGAACATCTCATGCGCATAACGGCGCGAGAGCTCCGCCAGATGGGTTCCGATCACGCTGGGCGCATCCACGATCGTGAATCCCGCACGCCGCGCCGCGTCCGCCTGTGCCGTCGGCACCCACCAGGCGGGCAAGCCAAAGGCCGGCTCCTGCGTCGGCGCCCCGCCGGGCGGAGCAGCCACCTCTCCCGCCGTCAACACGCGCGAGCCGGCGGGCGCCAGCGCCAGGTCACACCCTGGCGGAATCTCATATCGCGCAATCTCCACACCCTTCAAGTGCACGGCATACTCGCGCGCCTTGCACGCCACGTTGTCGGTTACCCGCACCGGTGGCAACAGGTAGCCCAGATCCTGCACCAGTTGCCGCCGGATGCCCGCAATCCTACGCAACAAAGGCGACTGCGCCCCGCCCTCGACCAACCGCACCAAACCTAGCCCCACTTCCACGGCCAAGGGCTCCACCTTCAGCATCGTCTCCAGGTTCTCTTTCGGCGCCACCGGCGCGGCGGCCTCCGGCACCGGCGATTTTTCGGCAATGGCAATTGCTTGCCGCATCCGCCACGCCACCGTCCCCAGACCTCCGCCCAGCACCAGAAACGGGATCTTCGGCAAGCCCGGAAACACCGCCATCGCCAGCAACACTCCGGCCGCCAACAGCAGCGGCTGGGGATTGGCGAAAATCTGCTTCTGGACTTCCGCCCCCAGCAGGTTGTCCGACGCCGCGCGCGTCACAATCATCGCGCCCGACACACTGATCATCAACGCCGGAATCACCGTCACCAGTCCGTCGCCGATGGTCAACACCGCGTAGGTCTCCAGCGCCCGCAACGGCTCCAGCCCCCCCTGCCACACGCCAATCACCACGCCGGCAAGAATATTGATCACCGTGATCAAAATGCTCGCCACCGCGTCGCGCTGCGTGAACCGCGACGCGCCGTCCATCGAGCCGTAGAACTCGGCCTCCGCCGCCAGATGCTTCCGCCGCGCGCGGGCCTCCCCTTCGTCAATCAACCCCGCGTTCAAATCCGCGTCAATCGACATCTGCTTGCCCGGCAACGCATCCAAAGTGAAGCGCGCGCTCACCTCCGAAATGCGCACCGCGCCGTGGTTGATCACCACGTACTGGATCGCGATCAGCACGAGGAAAATCACCACTCCGATGATGAAGTTGCCTCCCACCACGAAGTTGCCGAATGCTTCAATCACCCCGCCCGCCGCTGCCGTTCCCTGCGCCCCGTGCAGCAGAATCAACCGCGAACTCGAAATGTTGAGCGCCAGTCGAAACAGCGTCATCAACAGCAGCGTCGTCGGGAAAACGTTGAAGTCCACCGGCTGCTTGATGTACATCGAAACCATCAACACAATCACCGACATCGCGATGTTGGCCGAAATCAACAAATCCAACAGCAGCGGCGGCATCGGGACGATCATCGCGAGCACAATCCCCAGTACCGCCAGCGGCACCGACAGCTCACGCCAGCCGCCCAATTGGGCGATAATCTGCAACCCCGAAGGAAGCTGTGCCGAAATGGGAGTGCTCGCCGACATCAATCCAGTCCCCCCTCGCCTTGCACGTCAACGGCCACCCCTCCTCCTGCTCCAAAATGAAACACCTACTCCTCAAGGCAGAGCGGGGATACCTCCCTCCTCGCGGCCGGCCCGGTTCGGATAAGATCGGAGTGAAAATGCTCCGCTCATTCCTCCTTCTCTACACCGCGCTCACCACGCTCGCGCAAACACCCGCCACGCCACCGGCCACCCCCGCCGCCAAACCCCTCCGCACCCCACCCCCCACTCGCGACCCTCACACTCCCGGCTACGTCAAAGCCAAAGAACTCCCCGACGGCACCATCCCCTCGCCCAAAGACAACGGCAACTTCATCATCGGCCCCACCCACCCGGCCGCCCCCGAAATGTCCGTCAAAGAAGGTGTGCCCCAAGGCCAGGTCCACGAGTTCATCATGGATTCCAAGGACAGCAAGATCTACCCGGGCATCGCCCGTGAGCCCGGCACCTTCGGCCGCCCTGACCCCAGCGACCCCTCCAAGCTCATCGTCAACAGCTTCCCCAAGCCCTACCAACGCAAAGTCGCCGTCTACATCCCCCAGCAATACAAGCCCGGCACCGAAGCGCCCTTCATCGTCGGCGCCGACGGACCTGACAAAATGCTCTTCACCGCCCTCGACAACCTAATCGCCCAAAAGCGCGTCCCCGTCATGATCGCCATTTCCATCGGCAACGGCAGCGGCGACGCCCAAGGCAGCCAGCGCGGCCTCGAGTACGACACCATGTCCGGCCTCTATGCCCAATTCGTCGAAACCGAAGTCCTCCCCCTCGTCGAAAAACAATACAACGTCAAGCTCACCAAGAACCCCGATGGCCGCGCCACCATGGGCTGCAGCTCCGGTGCCTCCGCCGCCATGGCCATGGCCTGGTATCGCACTGACCTCTACCATCGGGTGCTGAGTTACTCGGGAACTTACGTCTATCAACAGTGGCCTTACAATCCCGAAACGCCCCACGGCGCCTGGGACTTCCACGAAACCCTCATTCCCAACTCTCCCCGTAAACCCCTCCGCATCTGGATGCACATCAGTGATCGCGACAACCTCATCACGCGCGACAACTATCACGACTGGGTGCTCGCCAACGAACGCATGGCCAAGGTCCTCGCCGACAAAGGCTATCCCTATCAATTCGTCTTCGCCCGCAACGCCTCCCACTGCGATCGCGCCGTCAAAGCCCAAACGCTGCCGCTCGCTCTCGAATACGTCTGGCGCGGCTATCGTGCCAAGTAGCTCCGGGCGAATAAAAAAGGAACAAAGTATCTAATTTTCCGAGGCCGCTAACCGAACGATGGTCCCGCGCCGTCTTTTGGCTAGTGAGATTTGCGTTTTGTCTGGTATGCGCCTGCGCCACAGCTCTCGCGGGCGTCGCCGTCGGCTTTCGTCCGGCCCCCGCCGTCGAACTGCCCGGCTTTGTCGACTCCAATAGCCCCGCCGTCTGGTGGCAGGGCCGCCTTGTCGTGTTCACCTCCGACAACACCCCCAAGCGCAGCGAGGGACCTGAACTCTTTCACCTCGAAGGTCCGGAGGTCATCCGCTGGGAAGGCCCCTCCCTCGGCCGTTGGATTGAAGCCGCCTGGGCCGACGACGACGGAACCATCTACGCCTGGTATCATCACGAACCCGGCGGCGTTTGCCCCGCCGACAAACTCACCGCCCCCGTCATCGGCGCCGCCGTTTCGCACGACGGTGGCCGGACCTTCCGCGACTTGGGCATAATCCTGCGCTCGTCCGCCACGCCCGACTGCAACTTCGAGAATGCATTCTTCGCCGGCGGCTATGGCGACTTCTCGGTCGTGCGCGCCGGAGAATTCTTCTACTTCACCTTCACCACCTACGGCGGACCCGCCGCGCGGCAAGGCATCGGCTTCGCCCGTCTGCCCTGGGAAAGCCGCGCTAGTCCCGCCGGCCTCGTGCAAAAGTATTACGAAGGCGAATGGAACGAACCGGGTCTCGACGGTAAGACGAGCCCGATTTTACAACCGGAGGCCGGTTGGGAGACAGAACAACCTTTCGCTTTCTGGGGACCTTCCGTACACTGGAACTATTCCGTTGGCAGCTATGTCATGCTGCTGAATCGCGCGTGTTGCGACTCCCGTTGGCAGCAGGAGGGCACTTACGTGACATTCAATCCCGACATCACGAATCCGGCGGGTTGGAGCACGCCTCTGCGCCTGTTGGAAGGCGGCGATTGGTATCCGCAAATCATCGGCCTCAATAGCGGAGACACCGCCGACCGCGCTGGCAGCGTCACCCGCCTCTTCGTGCGAGGACGATCTACCCTGGAACTGCTGTTCTGGCTCGAAGAGGAGAACTCCGAAGATGAAACTGCATCGCCTCTGCGCGGCTCTCGGCCTGACGATCCTTTCCGCCGCGCCGCTGGCTTGGGCACAAGGAGCCTGGCTGCGCAAAGCCGCCCCCCTCTGGATGCCCGGCGTCGCCGACTCCAATAGCCCCGCTCATTGGTGGCGCGGCCGGATGTATCTGCATAACTCCGACGGCATGCCCGTTCGCTCGGAAGGCGAAAATCTCTTCGGCCTCCGTCACACCCGCGCCGTGCTCTTTTACTCGGGCGCCAACTCGAATAAGTGGATCGAGTCCACTTGGGTCGACCCGGACGGCGACGTTTGGGGCTGGTATCACCACGAAGTCTTTCAGGATTGCGGCGAAGGCATCAGCCTCTCCACCCCTGTCATCGGAGCCCTCGTCTCGCGCGACGGCGGCTGGACTTACCACGACCTTGGTTGGGTTCTTACTCCCGCCGGCGAGATCAACTGTCAGGCGAAAAATGGCTACTTCGCCGGCGGCCATGGCGACTTCACCGTCATCCCCGACGAAGCCGGCGAATACCTCTACTTCCACTTCTCCACCTATAGCGGCGACTTCACGCAACAGGGCGTCGCCGTCGCGCGCATGCGCATCGCCGACCGCGCCGACCCCGCCGGCAACGTCTGGAAGTACTTCGACGGCGAATGGAATGAACCCGGCCTCGGCGGCCAGGTCACGCCCGCCCACCGCGTGCGTGTCGACTGGGGACAGGCCGACACCGACGCCTTCTGGGGCCCCTCCGTCCACTTCAACACCGAAATCGGCAAGTACGTCATGCTGCTCAATCGGGCCTGCTGCGCGCCCGGCTGGCCCCAGGAGGGCGTTTACATTTCGTATGCGGACGATTTGTCGCAACCCCAAGCCTGGTCTGAGCCCACCAAGATTCTCGAAGGCGGCAACTGGTACCCCCAAGTCATCGGCCTCGGTCCCCTGGAAACCGACAAACGCTCCGGCTCGGTTGCCCGCTTCTTTACCGGCGGCTACTCCGACTACGAAATCGTCTTCCAGGCCGACGAGCGCAAACCCTAGATGTAGCCCACTGACCCGTCGCCCCGGAACTCAAACCCGCGCCGCCACCGCTTGGCCGGCATCTTCTTCACGGCGTCTTCGTTGAGTTCCACTCCCAATCCCGGTTTCGTCGGCAACGGAAAGTAACCGTCCTTCACCAGCAGCGGATCTTTCAGAATGTCCTTCCGCGGCGACTCATCATCGGGATGATACTCGAGAATGAAAAAGTTCGGCGTCGACGCCGCAAAATGCACGTTCACCATCGTCGCCACCGGACCCATCGGATTGTGCGGCGCCACCCGCACATAGTGAGCTTCGGCCATCGCCGCAATCTTCTTCAGCTCCATCAAGCCCCCGCACACGCAAACATCCGGCTGCACAAAGTCCAGACACTGCGCCTGCAGCAGCGGGCGAAACTCGTGCTTCAGGTAATTGCACTCGCCGCTGGCCAACGGAATCTCCACATGCTCGGCCAGCTTCTGCATCGCGTCCACATTCTCCGGCCGGATCGGCTCCTCCAGCCACATGGGATGATACGGCTCAATCTCCTTGGCCATGCGCACCGCGCGCGTCACCTCGAAGAACTTCGCGTGGATGTCCACGCCAATATCCACGTCCGGCCCCAACGCCTCGCGTACCGCGCGCACCCGCTGCCCCGCCATGCGCGTCACGTAATTCACCGGCCGCGCATTCGTGCCGCTCATATGCGGCGACATCTTGATCGCCGTATAGCCGTACTTCTCCACCAGCCGCTTGGCATTCTCCGCCACCTGCGCCGGCTCGCTCCCGCTGGCGCTCTGGTAGAGCCGGATCTTGTCCCGCACCTTGCCCCCCAGCAGCATATACACCGGCAACCCCGCGGCCTTGCCCGAAATGTCCCACAACGCATGCTCAATCCCGCTAATCGCCGCGTTCACCACACTGCCGCCCGGAAAGCGTGTGAAGTTGTACATCAGCTCCCACAGATATTGAATGTTGCGCGGATCTTGCCCCACCAGCCAAGGCGTAAAATCTTCAATCACCTTCAGCGTCGCCTCGTCCGGACCGCACGAATAAGCCTCGCCAATCCCGTGAATGCCCTGATCGGTCAGTACCTTCACGAACACAAAGTTGCGGCTCGCCACGCCGGTGAGAAATACCTGTATGCCCGTAATTTTCAGGTTCGGCCGCGTACCGGTTTGCGAGGCCTGCAAAAACGGGGCGGCGGCGGGCTGCGCCAGAAAGCGTCGGCGATTCATAACGCCGTCTACGTTATCACCGCCCGAACCCGGCGGCACCGGCGCCTGACTGTCAACGCCCGCAGGCTCTCGGCATATGATGGAGTTCGCCCATGAACCGCCGCACCCTGCTGACGCTGCCCGCGCTCGCCGCCGTCGCCAAACCCTCCCGTACCGAAGTCTCCATCGATAAGGATGCCTTCCGCATCAACGGCAAGCTCACCTATCCGGGGCGCGCTTACAAAGGCATGAAGATCGAAGGCCTCCTGCTCAACTCGCGCATGGTCCAGGGCATCTTCGACGACGAGAATCCCGAAACCCGCTCCCGCTGGGCCTACCCGGATACCAAAAAGTGGGACGCCGAACGCAACAACCGCGAGTTCCTCGCCAACATGCCCGTCTGGCGCCGCCACGGTCTGCTCAGCTTCACCATCAATTTCCAGGGCGGCAGCCCCGAAGGCTACTCCAAGGCGCAACCCTGGGAAAACAACGCGTTCCAACCCGACGGCTCGCTGCGCAAGCCCTACCTCCAGCGCATGAAGCGGATCCTCGACCGCGCCGACCAGCTCGGCATGGTCCCCATCGTCGGCTTCTTTTACTTCGGCCAGGATCAGCGCCTCAAAGACGAAGCGGCGGTCAGGAAGGCCGTCGAGAACGCCGCCGGCTGGCTGCTCGAACAGGAGTACCGCCACGTCCTCGTCGAAGTGAACAACGAGTGCGACGTCTCTTCTTACGACCACGCGATCCTCAAGCCTGACCGCGTTCACGAACTCATCGAGATGGTGAAAGGCATGACCAAAAACGGCCGTCGCCTGCTCACCGGCACCAGCTACGGCGGCGGCCGCGTTTCCCGGGCCAACGTGGTCAAGTCCTCCGACTTCCTGCTCATGCACGGCAACGGCGTCAAAGATCCCAACCGCATCGCCGAAATGGTCCGCCAGGCCCGGCAGGTCGAAGGCTATCGCCCCATGCCCATCCTGATCAATGAAGACGACCACTTCGATTTCGATCAGCCGAAGAACAACTTCCTCGCCGCCTTAAGCGAGTACGCCTCCTGGGGCTACTTCGACCCCGGCAAGAACGACTACGTCGACGGCTACCAATCCATGCCCGTCAACTACGGCCTGAACACGCCGCGCAAACAGGCTTTCTTCCAATTGCTCAAGGAAGTCACCGGCGCTTGAGGCACGGCCGCTCCGTCTTCGACACCCACACCCACATCGGCGTCGCCCGCCATAGCGGCCGCCGCTATACCGCCGCCGAACTCCTGCGCGATATGGATCGCGCCGGCATCGACCGGTCGCTCGTCATCCCGTGGCCCGTCGTCGCCGACACCCAGGCCGCGCACGACGAAATCGGCCGCGCCGTCCGCGCCCACCCTGACCGTCTCAGCGGCACCATCTGCCTCTATCCCTACATCGACGAGCAGGCCTTCCGCGACGAAGTGCGGCGCTGCGTCGAAACCTACGGCTTCCGCGTCATCAAGCTCCAGCCGCAGTATCAACCGCTCAATACGCTCTGGCCCACCAGCCATTTCTTCTTTGAAACCGCCCTCGAACTCGGCCTCACCATCGTCTGTCACACGGGCAGCGGCATCCCCTTCGCCCTGCCGTCGCTCATGATGGAACCCGCCCGCCGCTGGCCCGATCTGCGCATTGTGCTCGCCCACTGCGGCGGCGGCGGATTGCTCCTGGGCGAGGCGATTCTCGCCGCCAAGATCTGCCCAAACATCTGGCTGGAGCTCTCGTGCCTCATGCCCAACCACGTGCATGAGGTGCTCCATCACGTCTCGAGCGAACGCCTGATGATCGGCTCCGACCTTCCCGAGAATGTCGAAGTCGAAATCGGCAAGATCGAAGGTCTGGCGGTCGACGAGAAGGTCAAACGCGACATCCTCTGGTCCACCGCCACGGCGCTCTTCTAAGCTCTAGGAAATCGGAGACCGCGTCCCGCCCGCGGCCGGCGGCGCCGGCAGCACGTCCAGCTTCTGCGCCGTTCCCCAAAAGCGCCCTTTGCGCGTGTACTTGGCGAAATCGCAGCGCACTTCCACGGCGTCGCCCGGCGCTACGCCCGGCGGCGTCACCGACGTCACCGGCATACTGGTGCCGATCTGCCACGACCAGGGGGAATCCACCACCTGCATCCGAAACTGGTTCTCCGCCGGTTGCGCCTTCGTCTCCGGTCGGATGTGGATCACGAATCCGGTTACCCGGCATTCGGAATTGCCCTCACCGGCGAAAACGCTCGCCACGAGCAGCGGCATCAAGAGGCAAAGCTTCAGCATGAAGTGCCCTCCCGGGGGATACATCGACCTTCTTTGGGGAAGGCTTTATATCCCTGTTCTAAGGTTGGGGATATGCGGGGGCCGGGCTACACTAAAGAAGGGCCCAGGTGGCGAAATCGGCAGACGCAAAGGACTTAAAATCCTTTTTCCGGCAACGGGAGTGCGGGTTCAAGTCCCGCCCTGGGCACCAGAAACCCGCCCGGCGAGACGCTCTAACCGTCTTGGGATATCCTGTTGCGTGCAATGACCGATCGTCGCACGCTTCTCACTGGCGCGGCCGCGGGTTGGCTGGCCGCCCAATCCAAAGAACAGGTCCGGGTCGGCATCGTCGGCCTCGGCGGACGCGGCAAAGCCCTCCTGCGCGAAACCGCCAAAATTCGCGGGGCCCGCATCACCCATCTTTGCGAGATTGACCAGTCGCGCCTCGAACAGGCCCAGCAACTGGCCGCGCAAAACGGCGCTCCGAACACCCGAGGCACCGCCGACATGCGCCGCGTCTTCGACGACCGCGACGTCGACGCCGTCCTGATCGCCACCCCCGATCACTGGCATGCGCCGGCGGCCATTCTCGCCTGCCAGGCCGGCAAAGACGTGTACGTCGAAAAGCCCGTCTCGCACAACCTGCGCGAAGGGCGTCTGCTCGTGGAAGCCGCCCGCCGCCACAAACGCATCGTGCAGGCCGGCATGCAGGCCCGCAGCCGCGAGAACACCCAGAAAGCGATTCAGCTTGTGCGCTCCGGCCGGTTGGGCCGCGTCATCATGGCCAAAGCGTGGGATGTGCAGTTGCGCAAGAACATCGGCAAGGGCGCCGATGCCCCGGTCCCCGCCGGCGTCGAGTACGACACCTGGGTCGGCCCGGCGGAAATGCTGCCGTACCGCCCAAATCGCTTTCACTACGAGTGGCACTGGAACTGGAACTTCGGCACGGGCGACATGGGCAACGACGGCGCTCACCAGCTCGACATCGCCCGCTGGGCACTCGGCGTCACCTCGCCCCGGCGCGTCAGCGGCTCGGCCGGAAAATACTTCTTTGACGACGACCAGCAAACACCCGACACGATGAACATGACCTTCGACTTCGGCCCGCAAGCCATCATCTGGGAAATGCGCATCTGGAATCCCTACGCCATGGAAGGCTGCGAGAACGGCGTCGCCGTCTACGGCGCCGACGCCATGATGCAAATCGGCCGCTGGGACCAGGGCTGGGAATATCGCATCTACGACAAGGCCGGCAAACTCGCCGAACGCAGCAACGCCGGCAAACCCGAAGCGCACGTCGAAAATTTCCTGGATTGCGTCCTCACCCGGCAAACGCCCAACTGCGAGATTGAAGAAGGGCACCGGTCCAACACGCTTTGCCATCTCGGCAATATCTGCGCGCGCGTCGGACGCAATCTGGCCTTCGACGCCACAACAGAATCGATCACCGGCGACGCCGAAGCGCAGGCATTGACCCGCCGGAAATATCGCGCACACTGGGGTACCCCCAAGGGATGACGCGCCGCCAACTCCTTCTCGCGCCCGCCGTCATCAAACGGCACGCGCCCCAGGGCGAATGGCTCAAGCCATTCCTCTATCCCATCCTCACGGCCTCGGGTGCCGAACTTTCCCGAGGCTGGCCCGTCGCGCCCCGCCCCGGCGACTCGCAGGATCACGCCTGGCACCGCGGACTCTTCTGGGGCCACGGCCGCATCAATGAGGTCGACTTCTGGCGCGAGCAAGGCCGCGGCAAAAGCGGCCGCATCGAAGGCGATCAACTCCTCACCCCCGCCGGCACGAAGCTGGGTTCGGTCCGCCAGCGCTTCCGGATTCACACCCAGGGCGCTCTCCGCTTCATCGATGCCGCCATCACCATCCACGCCGGGCCTGAACTCGTCTTCGGCGATACCGATGACGGCGGCTTCGGCATCCGGCTGCGCGAAGAGTTTCGCGAAGATCGCGGCGGCGTCATTCGCAACGCCGAAGATCGCCGCGGCACCAGGCAATGCTGGGGACAGCCCTCCCGCTGGGTCGACTACTCCTGCGCGCTGGGCGGCGTGGCGATCTTCGACCATCCCGCCAACTTCCGGCATCCCACACCCTGGCATGCCCGCGGCTACGCGCTGAACTCCGCCAATCCTTTCGCCTGGCGGGCCTTCGACAAGTCCCTCCCGGAAGGCCGCCATGTGCTCGCCGCCGGCCAGAGCATGACCTTCCGCTACCGCGTCATGATCTACGACAAGCCGGTCGATGTCGAAGCCGAATACCGGCGTTGGGAGAAACGATGACGCCGCGCCTGGCCAGCATTCGCATCTATCCGGTGAAGGGTCTGGCGCCCGTCAGCCTCACCAGCGTCAAGGTCGACGCCGCGGGCGCCCTGACGCACGACCGCGCCTGGGCCCTGCAGGACGAGCACGGCCGCTTTGTCAACGGCAAGAACTTCCCGGGCATCCACACCTTGCGCTGGCTCGATGCCGCCGATCGCGCGCGGCTCACGGCCGAAGCCAGTGAGCGCCTGGGGCAACGCCTCACCTTGGTCGAGCGCATCCCCGGCGGCTTCCCCGACGACACCGAGGCCTGGGGGCCCACCGTGGTCTCCACCGCCACCTTCGCCGAAGTGGCCGGCTGGTTCGAACACATGAGCGAGACCAACGCGCGCATGCGCTTTCGTGCCAATCTCGAAATCGAAGGTGTACCGGCGTTCTGGGAAGACCAGCTCTTCCCCCGGCGCTTCCGCATTGGCCCGGTCGAACTCGAAGGCGTCAATCCCTGTCAACGCTGCATCGTGCCCTCGCGCGATGCCTTAACCGGCGAAGCAACCGACGGCTTTCAGAAGCGCTTCCTCGAAAAGCGCAAGGCCACCTTGCCGCCCTGGGCCGACGCAAGCTATTTCAACCATCACTACCGGCTCACGGTAAACACCCGCATCGCGCCGGACCAGGCGGGGAAAGAGTTAAGGGTGGGCGACGTGGTGGAAGTGATCAGCACGTAATCTCGATCACACTGATCGCAACCCACGGCGTCGTCTTGCCGGAAAACGCGAGCCAATAGGGGCGGTTTGTGGTGATCTGGAAGCGACGCCCGCGCGCGCGCCAGTCGAAAACCGTGCGCCCCTTTAAACGGCGGATTCGTTTGAGCGGCTTTGCAGTCTTGATCTTGCCGAAACGCTCCAGTGCGTCAGCGGCGGCGGCCTCAGGAGTATCGAAGTGAAGCTCGGTCTTTAGCAGGTCCGCCGCGTACTCTCGCGGAACCAAGTCGCGGTAGCAACGAGCCTTCGGTGGATCGGCCCACCTCTGATCGTCCAACTCGCGCCGCGTTTCTGTGTCGACGGCGAGCACCTGCTCGATCACGAGCAGCGTACAGCAACCCAGGTGTCCGTAACCACCGCGCCGGATGAGGCCATTCGGAAAGCGGTCCTCGCGTCCGGCGAAATAGCGGCCCACCATCGTGGCTCGCACGATCGAATCTCGCGGCTTTTGGATCGCGCGGGCAAACGCCCGAAACTGTTCGTCTTCGCGTAGAGGCACGGTGATCCCTTCCACCGTCAATGGCTTGGGCCGCGATCGATTGTTCGATGCTCCGCAGCAGTAAGTCGTGCCGGATGCCACGGTCCCGCCGTACTCGAGCCAAACCCCGGGCGCCGTCTCGCAGGCCGGATCGAAGAGGCTGAAGTCTTCAAAGCCATGGGTGAGGAACGCGGTGATCTCAACGAGCTTGTGCTGGTACCGGGCAGGATCGGCCTTCAACTGGCAGAGCGTGAGACGCTCGGCGGATTCGCCCACGAGCGTCGAGGCCAGCAGCACCCAAAGCATCGCCTAAGCCCGCGCCGCTTTCCAGCCCGCCTCAAGCACCCCGCGCATCCGCCGCAACGCCTCCGCGTTCTTCTGCTGATCGCGCGCAAGGTTCGTGAACTCGTGCGGATCCGTTTGGTGATCGTAGAGCTCCTCGTCCGGAAGTTCGCCGGTCCAACGAACATACCGGTAGCGATCCGTCCGCACCGCGCGCCCCTCATGGCCGCGCTGGTACATCTGCGTGAAGGCCGCCTTCTTCCACGCCCGATTCGGCGTGTCGAGCAGCGGCACAAAGCTCTGGCCTTCCAGTTGCGGCGACACCGGCAAGCCGCCCAGCTCCGCCAGCGTCGGGTACAGATCGACGAGTTCCACCAGCGCCTTGGACCCCACGCCCCGCGCGCGGCGGCCGGGCGCCGACACAATCAGCGGCACCCGCGCCGATTCCTCAAACAAACTGCGCTTCTGCCAGCGATGATGTTCGCCCAGGTGCCAACCATGGTCACCCCAGAACACCACAATGGTCCGCTCGGCGAGTCTAGCCCGTTCCAGCCCGTCGAGCACGCGGCCGAGATTCCAATCCATAAAGGAGATCGACGCATAGTAGCCGCGCAACGCCTCCTGCTTGTCTTTCTCGCTCATGCCCATGTCGCCCGCGCGCGTGTTCACCAGCTTCTCGCTCGCCGCCGGAATATCGTCGCGATCGCCCGGAGGGTTCACAAAGGGCTGCAGCGTCTCCTTCGGATAAAGATCGAAAAAGCGCGCCGGCGCCACGTTCGGTACGTGCGGACGCACGAAGCCCACCGCCAGGAAGAAAGGCTTGTTGCCGTTCTTCGCTATGACGTCGAGCGCCATATCCGCCGCGCCCGTGTCCGCCTGATCTTTGCCCTCGCCCGGAAACGAAATCCAGTGAAACGCGCCGCCGTCGCCGACCTTCGGCGTGATGTTGCGGCCTTCGCCCTCCGTCGCATTCTCCTGGCCGGGCGGCGAGACGGCAATGTCCCACGACGGCGGATCGTCGTACTTGTTTGAGCCCACCGTCGTCGGCACGCCCATGTGATACATCTTGCCGAAACGCGCCGACAGCCAACCGTGGTTGCGGAAATGCTGCGGCAGCGTCACCACTTCGGGCAGCTTCTCGCGCACCGCAATCTCATTCGCCAGGATGCCCGTGGCGTCCGGACGCAGGCCGCTCAGCAACGAACAGCGGCTCGGGCCGCACAACGGAAACTGGCAGTACGCCCGGTCAAAACGCACACCGCGCGCGGCCAGACGATCCACGTTGGGCGACTTCACCACCGCGTGCCCGTAGCAGCCCAGCGCATTGTTCATATCATCGGCGGCGACAAACAGCACGTTGTACTTCGGCTTCTGGCCCAACAGCAGAGCCGGCGCGGCGGAGGCAAACAACTGGCGGCGCGTAACAGACATCCCGCCTAGTGTATGGCCTTTCTCGGGGCCGCTCCCACCCCGCCCTGCGGCCCGCGCGGGGCAAGCGTGATATCGTCCAGTGATCAGCCGGAGGGCTCCCCCTTGACACCTACCCCCAATTTCCAGCGCACCTTTGCGCTGGATACCACCGCGCTCCTGGCAGGCAGCGCCACTTCGGTTTCGCTCTCCGCCGCCACGGCGGAAGATGTGCTCGCCGCCATCGCCGCCAATACAGCGTTCCCCGCCCGCTCGCTCGACGTGGCCAACTTCGGCTTCGCCACCAAAGCCGACGAAAAACACCTCTTCGGCCAGGCGAATCACGGCCAGGTGCGCTTCCAGTTCGGCGCCGGCGCCCGCTCGCGGCTCGGCGTCTTTACCGGTGCCGAGGTCTTGCCTGCCCTCGCGCTCGACGACGCCAAAGAACTCTCGCTCGAATTCTCCGGCGCGGCCGATGAGCGCTTCACGCTCTTCGTGGCCGACGGCGAGGCCCAGGCCGGTGCGCAGGGCGCGCACCCCCTCGGCGCGCTGGGCTCGGTGAAGTTCGGCGGCGAAGTGCGCGCGGCGGCCCTGCTCGCCGTGGTGCAGCGCTTCGCCGGCCACACGGGCGCTCGCGATGTACTGGCCCAGACCTTCAGTAACTGGAAGCTGCCGCGCCATGTCACCCGCGCCGGCCAGTTGGCCCCCGGCGCCACCCTGCTCGCCGAGACCGAAGGCTCGGTTTCGCTCAAAGTCACCACCATGCTCGGCTACGACTTCAGCTTCGTGCGCGAAGTCGAGGGTCTCGGCCTGCAGGGCGATCTCGGCCTCAAACTCGACCTCGGCTTGAAGGCCGCCCTCGGCTTCGATGCCGCCGGGCGCTACCTGGTGGCCCTCGAGCGCCCCGGCGACGACGCCCGTCTGCGCCTCCGGCTCTTCAAGCTCCGGCGCCGCGGCTGGAACTTCGGCCTGAACCTCGCGGCCAAGGTCACCACCGAAGCCGGCGCCGTGCCCGGCGAACTGGACGACCTGGTGAAAGCCGTCTTCGGCGTCCATGGCCAGCAAGTCGTGCGGGAGCTGCGGCGGCTGGACAAGTGGACGTCGCCGGAAGAAGAAATCGGCCATCTCATCGCCGGCTTCACCAAGGAACACGGCGCCGCGCTGCTGAAGAAGGTCTTCGGCGGCGCCGGCGGCGGCGCAAACGGCGGCGCCGCCAAGTTCAAGCAACTGCGCGACCAGTTGACCAACGCGCTCAAACAGTGGGAAACCCTGCCCGATCGCGTCAGCGGCTGGCTGTGGAAGGGTCTCGAAACCGGCCAGCTCGCCGGCCCCCGCCGCACCGCGCTCGAAAGCACGCTGCGCCTGCTCGCCTCGCCGTCCAACCAGACGCGGCAGCAGGAGTTGACGCGCCTGCTCGGGCTCACCGGCATCGACAACGATCATGGCCTCCAGTTCCTCGTTTCCTTCGCCGACTTCGGCGCCGAGCGAGGTCTCGCCGCCTTGCTCGACGACTCCCAAACGCTGCAAACCACCGCGGCCCGCGTGCTCGACGTGTTGAACGGCGGCGTCATCGAGCGCCTCCAGCAGTTTATTCAGGAACGCCTGAACCTCGCGCAATTCCTCCAGGGCTCGGGCGACGGCGCGCCCGACGCCTGGCTCACCCAAAAGCTCACCGCCGTCCTGGGCGCCGAACGCATGCAACGCCTGGACGACGCCCGCGCCGACATTCATGCCGTCCTCCGCCGGCGCGACGAGATCTTCACCAAAGCCCGCCAGGCGCTCGAACGCCAGTACGACTTCGACCTCGCCTACCGCTACCAAAGCTCCACCACAAAAACCGCCCTCATCGACGCCACCTTCGACACCAGCCACGAAGAAGCCCGCTCTCTCCTGGCCGCGATCCTCGAAGACGCCCGTTACGACCAGCTCCTCGCCCAGGCCACACCCGGCGTTACGCTGCGCGAAGGCGTGCTCACGCACCAAATCGACCGCCGCTCCAGCGTCCAAGTGCAAATGCCCTTCTACCGCTCGCAGGACGATACCATCACCACCAGCCTGGCCAAAGTCACCGCGCAGGAGGACGGCGGACGCGTGCTCTTCTACGAACTCGACGCCGAAAATCGCGTCGTTAAGAATCGCCTCCGCAGCCAACTCGCCCTGGCGGGCTCCGTGCCGCTCGCCCAAACCACCGGCGTCCGCGTGCACGGCACCGCCGGCATGCAATGGAGCTATCGCTTCCATCAGGTGATCCTCAACGCGCGCCGGCCGGAACTCGAACGCCGCGCCACGCCCATCATCGAGGAGTACTTCCCGCGCCACTTCGCCGCCGGCGGACCCGGCTCCTTCTCCACGTACCTCAGCGAGCTCGACCGCACCATTCAGCACCGCGACGCCGATTCCTTCGGCGACCTCCTGGTTTCGCTCGACGTCGCCCTGCCGGCCGCCGTCATGGCCGCCTGGTTCCAACCCCGCACCGCCGAGCAGGTGAAAGCCGCCGGGCGCGCCGTCAGCGTGCGCTTGCAGAAAGCGCTCCAACGCCTCATCCCCTTCTTCTACTTCCAGAACGTCAAGAACCTCCAACGCAACGCCCCCTGCAAGTCCCTGCTCGTCTTCGCCTCCATCCCCGCCAAAAACAACTTTGCGCTCGAGGGCAACAAGCTCATCGATCGTCCTGGCGCCATCTGGGATGTGCGCCGCGCGGACCTCCGCCAAGCCATCATCAACAACGCCACCACCACCGGCCAACTGGCGGCGCTCCTCACCGACGCCAACATCCGGCTCCGCAACGCCAACGAAACCGCCGCCGCCAAATTCTTCGACCCCCGCGATGCCCGCGAGTTTCTGCGCGACACCGCCGACGACGTTCGCTTCCTGGCGCTGCTCCAGCTCGCCAGCGTAGCCACCGAAGGCGTCGAGAAAGCGCTCAAGGACCTGCGGGAGTTCACCCAAGCCGCGGCGCAAAAGCCCTCCGCGGCCATCGAGCGCCTGGCGGCGTTCGGCGCCGAAATCACCGAAACGTTCAATAGCGGTCTGGCCAACACGTACGGCACGCAAGCCCTCCGGCCCTTGGGCTCCATGGTCTTTCTGGAGGCCACCCGCGCCCTCGACGCCTCGCTGGCCAAAGTTCGCCCCCGGGCGGTGTTGAGCGTAACCGTTTTGAAAGACCAACGCGAGTTCGCGGCGGACGATTTCCTGCGAAACCGGCGGCCCGCGGCCGGCGATGTCGCCTGGGAACAGCGGTTGGTCAGCGCCTAGCGCGGATTTCGGGAACTTTCCGCCCCCCGCTCGTCCATACTTTACGAGTGGAGTTAGTGGAACATCGCGCGGCGGCATTGGCGGGGACAGCTTTGTCCCGGCAGGAGATTGAGGCGGCCTATCGCGCCCACGCGGCCCGGTTGATGCGGTTCGCCCGCGCGCTCGGCGCCGGTGACGAGCACGCCCGCGAGGCCGTTCAGGAGACCTTCTTGCGCCTGTTGCGCGAGCCCTCCCTCTACCGCAGCGAACGGGGCACGCTCGTCGCGTTTCTCTACGGAATGACGCGCAACCGGTTGCGCGAATTGCGGCGCGAGCCCGCCGCGGAGCCGCTCGACCTCGAGATGGAAGAACAGGGCGCCGATCTGCTGACCGGCCTGGCCCAACGCGAGCGCGTGGAGCTGGTCCGCCAGGCCATCGCCCGCTTGCCCCTTCACTATCGCGAGGTTTTGGTCCTGGTGGAAATCGAAGGTCAAAGTTACGAAGCGGCCGCCCAGGCGCTGGAAGTGGCGGTCGGCACCGTGCGCTCAAGGCTCGCGCGCGCCCGGGCACTACTCGAACAGAAGCTGCGAGGCGCGCAATGAAGCTCGATGACCTGTTGGCCGAGTATCGCGATTCGCTGGTCGAGGAGGATCTGCCCGCGCTGCGCCCCCCGGTCGAGCGGCGGCGCCTCGCCTGGGGCCCCCTTGTCGCGGTCGCTGCCGGGCTGGCGATCGTGGCCAGCCTCTGGACCCCGCCCCGGCCGGCACCCCGCCCGGCGCTGACGCCTCTGCCGCCGGTCGCCGTGCGCGCGGCGCAAGAGCCCAAAGTAGCAAGCCCCGCGCGAGTCGCGAGCCCCGCGCGGGCGGCCGTCCGGCGAACGGCGGCCGTTCAACCCCGCCCGCGTCCGGCCGCCGCGCTCCGGCAGCGCCCGTTTGTGGCGCTGGCGGAAACGTCCATGCTGCCGCCGCCCGGCGCCTGGCAGGTGATCCGCGTCAGCGTTCGTCCGCAGCGGCTCGCCGAGCTCGGCATTGCGCATCCGCCGGGCGCGAAAGAAGTGGACGCCGAAGTGCTGCTGGGCGACGATGGAATTGCCCGCGGCGTGCGCGTGATCGATTCAACATCAGACAAGGAGAATAGTCGATGAAACTCTGGATTGCTTTTGCCCTCGCCTCTGCTCTCGCCTTCGCGCAGCCCCCCGACGTCCTGGCGGGCGCGGCGCCGGCGAGCCCGGTTTCCTTCGGTTTCTACGGCCGGGCCGACGGGCAGGGCGTGAAAGGTGCGCCGTATTCCGCCGACACCGAGACCGAGACGATCCAAACCCTGGCCGATGGCAATCGGATTGTCCGCAAAAACAAATCATCGTTCGCCCGCGATGCCCAGGGCCGCACCCGCCGGGAGACCGAGGTCAACGGCTTCGGCCCGCTTGGTCAGGCCGCCGAGCCGGTAACCAGCATCGTGATCGACGACCCTGTCACCAAGACTCTCTACAACCTCGACCCCAAAGGCAAGACCGTCGTCAAAACCAGGATTGCCACGCTCGACAAGGTAACAGAAGGAAAGACGGTCACCGTGGAAGTGATCCGGACAAACGAACTGGCCTTCGAGCCCGAACATGTGGTCATCGGCGAAACGGTCCACGCCACCGCGCCGAATCGCCGCCCGGCCAGCTCCGAGTCTCTCGGCGAGCGCACGTTTGAAGGAGTGTCCGCCAAAGGCACCCGCACCGTCATGACGATTCCCGCCGGGGAAGTGGGCAACGAAAAGGCAATTGAGGTGGTCACCGAAACATGGTTTAGCGATCGCCTCAAGACGGCCGTCTACATGCGCCACCACGATCCGCGCTTCGGCGAAACAATCACCAGGTTGGTGAACATCCAACTCGGCGAGCCTTCCGCCCACCTCTTCCTGCCCCCGGCCGACTATAAGACCATCGAACCGCAAATCGTCGAGCGCAGGGTCACCGTCCGCGACGAACAGTAGCTTCCGCCGGCACGGGCACATGGTTCAAATGCTCGGTGGCCAGCGCAACATACTCCCCCGGCCGCATGCCCGCCAGCGCGCCGAACTCGTGCACCAGGTGCGGCTGGTCATGATAACCGGCCGCCTGGGCCACGTCCGCCCAGTCCACGCCCGGCTCGCTCCGCCGGTGCACCCGCCGCAGCACACTCTGAAAGCGTTTCACCCGCGCGTAGACCTTCGGCGTCAGACCCACCTCCCGCTTGAAGAGCTCAATAAAGCGCCGTTGGCTCAGCCCGGTCGCGGCAGCGAGTTCAGCCGTAGTGCCCGCCCGCCGGCCGAGTGCATACTCCACCGCCGGATGCCGGCGCGGCTGCCCTCGCCAGCGCCGTAGCAACTCTCTCTCGGCCAACGCGAAACGCTCAGCGGCCGAACCCGCCTCCAGCAGCCGCACGCGAAAGTCCAGACCCTCGCGCGGCCAAAGCTCCTCCAGCGCCACATGCTGATTGGCCAGTTCCGTCAAAGGCTCCCGCAGAAAAGCAAACGCCCCGCCGGCCCGAAACTGCACCCCGAAGACATGCTCCTGCTCCACGCAATCGATCACGGAAGGCTCCGCATAGGCCCCCAGCATCACCGCGCCCCGCGTACGCCGCCGCAGGCCAATCGTCCGCGCATCGTACACCCGGATCGCGTCTTCTTTGAGATTCACGATCAGCGCCGCTTCCCCGGTCGGCATCAGCCGCTCAAACGCGTGCGCGCGTCGCACCCCGCGCCACTCCCAAATTACCGCCACGAAGTCGCCCAACGGCCGCCGCGGAATGTGTACGTCAAACTGCATCGTCACTCCCGATGCGTCGAAAACCACCAGGTCAGCCCGAACGGATCCCGCACCCCGCCCGATCGCCCATAGCTTTGGTCCGCCATCTCCATCACCACCTCCGCGCCCTCCGCCACCGCCTTCCCGAACAACGCATCCGCATCGTCGCAATAGACGAACAAATGCACCGGCGACCCGCCGTAGCTCGCCGCCGACTTCATAAAAGGAAACTGCGGCATCGCCGTGCTCAGCATAATCGGCGAATCGCCGATCCGCAACTCCCCGTGGCGCAGAATGCCGTTCTCATCCCGCTGCGCGCTGATCTCCACGGCGTCGAACACGCGGCGGTAATAGTCAAACGCCGCCGACGCGTCGTCAAAGGTCAAATAGGGTGTGATGGTGGGGAATCCCTCGCGTGTCGCCATGCCTGCCAGTGTGCCACGCCCGCCCGGTCATCGTATTGTAGGAAATTGACCGCCCGGCTTCGATATGATCAGCAGCAATGAGACTTGCCCTGATCCTGCTACTCTCAATGCTGTCCATGGAGGCCCGCATTCTCGTCCACGGCCATCGCGGCGCCCGCGCCGTCCGGCCGGAAAACACCATCCCCGCCTTTGAATACGCCATCGCCCAAGGCGCGGACGTCCTGGAGCTCGACATCGCCGTCACCAAAGACGACGTGCTCGTCGTCTCGCACGATCCGGAGATGAACCCCGCCTTCTGCACCGCGCCCCCCTCGGCAAAGACCAAGGTCATCCGCGAGATGACGCTCGCCGAGCTCCGCCAGTGGGATTGCGGCGCCAAAGCCAATCCGGCGTTTCCCAAACAACAGGCCGTGCCCGGCACAAAAGTGCCGACGCTCGACGAAGTCTACGCCCTCGCGCCGCGCGGCCCGTTCGAGTTCAACGTCGAGACCAAGATCTTTCCCCAGCGCCCCTCGGTTACCCCCACGCCCGAGCGCTTCGCGGAATTGATGCTCGCCGCCATCCGCAAACACAAGCTGGAGCGCCGCGTCATCGTGCAGTCGTTCGACTTCCGCACCCTGAAAGTGCTCCACCGCCTCGCCCCCGAAATCCGGCTCTCCGCTTTACTCGCCTTCCCTCTGCAGGACTTCGTCGCATCCGCCAAAGACGCGGGCGCCCTCATCGTCTCGCCTAACGTCAAGCTGGTCACGCCCGCGAAAGTCAAAGCTGCGCACGAGGCCGGCCTCCAGGTCGTGCCCTGGACCGCCAACACCCCCGAAGAATGGAAAATGCTGGTCGACGCCGGCTCCGACGCCATCATCAGCGACGACCCGGCCGCGTTGATCGCCTGGCTCAAGGAGCGCAAGCTCCGCTAGTATGCTCCCACTGCTCGCGCTTCTTCTCGCCCAAAGCGATTGGCCCGCCTTCGGCCACGATGCCGGCGCGCGGCGCTTCTCGCCCCTGAAACAGATCCACACCGCCAACGTGGCGCATCTGCGCCACGCCTGGACCTTCCACACCGGCCAGCCCGGCTCGGAGGCCGTGCCCATCGTCGTCAACGGCGTCCTCTACCTCGCCGCCGCCAACGGCATCTTCGCCCTCGTCCCCGAAACCGGCCAGCAACTCTGGCACTACCCGGCCACCCAGGTGGCCCTCCGCGGACTCGCCTACTGGCCCGGCGACAACCTGCGCCGGCCCCGCGTCTTTGCCGGCGTCAAAGGCGGCATGGTCGCGCTCGACGCCGCCACCGGCCGCCCCGCCCCAGGTTTCGCCAACGAAGGCTTACTCGACCTCAAGCCGGGCGTGGCCGACGGCCTGAAAGACGCCCGGCTCTCCCTCCAGTCGCCGCCCCTCGTCTATCGCAACTTGGTCATCACCGGCAGTGCCAACGGCGAAGGCGCCCCGGCCACCGGCGCTTACGGCGACATCCGCGCCTGGGATGCCGGCACCGGCAAACTCGTCTGGACCTTTCACACCGTGCCGCGCCCCGGCGAATTCGGCGCCGACACCTGGCCCGACGGCGCCTGGCGCCAACGCTCCGGCACCAACGCCTGGGGCTTCCTCACCCTCGACATCGCCCGCGGACTCCTCTACGTGCCGCTCGGCTCGCCCACCAGCGACTTCTACGGCGCCGATCGTCACGGCGTAAATCTCTTCGGCAATTCGCTCGTCGCCCTCGACGTCCACACCGGCCGCCGCAAGTGGCACCAGCAACTCGTACATCACGACCTTTGGGATTTCGACCCCGCCGCCGCGCCCATTCTCTTCGAAGCCAAACGCCACGGCCGCTCCGTGCCCGCCGTGGCCCAAATCACCAAGCAAGGCCTGCTCTTCTGCTTCGATCGCGTCACCGGCGAACCGCTCTACGGCATGGAAGAGCGCCCCGTCCCCCAAACCACCGTGCCCGGCGAATGGACCTCGCCCACCCAGCCCTTCCCCCTCAAGCCCCCGCCGCTCTCCCGCATCGCTTTTTCCCAAGAAGAGATCTATAGCCTCACGCCCGAACACGCCAAGTTCTGCCAGGAGCTCTTCACCCGGAACGACATGGAAATCGTGCCGCTCTTCACGCCCTTCAAAGTCGATCGCAACGTGCTCATGTTTCCCAGCACCCTCGGCGGCGGCGGCTGGGGCGGACTCTCCCACCACCCCTCGCTCGACCTGCTCTTCGTCAACATCAACAACCTCGGCCAGTGGGGGCACATGGAAAAGAAGGGCGACACCTACATCCGCACCAGCGCCTACGGCGCCTATGCCCGCTTCTGGAATCGCGACACGCGCATCCCGTGCACCAATCCGCCCTACGGCGAACTCGTCGCCGTCAACACCCGCACCGGCGACATCGCCTGGCGCTCCGTGCTCGGCACCATCCCCGCGCTCGAAGCGCTCGGCGTCAAGGACGCCGGCGCCCCCAGCCTCGGCGGCAGCATCGCCACCGCCGGCGGACTCGTCTTCATCGCCGCCACCAACGACAGCCGCTTCCGCGCGTTCGAGGCGCGCACCGGCCGTCTGCTCTGGGAGCATCCTCTCGATGCCAACGGCCACACCATTCCCATCACCTACCTCGGCAAAGACGGCCGTCAGTATGTCGTCGTCATGGCCGGCAACGGCGGCGGCTACTTCGGCGGCACTCCGGCCGACAGCCTGATGGCCTTTGCCCTCGCGCCCCCCGGCACGCCGCTGCCGGCGCTCAGCAAAACGCAGGCCCCCTCCGCCCCGGTCGCCGCGCGCCCCGCCACGCTTCCGGAAGCTCCGGCCAAGGCCGTGCTCACCCGCGCCTGCGGATCGGCCTGCCACACCGTCGAAACCGTCGTCAATCAGCGCCGCGATCGCGCGGCCTGGAGCGCCATGATCGACACCATGACCGCCCGCGGCGCGCGTCTTAAGGACGACGAGCGCGAAGCCATCCTCAACTATCTCAGCCGCCACTACGGCCAATGAGCCCTAGTGCTTGCCCGCCGCCGCCAGCTCCTTCACAATGCTCCCCACAAATTGCTTCGCATCCCCAAACAGCATCAACGTCTTGTCCATGTAGTAAAGCTCGTTGTCGATGCCGGCAAAGCCCGGGCTCATGCCGCGCTTGATCACCATCACCGTCTGCGCCCGATCCACTTCAATAATCGGCATCCCCGAAATCGGCGAGTCTTTCGTATTCTTCGCCGCCGGATTCACCACGTCGTTCGCCCCAATCACCAACGCCACATCCGTCACCGGCAGATCCGGATTGATGTCGTCCATCTCGATCAGCTTGTCGTAAGGCACGTCCGCCTCGGCCAGCAGCACGTTCATGTGGCCGGGCATCCGCCCCGCCACCGGATGAATCGCAAACCGCACCGTCACCCCGCGCTTGGTCAGCGCATCGTGCAGCTCGCGCAGCTTGTGCTGCGCCTGCGCCACCGCCATGCCGTAGCCCGGCACCACCACCACACTCCGCGCCGCGTCCAGAATCGCCGCCGCCTCCTCCGGCGAGGCCGACCGCACCGGCTTCTGCTCACCCGCCGCCGCCGCCTCCTGCACCTGGCCGAACGCCCCAAACAGCACGTTCGTGAACGACCGGTTCATCGCCCGGCACATGATGATCGACAGAATAAAGCCCGACGACCCATCCAGCGCTCCGGCAATAATCAGCATCTTGTTGTCGAGCGCAAACCCCATCGCGCTCGCCGCCAATCCCGCATAGGAGTTCAACAGCGCAATCACCGTCGGCATATCCGCGCCGCCAATCGGCACAATCAGCAGCACGCCGAACGTCAACGCCAGCCCGGCAAAGATCGGATACATCCACGTCTGCTCCGGCCGCAGCACCAGCGCAATCCCCAACGCCGCCGCCACCCCGAACAGCGACAGGTTCACAAAATTCTGGCCTTTGTACACCAGTGGCCGCGTCGGCAAAATCTCCTGCAACTTCCCAAACGCCATCAAGCTCGCCGTGAACGTCAAAAAGCCCAGCAGCGTCTCAAACACCAGCGCCACCATCGTGAAGCCGTGCGGCGTGTGGCGATAATACTCCGCCGTGCCGATCAGCGCCGCCGCCAGCGCGCCGAAGGCGTGCGACAGCGCGGTCCGCTGCGGCACCGCCGTCATCGGCATCAGATACGCCATCGGCACGCCCACCGCCGAACCAATCACAAAGGCGATCACGATCCACTGATACTCCACCACCTCAAAGCGCAACAGCGTGCCCACCACCGCCAGCAACATGCCCGCCTCGCCCGCCATCACGCCCCGCCGCGCCGTCGCCGGCGAACTCATCCACTTGATGGAAAGAATAAACCCGGCCGCCGCCAGCATGTAGAAAAACGGCAGTACGTCCTGAACCGCTTCCTTCATTTGCCACCGCCTTCCACCGAAGCGCCCGGCCGCTTGAACATCTTGAGCATGCGATCGGTAATCAGGTAGCCGCTCACCAGGTTAATCGTCGAGCACACCACGGCAACAAATCCCAGCCACTTCGAAAGCGGCGAGGCGTTCTCCGCCCCCGCCACCAGAATTGCCCCCACCACCGCGATCGCCGAAATCGCGTTCGTCAGCGACATCAGCGGCGTGTGCAGCAACGGCGACACCCTCTTGATCAGCTCAAAGCCCAGAAAGGCGGAGAGCATGAATACATAAAGTCCGAATTCGTACTTCTGCATGGAAGCTCCTTCAGAAACCCGCTACTGCACCGTCAACTCGCGCACCCGCGGATGCACAATCTGCCGGCCCTGCGTCACCAGCGTCTCGCGCACAATCTCGTCGCTCGTATCCAGCGTCAATACGCCGTTCTTCACCAGCAGCTTCAAGAGCGAAGCCACGTTGGCCGAATACAACTGGCTCGCGTCGCGCGGTAACTTCGCCGCTATGTTCACCGGCCCCAAAATGCTCACGCCGTTGTGCACCACCGTCTCGCCCGCCCGCGTCAACTCGCAGTTGCCGCCCCGCTCGGCCGCAATGTCCACAATCACCGAGCCCGGCGCCATCGCCTCGGCCATCGCCCGCGTCACCAGAATCGGCGCCTTTTTCCCGGGAACCGCCGCCGTCGTGATCAGCACGTCCTGCTCGGCAATCACCTGGGTCAGCAACTCCCGTTGCCGCCGGTAGAACTCTTCGCCCAGCGCTTTGGCATAGCCGCCCTTGTCCTGCGAATCGCCCGCGTCGATATCCAGCACCACAAACTTCGCGCCCAGCGACTCGATCTGCTCCTTCACCGCCGACCGCACGTCATAGCCCGACACCACCGCCCCCAGCCGCCGCGACGTCGCAATCGCCTGCAGTCCCGCCACCCCCGCTCCCAGAATCAGCACCTTCGCCGGCGTAATCGTGCCCGCCGCCGTCATCATCATCGGGAACATCTTCGGCAGCGTCAGCGCCGCCTGCAAAACCGCGTAGTATCCCGCAATCGTCGCCATCGACGACAATGCGTCCATACTCTGCGCCCGCGTTATGCGCGGCACCAGCTCCATCGCGAGAAAGCTCACGCCGCGGTCCGCCAGCGCTCGGGCTTCCGCCAGCGCCGTCAGCGGCTCGCCAAACCCGATCACCGTCTGGCCCTCCCGCAGCAACTCCAGATCCGCTCGCCCGAACTCCGGATTCGCCCCCAGCGCCCGCACCTGCGCAACCACCGCGGCGCTCGCCACCGTGTCCGCGCGCGGCTTCACCACCGCTCCGCGCTCCACGTATTGCGCGTCCAAGTACCCCGCCGCCACCCCCGCCCCCGCTTCCACCACCACCTCCACGCCCGCCTTCCGCAACACTTCGCACGACTTCGGCGTAATCGCCACCCGGTGCTCCCCCGGATACGTCTCCTTCGGCACACCAACCGTAACGGCCATGCACACCTCCCACGGGCTAACCAACGGCGGCGCCTCTTTACGCCGCCAAGTGGACTGGGTCAAGGCACCCAGGTCCTCCCAGAAGGCCTTGAATATGCACGCTGACCGCCAAAATGTAACCTGAATCGGAGATCAAGCATCACACCCCTGAAAGGCAACTCACCCGTGAGCCAGACCATTACTCTCGATCCCGTTAAAAATACCGGCACGGACGAAAACGACTATCAGGGACCCACCGGACCCAAGATTCGCTGCCCCCTCTGCGACTGGCAGCCCCAGCCCGACGATCTCTGGCGCTGCTCCTGCTCCCACGAATGGCACACCTTCGACACCGGAGGCGTCTGCCCGGCCTGCATCCGCCAGTGGCCCTCCACGCAATGCCTCTCCTGCGCCGGCTGGTCCGCCCATGCCGATTGGTACAACTACGAATAGATGCCCTTGCGCGCGCTCCTCTTCGCCCTGTTCGCCGCGGCCTCCCTCTGGGCGGCCAACATCAAGCTCTATCTGAAAGACGGTACGCACCAGATGGTGCGCGAGTATAAGTTCGTCGAAGACCGCGTCCGCTATTACTCCCTCGAACGCAGCGACTGGGAAGAGCTCCCGCGCGACCTGGTCGACCTCGCCCGCACCGAGCGCGAACTCAAAGGCCGCGACGACCAGCGCAACGCCGAACGCAAAGCCATCGCCGAAGAGGAAGCCGCCGAACGCGAACACTACCAGCGCATCGCCCGCATCCCCGAAGAGCCCGGCGTCTACTTCGAAGCAGGCGCCGCCATGCAGCCGCTCGTCCTCGCCGAATCCAAACTCGTCACCGACCGCAAGCGCACCCTGCTCAAAGTCATGAGCCCCCTGCCCGTCTTCGCCGGCAAAGCCACCGTCGAAATCGACGGCGAACAGGCCGCGCGCTCACTCTCCGTCAAACGGCCTGACTTCTTTATGCGCCTCTCCGCCGACGAGCATTTCGAAATCATCAAGCTCCTGCCCGGCGCCAAGCCTGACCCGAAGGCCAAAGAGCCCGCCCGCCAAAAAGGCTCCCGCATTGTCGAAAAGGTCACCATCGACCCCGTCATGAAAGACCTTAAGTACGAAGAGCCCGTCATCGTCGAAATCTTCCGCCAACAGCTCGGCGATCGCCTGTTCAAAATCTGGCCCACCGAAGACCTCGCGCCCGGCGAATACGCCGTCATCCAATACACGCCCGGTAAGGTCAACCCGCAAGTCTGGGATTTCGCCATCCGCTAACTACACTGGGAAGATGCCCCGCTGGCTCCCCTTCCTTCTTTGCGCCGCCGCCCTCCCGGCCCAAACGCGCGACGGCTTCCTCAAAGTGCCCGGCGGACAGGTCTACTATCGCGTCGAAGGCAACGGCCGCGGTACGCCCCTTCTCATGGTCCACGGCGGACCCGGCGGCACCTCCTGCGCCTTTCTCGACTACGCCCCCCTCGGCGCCGAACGCCCCGTCGCCATGTTCGACCAGTTGGGCAGCGGCCGCTCCCCCCGCCCCCGCGACCCCTCGCTCTGGCGCGTCGAACGCTTCGTTGAAGAGCTCCACGCCGTCCGCCGCCGCCTCAAGCTCAAGCAGGTTCACCTCCTCGGCCACTCCTGGGGCGGCTCCATCGTCGCGCAGTACGCGCTCACCAAAGGCACCAAAGGTCTCCGCTCGCTCATCCTCTCCAGCGCCCTCCTCAGCACCCCCGACTGGATTCGCGACGCCGACGAGCTCCGCCGCCAGCTCCCTCCCGAAACCCAGGCCATCCTCCGCCGGCATGAAGCCGCCGGCACCACCGCCTCGCCCGAGTACCGGCAAGCCGAAATGGAATACGTGCGCCGCTTCGTCGTCCGCCGCGGTAACCCTGAGCGCCATCCCGATTGCGCCGGCTCCACCGGCAACTCGCAAATCTACCAGTCCATGTGGGGACCCTCCGAGTTCCATGCCACCGGCACCCTCAAGACCTTCGACCTCACCCCGCGCCTCTCCGAACTCAAGCTCCCCGTGCTCCTCCTGGTCGGCGAACACGACGAAGCCCGCCCCGCCACCGCCGCCCGCTACCGCGACAAAATCCCCGGCGCCCAGTTGCGCATCGTGCCCGATGCCGCGCACGCGCATTGGATCGATAATCCCGCCGCCTCGTTCCAGGCTCTCCGCGACTTCCTTACTTCCCTCGGCCGCTAGCTCCTCTCCCCCGCTGGCATATGATGTCAGGCGAACGAAGGAGGTCCAACCGTGAAGTGGATCCTGACCCTCGCCGCCGTCAGCGCCGTCTGCGGCCAAACCCTCTGGGCTCCGAAAGGCGAGCCCGGCGCCTACCTCCCGCCTCACCGGCCCCTCACCAAACTCGCTGACCTCCAAGCCCGCCACGCCGGCCAAAACACCTGGCGCGAACTCATCGTCGACGACAGCTCCCTCCGCAGCGAATACATCCACGTGCCGCCCGGCACCAAGTCGGGCCGCGCGCTCCACCCGGACACCCGCACCTGGTGGATCGTCATGCAAGGCGAAGTCAAGTTCGACATCGAAACCGTGCCCCCCTTCATCGCCGGCTACCGCTCCATGGTCCAATGCCCCATGCAGACGTTCTATTCCTGGGAAGTGGTGGGCGACAAACCCGCGCTCCTGTTTGAAACCAACATCGCCGGCGCCCGCACCCTCTACGAATCGGCCGAGCCGCCCCCCGAACTCCCCGGCCTCCACTGGATGCCCGTTACGCTCAGCCGCATCATCGGCAAATTCCTCCACGGCAACCTGCCCCACGTGCGCTATGAAGAGGCCGCCGCCCGCCTCGAAAAAAGCGGCCAGTCCCTGGAGCGCTTCGTGCAGGACGATCGCGCCGCCGCCAACTTCATCTACGGCTACCACTCCAAGCTCCCCCCGCTCGATGAATCCAACCGCGGCCACTACCATCCGGAAGGCTCCGAATACTGGCTCATTCTCCAAGGTCCCGTCCGCTTCCCCATCGAACGCATCGGCGTCAAAATCGCCGAAACCGGCGACGTCATCTACATTCCGCCCAGCACCTTCCACGCCCCGCGCTCCTGGGGCGAGGGCGCCACCTGCCGGCTCGCCATGAACGGCTTTCCCTTCTTCGCCCACCTCATGGACGATCCCAAAGCGAAGAAGAAGCCCTAGCTCTCCGCCATCGTCTTCGCGTACAGCGCCGACCAGTCCGACGCCTCGTCCGCCGTCGCGCCCGCCAGGTCTTCCACCACCGGCAGCACATCCAGAATATGGCCGCCCACGTCCTCGGCCGGATGCGACCGCGCGTACTGCACATCCGCGCACCGGCTCCCCAACTCGCCGTATATCTTCTCCAGCAGCCGCGCAAAGTGCGCCGAACGGTCCGCCAGATGTTCGCACTCGGAATGGAACCGGATCGCGTTCAAGCTCGACATCGCCGCCGGAAAAAAGGCGGCCAGCCCCGTCAGCGCCAGTCCGAATGCCTTCGGCACATGCACGTGCGCCAGCTCCAGCCCCAGCAACCCGATATCCACCAGCACCACGGCGATCACCGCGTTCGTAAAGATGCTCAACAGCCTCTCCAGGCTCCGGTACATCCCGTCATACTTTGCCGCCGTCCGCCGATGGTAACCGAGCTGTTCCCCCACCCACTGGTGCCGGATCGTCTCCAGCCCCTCCACCAGGTCCAACTCCCCGCGCGGCTTCGCCTGCCGCACCAGCGCCGCCAGCAGCCAATCCATCACACTCTGTTGCTCGTAGCGGCTCGCGTAGTACGTCATCCCGGGCTCCGGCGCGCGATAGCAGCCCAACAACGGCAAATACTCCATCCCGCGCAACCGCTCCGCCAGGTACCGGTAATTCACGCCCCGATGCACCCAGCCCTCATGGTTCGCCTGATGCGTCGATCTCTGAATCCACAGCACAATCCATAGCTTCAGGCCCGCCAGCGTCAACAGCAACGCAAGCAACGCCCCGTCCGGATGCGCCACCGACCCCAACACGATCATCGAAATCACGGCCAGCAACACCGCAAACGCCGCCCGCGCGAAATTCATCAGAAACGTGCCGCGGTACAGGCTCGTGTAATGAATCGCCCACGCATCGGCCAGTTGAAAGTACTCCTGATACTCTCCCTTCCGCCGCGCGCTCCCGTCCGCGCCCGTTTTCGCCGCCGGCTGCTTAAAGAAGCCTTCAAACGTGCTCCACCGCCGCTGCGACAGGTTCGGCGCCGGAGGCGCACCCTGGTACAGCAGCTCCGCGAACCCGTCATCGCCCTGCGGCGCCGTCAAGCGCTGCACATACGCCTGCAGGCTCTGAAAGCAATCCGCCGCCTCGCGAGGCCGGTCGCCCGGCTGCGGCGCCTGCGCCGCCCGCGTCCAGAATGCCGCCTCCGACGTGCTCGCCGAGATCCAGAAGACCGGAATGCCCAACTGCAACGCCCGGCGCACCGTCTCCTTCGGCCCCCCCGGCGACCCCGGATCATCGTCGTAAGTCGTCACCACCACCAGCAGGTCGCACTGCCGCAGCAGCAATGCCACCTTCGCCCGGTAACCCCGCGTGCGCTTGCTCCGGCTCTCCGCCTCCGGCCCCGGCTCATACACCCCGCCCGCCTCCATCACGTAAGCACACCGGCTCACCAGAGAACGAAACGCCGCCGGATCAGCCATCGTGCGCTCCATCGTCCCGGCCGCAAACGGCAGCACCGCCGCAATCTCCCGCTCCGCCGTCACCGAGCCGCTCTCCAGAAACGTCCGCGGCAACAGCCGTTCGGCGCCCTCCGCCAGGCCCGACACCACTCGCACCAGCGGCTTCCCTCCGCCGTATGCCGCATTCCCCACGTGCTGCAGGCCCTGCTCAATGCTCGTCAGCGCCTGCCGCCAATGCCCGCTCACCAGTTCCGCGTCCAGGCCCTGCCGCGTGCCCACCACCGCCACGCGAAACGTCAGCCGGGGACGGCCCCTGCCCGCAGCCGTTGCTGGATGAGCGTGATGCACTGGTGTTGACTTACTAAGTTAACACCAGCCTTCGCGCCGCCAAGCTCAGCTCACCGGAAATTCCCGCGGTATCAACTCCGCTTCCTTCAGCTCCCGCCACACCGGCGCCGGCACTTCCGCCTCCCGCACCAGCCGCAGCGTCTCTTCCACCCGCGCCGGCGTCATCGTCGATGTCACAATCTGCGTCATCGCCTTCGGAAAGTTCACCATCAGCAACCCCGCCACCGCCGCCGCCAAATGCAACAACGGCGTCGAACCGCAAATCTTGTAGAACCGCGACATCAGCGCGCGCTCGGCCGGCGTCGCCACTTCGTAGTTGTAAAGGAACGGCGGCGCCGTCGCCGGATCCTCCGTCAACGTGAACGCCTGCCCGTAGTTGATCCCCATGAACGTCACTTCAAACTTCTGTTCCTCGGCCGCCGCCAGAATCTTCATCACCGGCCCGAGAATCGCCGGACAAAACGTCAACCCGGCATAATCCAACGTCCCCGGCTCCTCCCGCGTGAACCGCTCCACAAAGCCCGGCTCCTTGATCCCCAGGCCGATCCGCTCCACAAAACCCGCCGCCTTGGCTTCTTTCAGATAGGCCACCGCCGGCCGGATGTCGCGCTCCCAATCCAGCCCCACCTGCTTTTCCATGTCCGGCGGATCGTGCAGCGCCACCCCGTACAGCACATCGCCGCCGTACTCAATCCGCTCCCGGCAAATCTGCTGCTCCACCGCCTTCGGCGTCGTGTCCCATTTGTCCGTCAACCGCTGATACCGCGCCGGAATGCCCTGCAGCAGCGCATCCGGCTGATGCTCCTTCGCCCCGCCGGTCGCCAGCCCCAGATACCGCAAACACTTCGTCTGGAACCGCACCGAGTTCGGGTCCACGCCCAATTCCTCCAGCGCCCGCCCCAATTGCAACGTCGCCCGGTACAACACCGCCGAATCAAACGTGCGAATCCCCAGCTCCAGCGCCGCCTTCACCATCGGCACCACATGCTTCTTCGTGTCTACCGCTCCGCCCCCCGGCGCCGGACCAAACCCAAAACGGTGACACCCAAAGGCAAACTGATCGGAGGAAATCTCTCTGCGCGCGGCCATGAAACACACAGCATATCAGGCACCGCTACACTTGAAAGGAGCCGTGCGCATCAGCCGCCCATCCCGCCCCGATCTCTGGTCGTCTCCCGTCTGGAAACGCCTCGACGCGGTGCTCTCCGGCGGCGTACGCCAACGCATCACCACCCTCGGCTTCATCTTCGCCATCATCATCGTCATCGTCGGCCTGGCGGCCTTCCTCTCGGCCAACAACCTGCTCTTCCTCATCCTCGCCCTGCTGCTCAGCGTCTTCCTCGTCTCCGGCTTCGTCAGCCGCATGGGCCTGGCCGGACTCGAACTCGAACTCACCCTCCCCGAACACCTCACCGCCCGCCAAAGCTCCCGCGCCCGCGCCCAAATCCGCAACGTCAAGCCCTGGATGCCCTCCTTCTCCATCCGCCTCCAAAGCTCCGAAGCCAACGCCTTCCCCGTCGACGTCTACTTCCCCGTCATCCCCGGCGCCAGCTCCATCGGCGAAACCATCCCCGTCTGCTTCCCCCGCCGCGGCAGCTATCGCGAAAATAGCTTCCAGTTCCTGACCCGCTTCCCCTTCGGCTTCACCGAACGCCGCATCAAAGTCCCCCTCCGCGGCGAAGTCATCGTCTACCCCTCCATCGCCCCTCAACCCGCTTTTGAGAACCTCCTCGACCAGATGGAAGGCGAAATGGCCGCCAAGCGCCGCGGCCTCGGTACCGACTTTCACCGCGTCCGCCCTTACGAAATCGGCGAAAACGTCCGCCACATCGATTGGAAGTCCACCGCCCACACCGGCAAGCTCCAGCTCCGCGAGTTCACCAGCCACGACAACCGCACCGCCGAAATCTTCCTCGACCTCACGCCCCACGCCACGCCCGATTTCCTGCTCTGGTTTGAACGCGCCGTCGAATGCGCCGCCTTCCTCGTCTGGCACCTCACGCGCCAGGAAATCGAGGTCCAGTTCCGCACCCAGGAGGTGACCTACCTCACGCCCGGCGAAGTCGACAACTACACCATCCTCAAGTACCTCGCCACCGTCGAACCCCTCGCCGCCCCCTCCGCTCCGCCCGCCCCCGGCGAAGAGGCCCACGTCCACGTCGCTCTCACCGCCCGCCCCGACGCCTGGGGCGCCGCCCATTGGCACTGCCCCCCTCTGCCCGAAGAAGAAAACGCTCAGGGCGTCTCAAACCGAATCGACGACTCGCCCGAGAACCGCCGGTAGTTCGAGTACGCCTGGTCCGTCTCCACCACCCGCCGCCCCACCGGATTCCGCACCAACGCCCGCTCCGTCACAAACAACCGATCCACCAGCCGCGTCCACGTCTCCAGCGTCGCCCCTTTCCGCCAAGCCGCCCACGCCCGCTCCGCCGTAAACCGCAGCTTGCGCTCCAGCCCCGTCGCCTGATCAATCCAAATCTCAAACGAGCCTCCGAGCGCAATGTCCGACCGCTCCCGCGGCTCCGGCGCCTCCGCCTTCCGCCGCGTCCGGATCCGCCACGCCCGCCGCCCGTCCAGCACTTCCTCGCCCACCAGCGTCAGTTCGTGATACGTCAACACCTGCGCCCAGTCCAGCGACGACCGCCGCCCGTCCGGCTGCAGCTTCTGCTGCTTCTCCGGCAACGCCTTGCCGTCCCGCGCCACCAGGCGGTACCGCAAATTCCCCTCCAGGATCATCGCGTCGTACGTCACCCACGACACCTGCCGCCTCGACCCATCGGCCTCTTCCCGCGTTACCTTCACGTCTTCCCGCGCAAAATAGCGCGCCCTCTCGCCGCGATTCTGCTTTTCCAGCTCCCGCGCCCGCTCCAGCAACGCCCGCGGCTCTACCGCCGCTGCTACCGCCAGCCATAACAACACCACGTCTTCAGCATACCCGCGCCACTTCTGATCGGAATTCCGCGGAAAGGTAAACTTCCGCCGGCGCACCCTCTCGCAGCCGTTAGTGGCCGCCGAACGTCCGCGTCACTTCCACCATCGCCGCCGGTGGACCGTTGCGCGCATTGTTGGAAACCTTCCACCCGAAGATCACCATCGTCCGCGGATCCACGTGATAGCTCATCGCAAACACCGCCGCGCCCAGATCGTGCCGCCCGCTGAACCAGTCCGCCACAAAACTCCAGCGCTTCGACAACGGTTGCTCCACGCCCAGCAGCGTGGCGTACGCCGTCCGGCCAAAAATCTGCCGCGTGCCCACGCTCGGACCCACCGTAAATCGCGTCCGCGCCCCCGGCGCGCGAAAGCTGAAGTTGCTGAACACCCAGTAGCCCGCGCCTTTGCCGTCAAACGACACCGGCACCATCGCCCCCACCCCCGCCTTCACCTCGCGCCGCTCCGCCAGGTCGCCCCGCAACGGCAACACCGTCTTGAAGCCCATGCCCAGCGCACGGTTGTTCGACGACGGGCTCGACACCCCGAAGAGCGTCGCCGCCAGCTCCGTGTGATGGCCCACGCCATAGGTGGAAAACGTAAAGCTGTTGAAATAGGTTCCGCTGCGCAGCCGGTTGTATTGGCCTTCAAAGGCCAGCATCAACTCGCCTTTGCGCGACACATCCGCGCTCGGCACGCTCACAATCAGGCTTTGGGCGGAAAGAGAGACACATGCGGCGAGAGCCGCCGCAATCAGGCGCACAGAGTCTAGGATGACCGGCCACGGTCCGAGGATGCAGAAAGAAAAAGGCAGAAAACTGCCGCCAAAACACCAAGCCCCCGGCGCCAACGCCAGGGGCTCTGCCGGCAAAACTACCCGCGCTTGCGCGGCCCGCGACTCCCGCCGCCGCCGGGCTTCTTCACCCCGCCGCCGCGCGACCCGCCACCGCCCCGCGATCCGCCGCCACCCGTCTTCCGCGGCGCCCGCTTCGACACCGGCTTCGCCTTCGGCGGCGCCGGATTCGGATCCATCAGCGTCGGCTGACCTTCCACATACGGCTGCGGACCGTCGTCCTCTTCCTCGTACTCTTCCGGCTCCGGCTGCGGCGGCAACGCCGGCGGATAGAACTCCGCTCCCAGCGAAACCGTCGTCCGGTCGGGTGTCCGCTCAATCCGCAACACGCTCTTGTCCTGCGCATAGTTGAAGAGCTCGTTGAAACCCTGGAAGCCGTAGTTCGCCGGCTCAAAGTCCGCGCGATACTCCTTCACCCATTCAATCAACTGGTCCACCGCCTGGCCTTCTTCCATCTCCAGACGATGGTCTTCCAGCACATCGCGCAAAATCGGCAGCGAATCTTCCGGCTCCGGCAACGGACGCGCCGGTCCCTTGCGCTCGATAATGAACCGTCCGCCCGAACCGGACACGTTCACCAATTCGGCTTTCTTCAGCTTATCGATGAAATCCGAAAAGCTCGACGAACCGAAGGAACGCTCGTTGAACGACGAATCCAGCTGCAGCATCGTCGACTTCAGCAACCCTAGCTGCGGCTGCACGCCCCGGCGCTCCAGCACCTGCAGCGCCCGCTCCACCAGCGGCATCGCCAACGGCAATTCCAGCGGCGCCGGCCGGTCTTTCCATTCCCGCGGTGCCGCCGCCGGCGCGCCCTCGGCCGCCGGTACGCCTTCCGGCAACGGCTGGCCGCTCGCCGCCGCCGCCTCCCGCGCTTCGCGCGCCGCAATCCGCTCGGCCCGCTCCCGGTCGCGCTTCTCGCGCCGCTCCCGCTCGCGCTCCCGGCGGCGCTCGCTGCGCGTCATGCCGTCCTTCACCAGGCCGCCGCCGTCTTTCATCCCGTCGCCGCGCATCCCGTCGCCCCGGTGCGCCGGCGGTTCGGCCGAAGGCACCTCCGCGCCCCGCGGATGCCCCATCAGCAGCGACTCGTAGCTGATGAACTCATGGCAGTTCTGCTGCAGAATGGTCGACGTAAAGGCCTTGCCGCCCACCACGTACACCACCTTGCCGTATTCCTTCAGCTTGTTCACCAGCGGAATGAAATCGCTGTCTCCGCTCACAATCGCGAACGCGTTCACGTGCGAGTGCGTAAAGGCCATCTCCAGCGCGTCCAGCGCCAGGTTGATGTCCCCGCCGTTCTTATCGCCGCGCGGCGACGGCAGCCGTTGCACCATCTGCACGGCCGATTCCGCCATCAGGCGCGCCGCATGTTCCTGCCGGCCCCAGTTGGCGTATGCAAACTTCGCCACCAGGTCACCGCGCTCTTTCAGCGAGTCCAGCACGATCGATACATCGAACTCCCGCCGCAGCGTCGATTTGACGCCGATCTCGATGTTGTCATAATCGACAAACACCGCAATATTCTGTTTTTCCTGCATGAGGACTTTCTGGTCCTTCCTCTCCGTACGGTGTCCAATTGGGTGTTTCAAGCGGGTTGCTTCACTGTGGATCGGATAAACGTCACGATCTCCTCCAATGACGCGCCCGGTTGAAATACCGCCGCGACACCTTGTTTCTTCAACTGCTCCGCATCGTCATCCGGAATGATGCCGCCCACCACGACCAGCACATCCTCCATCTGTTTCTCACGAAGCAGCTGAAGCACCCGCGGGACGATCGCATTGTGAGCGCCGGAAAGGATCGACAAACCAATCACCTGGACATCTTCCTCCAGCGCCGCGTGGACAATCATCTCGGGCGTTTGCCGCAGCCCGGTATAGATCACTTCCATGCCGGCGTCGCGCAACGCGCGAGCGATCACCTTGGCGCCGCGGTCGTGCCCATCCAGGCCCGGCTTGGCGACGAGGACTCGAATTTGAGAGTCCATGCGATTCCTCTTCTGTTCGGGTTACCGCCGTCGCCTCATCGCAGATAAGGTGTCAGCCGAAACTCGCACTCACGTTTGGAACAGGCGGCTCAGTTGTTCTCTCATACAGTCGGGAGGACACCCGGAGCCTGCCCACAGTGTACTACGGCCGGAGGGCCCCGGCGAACCCGCCCCCCAACGGCCGGCTAAAGGTACGCCGTCCACGCCCATCGCCGCCCCCGCTTCACCGCCCCGTACCACCGGCACAACGGCACCAACGCCCAACTCACCCCCACCGCAAGAAAGAACGACCACCACAACGGATACAAAAATCCCGGCGGCAAGCCCCCATAGTTGTGCCGGAAATCCCCCGGCGTAAAGCCGAACGCCATCGCCAACACCAACGCCAACGCATGCAACACCGCCAGGTGCGCCACGTAGAAAAACATCGGCACCTGCCCCAGCGTCTCCAGCCACTCCCATCCCCGCGCTACCCGCTGCGGCGCCCACGCCAGAAACAACAACGCCGGCCCGATCGTCATCAGCATGAACTGCAGCGACAGCGGATACTTCGTCACGTTGCCCAGCGAAAACAGCGTGTAGAGCCACGTCGCCTGCACCGCAAATCGCCCCGGATCGCCATAGACGTTGGTTACCCGCAACACCACAAACAACAGCAGGCAGCCCGCGCCCGCCCAGGCCAGCCGCCGCCGCGGCGGCTCCGCCGCGCGAAACCACTCGCCCATCCCATACCCCACCGCCGCCAATCCCGCAATCGGCAACACCGGATACGTCGTCCGCACTTCAAACCCCGGCCACAGCGGCAACACGTTCTTCTGGTGCAGCACCGACCAGACGTAATGCCACACGCTGTCCGGCGCAAAGCGCACACCGTCCAGCAAATTGTGCCCAAACACCATCACCAGCCCCACCACCAACGCCACCCGCGGCTCCCCACGCCGCAGCACCGCCAGCGCCATCAAACTCACCCCCAGCGCCGCGATCACCTGAAAGAAATACCGCGGCCAAAACGGCGTAAATGCCCACACGAAGTTCACCACCGTGAACTCCAGTACCACCAAGGCCAACCCGCGCTTCCACAGCCCGCTCGAACTCCCGCCCGACAAAAACGCCGACACGCCCATCAGAAACGCAAACACCGGCGCGCAAAAATGCGACAGCCAGCGCAACACGAACAGCAGCGGCGGCGTCACCGCCAAGTCCATCGGATCGGCGGGCGCGCTCAGCGGCGTGCCCCCGTACGTGCGCATGTGGTCCACCGCCATCAGCACCATCACGGCGCCCCGCAGCACATCAATGGAACGGTTCCTCTTGTTCATCCCGGCCAGGCTGATCTCCACACTCCGAACTTTATAATCGCGTATCCCATCCACCCTCCACCACTCATCCCGCGACCTGATATCCTGCCCCCCATGCCCCCCTCCCGCCGGCAACTCCTCACCGCCCTCTCCGCCCCCTTCTGGATCAAATCCGCCCCGGCCCCAAAGCCCAATATCCTCTTCATCGCCATCGACGACCTCAACGACTGGATCGGCTGCCTCGGCGGCAACAAACAAACCAAAACCCCCAATCTCGACAAGCTCGCCGCCCGCGGCACCCTCTTCACCAGCGCCCATTGCGCCGCCCCCCTCTGCAACCCCTCCCGCGCCGCCCTCATGACCGGCATTCGCCCCTCCACCTCCGGCGTCTACGACAACAACCAACCCTTCCGCCGCGCCCCCGGCATGCAAGGCGCCATCACCCTCGGCCAACACCTCAAAGCCCACGGCTATCTCTCCCTCGGCATGGGCAAGATCTTCCACGCCGGCGGCGTCGGCCCCTACGGCGACACCGGCACCTGGGACGAATACACCAACCCGCCCAAGTTCCCCGAACCCCCAGGACCCGGCACCGCCGGCGCCGCCAAACAAGCCCACTTCGACTGGGCGCCGCTCGACGTCAGCGACGAAGAAATCGCCGACACCCAAACCGCCCAGTGGGCCGCCAAACAGCTCCACGCCAAACACGACAAACCCCTCTTCCTCGCCACCGGCATCTACCGGCCCCACCTACCCTGGTACGTCCCCAAAAAATACTTCGACCTCCACCCGCTCAGTTCCATCGAACTCCCCATCGTCAAAGAGGATGACCTCGACGACGTGCCCGCCCAAGGCAAGAAGTTCGCCAAGCCCGACGGCGACCACCGCCGCGTCACCCAGGCCGGCAAATGGAAGGAAGCCGTCCAAGCCTACCTCGCCTCCATCTCCTACTGCGACATGGTCGTCGGCCGCGTCATGCGCGCGCTGGAAACCTCACCCCGCGCCCACGATACCCAGGTCGTTCTCTGGAGTGACCACGGCTGGCACCTGGGCGAAAAGCTCCACTGGCGCAAGTTCTCGCTCTGGGAAGAATCCACCCGCAACGTCATGATGTGGAACGTCCCCGGCATCACCAAGCCTGGCTCCCAATGCCATCGCACCGTCAGCCTCCTCGACATCTACCCCACGCTCTGCGACCTCACCGGCACCACGCCACCCCAACGCAACGGCCAACCCCAACTGGAAGGCCAAAGCCTCCTGCCCCTGCTCAAAAATCCCAACGCCCCGCGCCGCGAACCCGCCATCACCACCTACTTCCAGAACAATCACAGCGTCCGCACCGAACTCTGGCGCTACATCCGCTACGCCGACGGCGGCGAAGAACTCTACGACCGCAAAAAAGATCCCATGGAGTGGACCAACCTCGCCGCCAAACCCGAGTTCGCCAAAACCAAGTCCGAACTCGCCGCCTGGCTCCCGAAGCACAACGAAGCCCCCTCCCCCAACCGCGGCGGCAACGAAGAGTAATCAAACCGCACCGGACGCAACTTGCCTGGTGAAAAAGAAATATCTACTCACCTCATGCGTACCTACCTTGGAGGCCCTGGCTCAATGTTCACCGCCGATCTGTTTCGACAAGTCATGGAGTTGGGCTCTCGTTGGTATGTGTGTTCATCTTCCTGAACGTGTACGGGCTCGCCAAGTTGGCGAACATGCAGTTCTATCAGCGCGGACACTTGCCGCCGGAAGTCGCGCAGATGACGCTATCCAACGCGGGCGCGTTCGAGTTGGCGTGGACATTCATGGGCTATTCCAAGGCATACATGGTCTTCATCGGGCTAACCGAGATCGTTGGCGCCTGGTTGCTGCTTTGGAATCGAACAAAGCTTCTGGGCGTTGCCGTCTTGATGCCGGTAATGGTCAATATCATCGTCTTTGACACCATCTTTTTTGCCAACGACGAATACGGGGCGTTGGCGAGCGCGTCGATCTACACCATTCTGTTGCTGGTGATTCTGGCTTGCAATCGAGCTCAGGTGGAGAAGGCCTTCAGGTCGCTCACCCAAAGCGCCCCGCCGCAGCTAACGAAAAAGGCGGCCTTCCTGGCCCTGGCCGGAATGGCCCTCTTGTTTTGCGCTCGTGACATGGTTGGGGCATGGTAGGGGTTAGTTAGCCCCAAACACCCCATTTAGCCCCGAACGTAAGTGAGGGGGCCGCGCCCATTCACACGCTCCCCAACTTTCTTTCCCCCCGCCCCTCAACCCTTTACCGCCCCGCACCCCGAAACCCCGCCCACCCGCCTGCCAAACTCAAATCGGGCGGCAAACTCCGCCCCAAAATCAAACCGCAGCGAAAGGATGGAATCCGAAGTGTCCCCTCACACGATTTCCGAAGCAAAGCGAGAAGCCAACCGCGCCAACGCGCAAGCCAGCACCGGCCCCAAAACCGAGGCCGGCAAAGCCGCCGCGAGCCAAAACGCCCGCAAACACGGCCTCTCCGCCAAAAGCCTCTTTCTCCCCGAAGAGGACAAGGAAGAGTTCCTCAGCCTCTACACGGCGCTGTTTCAGGAAGTCCGCCCTTCCAGCGAACTCCAAATGCAGTACTTCGAACAAATGATCCACGCCGCCTGGTACATCAGCGTCGCGCGCATCTTGCTCGCCCAGGCCTACGCCACGGCCGACGAAAAGCGCGTGCTCAACTTCACCCGGCTCCTGGGCCAGCACGAGCGCACCTACGCCCGCACGCTCCAGGCCATTCAGAAGCTCCAAACCGACCTGGCCCTGCGCGCGATCGAGGAAAACGAACCCATCCAAGACCTGCCGGCCACGTGTGAAATCAGCAAGATCACAAACGAAGCCACCAAAATCGCCCGCGCCGACGCCAAAGCCGCCCCGTTCACCGAACGAACCCACCGCCGCGAGATCCTCGACCGCATCGGTCACGCCTTCCGCCCCGCCGCGGAGGCAAAAGAGCCGCCAACGGCCGATCCGCAGGCCGCCTAAACCCTCCCGCCGCCCCCGTCCACGCACGCGAACACCCGTAGTGTCCTCCCCGCCGAACCCACGCCCCGAACACAACCAACGCGCTACCATCGAAGGATGCGGTCTCGCCTGATAAGCGCCCTCTGCGCGCTGACCTTCGCTCTTTCTGCTCTTGCCCAGGGAACTACTTCCCGCGCCATCGGAACTGTCCAGGATGCCTCCGGCTCTCCCGTCGCCGGCATCAAAGTCACCCTCACCAACGAGGGCACCAACCAAAGCTTCCTCACCACCACCGCCGACAACGGCACTTATGTCTTCGATGCCGTCCAGTCCGGCCTCTACACCATCAAGGTGGAAGCGCCCGGCTTCAAGGTCTGGACCTCCAAGAACAACCAGGTCGCCATCGGCCAACCCATGACCGTCAATGCCACGCTCGAAGTCGGTTCCGTCGCCGAATCGGTCGAAGTCACCGCTTCCTATGAGCAGGTGCAGCTCTCCACCTCCGGCAACAACGGCAATCTCTTTACCGACCGCGTCATCCGCGACCTCCCCATCGTCGGTACCCGCGGCCGCAACCCCCTCGATCTCGTCACCCGCCAACCCGGCGTCGTCTCCGGCGCCAACACCGGCGGCGGCACCCACGTCAACGGCGCCCGCGACCGCTCCTGGAACTTCACCGTCGACGGCATCGACGCCAACGAAACCTCCGCCGGCGGCTCCAACTTCGCCCCCATCCGCACCAATCCTGACTCCCTCGCCGAGTTCCGCGTCATGACCGGCAACGGCACCGCCGAGTTCGGCCGTAACTCCGGCGGCCAGGTCGCCATGGTCACCCGCTCCGGCACCAACGACCTCCACGGCTCCGGCTTCTGGTTCTACCGCACCCCCCGCTTCAACGCCAACGAGTGGGAGTTCAACCTCAACCGCCTCGTCAAGCGCCAATTCGTCCAACACATCTACGGCGGTTCCATCGGCGGACCCATCAAGCGCAACAAGACCTTCTTCTTCTACAACAACCAGCGCCTCGCCGCCCGCGAGTCCGCCATCCTCGACCGCACCGTCTACACCGCCAGCGCCCGCCAGGGCAACTGGCGCTACAACCGCGCCGGCCGCAACCTGCCCGCCGGCGTCAATGGCGCCACCGTCGACGCCTCCGGCAACGTCGTCCCCGGCGCGAGCATCGGCACTTACAACATCTTTGCCTCCGACCCCAGCCGCATCGGCGCCAACCGCCAGATCCTCGGCGTCATCAACTCGACGCCGCTGCCCAACAACTTCACCGGCGGCGACGGCCTCAACACCGCGCTCTTCACCTTCGCCGCCCTCCAATTCGAGCGCCAGATGGACCAGACCGTCAAAATCGACCACATCCTCAACGACCGCAATACCGTCTTCGCCCGTATCTCCTGGGGCGACCAGAACACCAATTGCGACCGCGTCAACGGCGGCGCCCCCTTCTTCCCCGGTCAGGACTGCATCGTCAACACCCTCCGCAACCCGCGCAACATGGCCTTCAACTGGCGCACCAATCCCTCCGCCAAGTGGACCAACGAACTCGTCGTCGGCCGCAACTTCTTCGCCTTCGACTTCCAGATCCCGCAGAATCGGCTCGACGGCATCTCCCTCACCGGCGCCCCCGTCACCTATCCGGAAACCTTCGACTTCGGCAACAAGCGCGAACTCAACACCTGGCAAATCGTCAACAACACCTCCTACTTCGCCGGCGCCCACACCTTCCGCATGGGCCTCAACTTCCGCCTCGCCTCGCACACCGACGTGCGTGGTTCGATCGGTGGCTCCAACTCCACCACGCAGGTCAACTTCGATCGCCTCGTCAACACCGTCGGCCCCGCCTTCAACCTGCCCACCGACATCAACACGCAATTCGACTTGAATCCGCTGCAGGCCAACGTCAACTTCCTGCTCGGCCGCGTCGGCACCATCTCCCGCGGCTTCGTCAACGATGGCTCCCGCTTCGTGCCCGGCGTCTACAACTTCAAGGCGAACTTCAACGAGTACGACGCCTTCTTCCAGGACACCTGGCGCATCCGCAAGAACCTCACCATCGACCTCGGCGTCCGCTACGAAGCCAAAACGGCGCCCACCTCCGACCCGTCCGACCGTCTTCGCGTCCCCAACCAGGCCGTCGCCGCCGGCTACGGCGGCATCACCAACCTGCGCTGGGAACCCGGCGCCATGTACCGCAACGACCTGAATAACTTCGCTCCGTCGGTCGGCTTCGCCTGGGATCCCTTCGGCAACGGCAAAACCGCCGTCCGCGCCAACTACCGCCTCGCCTTCGACCGCATCAACACCTTCGTCTTCAGCTCGGCCGTCTTCCAGAATCTGCCCGGCATCGTCATCGGCCGCACCCAGCAGCTCGGCGTCGAAACGCCCGACATCCGCCTCACCTCCGTCCAGCCGCTGGCGCCGCCCACCACCGACCCCAACACCTTCGCCACGCCGCCGGCCTTCTCGCTCAACAACATCACCGTGGCCGACAAGAACTTCGAAACGCCGCAAACCCACCAGTTCAGCTTCGGCATCCAACGCGAAATCGCCAAGCAGACCGTCTTTGAGATCAACTACATTGGCCGCCGCGCGCACAACCTGTTCGGCGCCTACAACGCCAATCAGGTCAACTCCCTGCAGTTCCTGGAAAGCATCCGCGCCGTCAACGCCGGTGGCACCACGCCTCTGATCGAACAGCTCATGGGGCCCGACACCCGCCGCACGGCCGCCGAAACCGGCGGCGCCGCCATCCGCCGCCTCTATGCGCCCGAGCTGCGCAACAACGCGCTCGGCACCATCATCAACGACCTGGGCCGCCGCACCGTTCCCGGCGGACGCTCGCAAGTGGAAGCCGCCGGCCTCAACCCGGCCACCATCTTCCCCTACCCGCAGTTCGCCGGCGGTATGTTCGTCATCGACTCCAACGACTTCTCCACCTACCACGCCCTCCAGTTCCAAATCGAGCGCCGCCTCTTCAACGGCTTCACGGCCCAGCTCTCCTGGACCATCGCCAAGTCGCTCGATACCCGCTCGTTCGATCCGGCCTTCACCGTCGCCGCCGCCGGCAACGCCCAGTCGGCCTCGTCCACGCCGTTCGACATCAACAACCGCCGCTACAACTACGCGCCGTCTGATTTCGACCGTACGCACGCCATCCAGTCCTACTGGCTCTACGAGCTCCCCTTCGGCAAAGGCAAGAAGTACGCCAACGGCGTAAGCGGCCTGGTGGACCGCATCATCGGCAACTGGCAGCTCGGCGGCTTCCTCACCATCCAGGGCGGCCGTCCGTTCACCGTCTTCTCCGGCTTCAACACGGCGTTCAACACCATTCAGTCCACCGGGGAATGCCGCGGCTGCGCCCGCGACCAGGGCGCCGTTCGGGAAGAAGACGGCATCAAGTGGTACTTCTCGCCCGAAGAGCGCGCCCGCTTCCAGTCGCTCGCGCCCCTCGGCTCAGTCGGCAACTCCGGCCGCAACCTCTTCCGCGGACCCGGCAGCTTCAACATGGACATGTCGCTCAACAAGCGCATCACCATCACCGAAGGCAAGAACCTCGAAATCCGCGCCGACATGACCAACTTCACCAACACGCCGACCTTCGGCTTCCCCACGCTCACCGTCACGGCCACCACCTTCGGCCGCATCCGCGACACCGTCATCAGCGGCAGCCGCAAGATCCAGTTGGGCGCCAAGTTCAACTTCTAATCGCGGCGGCAAACACCGCAAGCAAAAAGGGCACGGCCATCGGCCGTGCCCTTTTCGTTTTCCTCCGTGGCCGCTTACTGCTCGTCGTCTTCCTCGTCTTCCTCGCCGTCTTCCTCGCCGGCCCGCTTCGCCTTCGCGTTCTTCTTCTGCTGCTCACCGGGCGCCGCCATCGCCGCCAGGTCAATCAGCAGGCTGGTCAACCGCGTCCGGCTCGCCAGCACGATGCGGTCGTTCTCGCCGCTCAGCGTCGCCAGCACGGGGCCGCGATTCTCGACAAAGGGCTTCAGCGCCGGCAGGAACGGAACCACCTGCTGCAAGGCGCTCGAAGCGTCCACCCACAGGAAGCCCGACTGGTGCACCGTCGAAGCCAGCGGCAACCGCTCGCGGAACTTCGCCGTCCGCACCAGCGGGAAGCCGCCGTTCCGCGTGTTCAGCGCCTTCAGCGCCACCGCGCGGTCCGTGCTGCCCACCAGGTAGCCGCGGTCGTAGGTCCAGTAAAAGGCCATCGTCGCCGCCGCCGGCTTCAGCACATTCCACGCGCGGCCGTTGGCCGTCTCCTGCGTCAGCGTCAGGCGGTCTTTCGGCTCCTTCACCCGCTGGTTGAACGCGTCCACCAGCCGGCGCATCGTGCTGTCGAGCGTCGACGCCCGCAGCACTTCGGCCGCAATCGTCCAACCCGGCGCCGGCAACGTGGGCGTCTCCATCGTCAGCGTGAAGTCCGACCCGAACGCCGAGGCGATGTCGTCTCCCACGCGAATGCCGGTCTCGGCTTCAAACCTCCGCAGCTGCGTGGCGAAGTCCGGCTGCACCGGCGCCACCATCCGCAGGAACTCGTCAAACGCCGCCCGCGGATTCTTGGTCGAGCCCGAAAGCACGGCCACCGCGTCGCTGGAAGCATACTCGGCCGACGCCGCCGGCGCCGGCGCCGCCAGCCACGAGGCCAGCCCCGTGCGCGTGCCCTTGAACGTCAGCGCCGCTTCGTTCTGGTCCTGCCCATTGTCCACGCGCTGCTCGAAGAAGACGTGTTTGGCCGTATCGAAGCCGAACGCCGCGGCTTCTTTGCTGCCCACGCCGGCGCCTTCCGCGTTCAGCGCCAGCATCCAGCCCGCGCCGCGCTGGTAACGCCGCACAATCTCCTGGCCGAAAGAGGTGCCCGCGCCCTGGCCCGCCGTCGCCTGCGCCAGCGCCAGGTTGGCCGGCGTGTCGCTCACCGTCAGCAACCGGTCCGTCACGCGGTAAGCGAAGCCCTTCACATTCGCCGTCAACCGCGCCAGCGCCTGCTCCAGCGTCGCCCGCTGACCCGTCTTCACCTCGGCCAGCAACACCGGCGTCTCCTTCTGCAAACCCGTGACCGCGAAGACCACTTCCTCGCCCAGGTGCGGCGTAATCGTGTTCATCAGTTCGAGCAGCGAGCGCAGCTCTTTGCCCTGCGCCGACTCCCAGAACTCCCGCAACGTCGCGCTCTGCCGCAGTTGATCCTCAATCGCGCGGCTCAGGTCCGAACCGAGATTCGGCACCGCCACATACATCCTGGGATGGGCCGGCAACGACGCCACCAGCCGCGCTTCCCGCCGCGAGTTCCGCGGCGCGCGCGCCAGCGTCTGCTCGATCTTGGCAAAGTCGCCCAGTAGCGCCAGATACTGCTGCGCATTGCCGCTCCAGGCGAAAGCCTCCTGCGGCGTTACGCCCGCCAGAGCCTCCGTGGACGCCTTGCGCTGACCGGGCTTCAGCAGCTCCTGCGACGCGCCCTGCTCCACTTCCACCGCGCCTTCGGCCACGGCCACCAGCGACCCGGCCACGCCCGTCGACACCGCGAAGATGGTGCCCTTCACCGAGGCCACCGAGTCGCGCGTCCGCACCCGCAGGTGCCCGTTGCGCTGCTTGGCCGCCTGCACAATCACATCGCCGCGCTCCAGTTGCACCGTTTGCCCGCTCCAGGCCGCGTGCACCGCCAGCGACGCCTGTTGATTCATCTCAAGCGCGGAGCCGTCGGCCAGCCGCAACACCGCGCGGCTGCCCAGGCCCGTGCGCACGACATCGCCTTCGCTTAACCGCGCGCCCACCGGCAACACGCCGCCGCCGGCGCCGCGCAGTTCGCCCGACACCATTTCCACGGTGGCCCGCGGACCACTGCCGGCCAGCGCGCCGTCAATCCGGTCGCGGCCGGCGTAAATCGCCATCGCGGCCACGCCCGCGGCCACGGCCCACTTCGACCAGCCGCCGAAGTTCACGCGGGAGCTGGTGCGCAAGCGCGGCATCTCCACAACGTTGCCGGCCTGCTGCGCCAGCACTTTGCGGCAATCGACGCAGCGGCTTAAATGGTCGTCGATGAGCAGGCGCCGCGATTCCAGCAGCGTGCCCTTGGCGTAACCCGGCAGGTCGGCGCGGAACTGCGCGCAGGCCGGCTTCATCCCGGCCGCCGCACTGGCCTCGAGCTTTTCCCAAACGCGCGCCTTGGCGGCGCCGGCCGTGGTGTCTAAGTCCGCCTCATCGCGGAGGCTGTCGAGGAGTTGGTCAAAACGTTCTTCGTTCATCATGGTCTTCGGGCTCCTTTATCGAGTCATCTGCTCCTGCAGCGTTTGCCGGATGCGATGCAGCCGGACCGCCACACTGGCCTTCTCCATCCCGAAGAGCTCGGCCAACTCTCCGTTCGACAGACCTTCCAAATAACGCAACGAGAACAGCTCGGCGTCGCGCGCGGGTAATTGCGCAATGGCGCGGCGCAGGCGTTCTTTCAAAAGCGGTTCACTGGCCGGCAGCGCATGCTGCGGACCTTCTTCCAGCGGCGACTCCGACCGCACGCTGCGCCGGCGAATGATGTCGATGGCGGCATTGGTGGCCGCGCGGCGCAGGTAGCTCTCGGGAGGGCGACCTGGGTCGAGCCGTTCCTGGTTGTGCAGGAGGCGCAGAAAGACGGTTTGCAGCACGTCTTCGGCGTCGGCGGCATTGCCGCTGACGCGCAAAGCCGTCCGGTAAACCAGGTCGGCGTGGGCGCGATAAAGATCAGAAAAGCCCGGGGGTGAGGGCACGGAAATTGCGAACTCCGGTGTGTAGGTAGCGGTGGCGGTGGATATTGCCATTGAGATTGTCGCCTCAATGGGGATTACGCATGCAGACTGCGATTATTTCAAAAACGGCAAATCCGCGTTATCCCCCCGCGGAACAGCGGCATATGCGGGCCGCCCAACGCAAGGCCGATGGTATAAGGGAGAGCGAGACACCTGCTTGCGCATAGCCCTTGACGCCACCTACTCATTGGATCCGGAACTGACCGGCGTCGGCGTCTATTCGCGCCGTCTGCTGGAGGGTCTGGCCGCCGCGCATCCTGAGGATCGTTTTAAGTGGTGCTACCGTTCGCACCGCTGGCTGGCTTCGTTTCGTCAGGCGCTGCCGGCGAACTGTGCGCGCGGCCTGCTGCTGGATTCGGGCGTTCGCCGGGTGGACGTCTATCATGGTTTGAATCAACGGCTTCCGCGCCGCACGGCGGTACCGGCGATTGCGACGTTTCATGACCTGTTCGTCCTGACGAGCGAGTATTCCACCCCGGAGTTTCGCGAGCGCTTCGCCGCGCAGGCGCGGGAAGCGGCCGACCGCGCCGACCGGATTATTGCGGTTTCCGAGTTCACGGCCGGCCAGGTGCATCGTCTGCTGGGGGTGAGCCGGGAGCGTATTCGCGTGGTGCCCCACGGCACGGACGCGCCGGCCGACGTGCCGGCGGCCGAAGGGCGGGAGGCGATGATCCTGCATGTGGGCGCGATCCAGAAGCGCAAGAACCTGGTCCGCCTGGTGCGGGCGTTTGAAGCCACGCCGGCGCGCTGGCGGCTGGCCCTTTTGGGCGGCCGGGGCTACGGTTGTGAGGAAGTAGACGCGGCCATCCAGGACTCGCCCCGCCGGGCCGACATTGTGACGCCGGGATACGTGTCGCAGGCCGAGCTGGAAGACTATTACCGGCGCGCGGCGATTTTTGCCTTCCCGTCGCTGGATGAAGGCTACGGGATTCCCGTGCTGGAGGCCATGGCCTGGGGTTTGCCGGTGATTACGTCGAATTCCTCGGCGCTGCCGGAGGCGGCCGGCGGCGCCGGCTGGCTGGTAGACCCGGCGGCGGAAGAAGAGCTGGCGGTGGCGCTGCGGGCGCTTTGCCAGGATGGGGAACGCCGGGCCCGGATGGCGGAGGCCGGCCGGTTGCGGGTGAGGCAGGCGGGCTGGGAAAAAGCCGTGGCCAGTACCTGGGAGGTCTATCGGGAGCTGGCCAGCCAACCGCTGGGCAAAGCCCGTACGGCCGCTTTCTGACGGCTGCCCGACCGGAATTCCGGATCTGCCGCGCCTGGCTCCCAATCCAGCTATCGCCTTTCCAATTTCCGCCGATATACTCCTGTGTCACGATCCGCGGATATTGCCCGGCGCCTGCGGGCAGCGCGCTTCGATGGTGGCTGCGCCCTCCTATTGGGGAGTTCTTTCCTGCACCCTTCGGGAGTGATGCGCTGGGCCCATCTGGCGATCGCCCAACTTCTCCGGGAAGGTGTGGTTCAGCGTGTCTGGATCCGGAACACCGACCCGCACTGGGCGCGCCTCTGTGCGTACTACGAACTGCTGCCCGACTTGCTGGACGCTTCGTCGGACGACCTGGCCGAACCGGGCCGCTCGGCCGTGATTTCGATACAGTCGTGCCACCCGAGCCGCCTGGTGGAACTCGTTGAACACGAAGACGTCAACCTGTGGATAGTGGCCGGTTTGAACTCCGCCGATGAAGCGGTGAACGAAGTTTTGCGCCGTTTGCCGCCTGATCGCGTGTTGGTGGTGCCCGGCGCCGACATTGACAACTACTTCGACGCGTTGGCGCGCGAGTTTGGCGAGATCACGCTGGTGCACAACGGCGAGGTGGCGCCTTCGGAACGCCTGCGGCAAGCCGCCCTGGCGCAGATGCTGCGCAAGATGACGCGCGAGCAGCAGATTGAAGAGTTCGAGCGGCTGATTCAGTCGGCGGCCGTGACGCATGCGGCCGATGCGCAGAACCTGATGCAGGAAGTGCTGGAGGGCAACCTGCGCGCGCAAGCGCCGCAACTGGAAGAGGCAAACCGCAAGCAGGAGATCGCCTATCGCCTGCTGCCGTCGCCGGCGGCGCTGGAGCATTGGGGCCGGTCTTTGACGCGCGTGGCCGAGCGGCTGACCGGACTGGCGGCCGCCCGTCTTTACCGGCAGGCCAATGAGAAGCTTCGGTTGGCGGCGCGCATGGACACGGCGAGCAACGCCTTTTCGGCGTGGCTGGAAGGCATGGCGCGGCTGGCGCTGGCGGCCCCGGGCGAAGCGGCGCGGGCGGTGCAATCGGAGGTCGACCGGGAGTTTCAATGGCGGGTGGCGCACGGCGTGCCGCTTTCGGGCGAGGACCTGATTGGCTGGGCCCGCGTGCTGGTGGACTGGGCGGCCCTGGTGGCGCCGGACGAAGGCAAGCGGCTGTTCAGCCTGGCGCGCACGCGCATTGAGGAGGCCAAGCGGCGTTCGGCTTTGCTGGAGCCGGTGGAATTTGTCTGGGCGGAACTGCTCTACAACCGCGCCCGGCAGGTGGAGCCGAACGAAGGCCGCCGCCTGATCGAAGAAGCCCTAGGGCAGCTGGCCGGTTCGCGTTCGGCCGAAACGGTAGTGCTGCGCGCGCAGTGCCATTTCCACCTGGCCGGTTTGCCGGATGCCCCGGTGGCCGAGCTGGTGGCCATGGGAGATGAAGAGATCGAGATGGGCATGGAGGCGGGCGCCAACCGGAACGAAACGCGCTCGCTGTGGGCGGGTCTCTACGTGAGCCTGGCGGCGGCCCGCGCGCGCCAGGGCCATTCCGACGCCGCCGGTTTCTTCGCCTATGCGCAGAACCTTTACGCCGAAGCCGGCGACTATCGCGGCTGGAGCGCCTCGTTCCTGCTGCAGTCGCGCTTTCCGCAGTTGGCCTCGCAGAAGGTGACCAAGCGGCAGTTGCTCGAATCGGCGCGGGAAAAGGCCCTGGAGGCCGAAAGTGTGCAGGAAGGCGTGGCCTCGTTTGAACTGGCGCGGCTGGCCGCGGCGCTGCGCGATGAACCGGCCTGCAAGGGCTGGCTGGAAAAAGCCCGCCGTTACCGCACGCTGCCGCCGCTCAAATCTTTGCTGGAAGAGCCCGAATTTGGTCCTTTCCGCAAGAAAGACTGGTTCCGGGAGCTCACCGGCGTCTAACGCCGGCTGACGACCTGACCGGTAGTATTGGTACCTTCGCTAGCGAGCCCTTACCAAAAGGGCCACTTGCTCCGTACGCCGTCGTCAGGTAGTCTGGGGACACAACGGCACCTGGAGAACAATGCAGCTTACCACCCGGATCCATAACGGCCTGAACGACTTCCTGCGCAAACGCGGCAAGGAGATCCTTCCGAGCGAACGCGTCTACGAATGGCAGCGAATCAACAGTGGGCGGCCCGCTTTCCGCCCCATGGAGCTACCGGCCGAAGCCCGCGCCTATCTGCGCGCCGACTCTCCGAAGCTTCTTGACCTGAAAGCTCGCTACGCCAAATTCGACCCGGCCGTGACGACGCCGCTGATCTGGCGGGAAGGCCACCTGCGCGACGAGGACATCCCCTACTTCCGCGGCGACAACGCCTATGTTTGGCAAGTCCGCAACGGCAACTTCAACATCATGGGCTATGCGCTGGCGTACTACTATGTGCGGTCGATGGATCGCCACGGCCTGCTGGAGCGCCTTACCGAAGACGACAGCTTCGGCAATTTTACTTTTGACATCGGCGGCCGCAAAGTGTCGCGCGACCTGCTGGATTCGGTGGTGGAGCTCTACTTCCTGGATCGTCACCTGAACATTTTCAGCCGCCGCGATTTCACGATGCTGGATGTGGGCGCCGGCTACGGCCGCCTGGCCTACCGGGCCAGTTCCGTGCTGGACGGTTTGAAGAACTACTTCTGCACCGACGCCGTTCCCTTCTCCACTTTTCTTTCGGACTTCTATCTGCGCCACCGCGGCGTACACCCCAAGGCGCAAGCGATTCCGCTGGACGAGATTGAAGCTCACCTCGCCAAGGTGAAGCCGGATATTGCCACCAACATCCACAGCTTTTCGGAATGCCGGGTGGAGGCCGTGGACTGGTGGATCCGCCTGCTGGCGAAAACGGGCGTGCGCCATTTGATGATTGCCCCGAACACGACGAACTGCAACGGTGAGTTCCTGCGGACGAACGACCTGAAGGACTTCCAGGGCATTGTGGAGAAGTACGGCTACCGGCGCATGGTGATGGAGCCCAAATACAACGATCCGACCGTGCAGCAGTACGCGATCAGCCCGACGCACCATCATCTCTTTGAGCTGACTTAACGCTCGCGCGGCGTCGCGGGATGGAAACAAACGGCTAGTAGAAGGCGATCCAGCGGCCGGCGAAGCCTACGCCGAACCACAAGGCGAGGTTTACGGCCGCGGCAGCGCGCGTCCAGCGCCGGCGGAGCGTGCTGGTGAATGCCAGGGCCGCCAGGAGCAGTCCGATTTTGTACCAGAATGGCGGGCTGTAGTAGCACTTGATCGCTTCGGACAGAAACATGGGAATGCCGGTGGCCACGATGGTGGCCAGCGCGCCCGTGAACCAGGGTTGCAACTGCGCGGCCAAGGCCGGCGGCGGCGTGCTGAGCAGGCCGAAGCCCAGAGTGCGCAGGTCGACGGCCAGGATGGTTCCGCCCAAGAGCGCGAGCGCCAACAGGTGCACGCATTCAATGACGGGGAACAGCCAGATGGATTCGCGCACGACGGTGCCGAGCGCCGTGGCCTCGAACCATTGAAACAAAGGCAGCAGATTCATTTATCCAAACCAGTTGTAAGCCTGCATGCGTCCGCAGATGACCACCGCGCACCACAAGAGCATTGAGCAGGCGCCGGCCCAGCGCGCGCGGGGCGGCGGCACAGCATCGTGATCCCAGGCGTAAACGTGCCGGTAGATGGTCTGGTGGAAGACGAGCGCATTGACGCCGGCCAGGGCGATGGCGACGAGTTTCACGCGAAAGAAGATGTTCGCCGCGGCCTTGACGGGTCCGGAGTAGAACAACAACGCGCCGGTGACGGCCATGACGGCGAAACCAGCCAGCGCCCAGGGTAGCAGGCGCCCGGCGACTTCCGACACCGCCAGCGGCCGCAAGGCCAGGCCCGTGAGACGGAGGTCGAGCAAGGCGATCAGGCCGAGAAACAAACACAACGTCAGCACGTGGGTGGACTCGATCAAGGGATACAGCAAGATCGATTCCCGAATGGCCACGCTGCCGCCCGTATTCTCGAGCCACTCGAAAAACGGCATGGGCTTCATCGTATCGCGATCCTCGTGCGATGATCGTGCGATGATCCTCCCGCTGCTACTCGCCTCGCTGGCCGCCGAGACGCACACCTTTGCCGCGAAGACCTACTTCCACAGCTTTCACCATCGCCACGCCGTGCTGGGCCGCGTGAAGCCAGGCGACACCATCGTGACGAAGACGATTGACGCCGGGGGGCAGGACGAGAGGGGCGTGCGCGCCGCGCAGCCGTCCAATCCTCTTACCGGGCCTTTCTACATTGAAGGCGCCGAACCGGGCGATACGTTGGTGGTGAAACTCGATCGACTGGCGTTCAATCGCAACTGGGGTTGGGGCAACTACCGGCTGGGCGTTTTTGCGCTGACGCCCGAGTCGATTGAAGGGCTGTACTCGCGCCGCTACAAAGACGACCTCATTCGCCCGGGGCGCGCGGACCTGATCCCCTGGGACATTGACATTGCCGCGAACAAGGTGCGGGTGCGCGAGCCGCGGAGCCGCGTGCTCAAGCTGGAGTTCGACGCCAAGCCGATGCTGGGCTGCATTGGCGTGGCGGCGCCGGGCGACTCCGGGCCGGCCTCGGCCATCTCCGGTCCGCACGGCGGCAACATCGACTACAACCAGATCGGCGAAGGCGCCACGCTCGAGTTCCCCGTCTATCACCCCGGCGCGCTGCTTTATGTAGGCGACGCTCATGCACTGCAAGCCGACGGCGAGCCGCTGGGCACGGGCATTGAAACCTCGATGGACGTGCGCATGACGGTGGCGCTCAAGAAGAAGACCGGGCTGGCGCATCCGCGGCTGATCAACGATCAATACCTGATTACGATCGCGAGCCAGCCGGAGTTTGTCTCGTCGCTGGACCGCACGCTGCGGATTGCCACGTCCGGAGATGGTGGATTGGCTGGTGCAGGACTACAAGGCCGAGCCGTGGGCGGCGCACCAGTTGATTGGCTATCAGGGCAAGTTCGACGTGGTGACGGTGCAGGGGTCGATGGCGTTGCGGGTGCCGCGCGCGGCCTTACCCATGGCATCGCCGGCGGGGCGTTAACGCCGGCGCTCGAGGTCGCGCTGGATGTCGTCGAACGTCCAGCGGTCGAAGCGGACGCGATCGATGTAGTCGTCGATTTCGTCGGACGAGAGGCGCCGGCCGCGCAGGCTGGAGGCGAGGCTGTCGATTTCGCGGCGCAGGTCGCGGGTGCGCATGCGGGAAGCATCGCCGCCGCCGCCGTAAGAACGGTCGCGGTCGCGGCCGCCGCCGCTGGAAAACGCGCTGCCGCGGCCCCATTCGAGCCGGTAGTGATACTCTTCGCCACCCGGCCGCGTGTCGCGAATCCGCACGACGGCGCGCCAGCCGTTGCGGCGCAGCGGCTCTTCGAGCAGGCGCACCTCGCCGCGACCGTCGACGCCGCGAAAGCGGAAGCTCTCGATGTTCTGCGGGAGCGGGCCGGAGCATTCCGAGGCGACGTCGCGCGCTTCCTGCCCGCGCGCGGTGAAGATGCGCAGGCGGTCGCCCTGCAGGGCGAACTCGGCTTCGTCATCGACCCAGACCTTGATGGCGCACCAGCCTTCGCTGGCCGACGGGCTCCAGTTGCGGGCCCGGCGCACGGTGACTTCCGAGGTTTCCTGGGCGACGTCAGCAGTAGCGGAAACGCGATCCACAGCATAGGGTCTCTCCATCATCCTACGCGCGGTTGGGCCGCGGTTCGGATCACGGAGGAGCGCGGCTACTCCAGCGCTAGCGCCCGGCGCACGGCGCGGGAGCGATCTTCGTAGAAGCGGAGGACGCCGGGAATCATTTGCCCCTGGGGTCCGCCGGGACCGCCGGGGAAGCCGCCGATGGGCGGGCCGACGGGTGGCTGTGCGGCGCAGCGGGGACTTTGTGCTCCGCCGGGTCCGCCAGGTCCGCCGGGGAAGCCGCCGCCGGGAATTCCGGGTCCGCCGGGACCGCCAGCGCCGCCGCCGGGCGCGCCCTGCACCATCTGCGTGGGCGATTGGAGCGACGCGGCAAAGGCGGCGGTGGAGAACATTTTGCCCGCGTCGTTTTGCACGCTTTCGGCAATTACGGCCTGCTCACGCTGGGCGTACTGCGCAATGCGTTCCGGATGCGCGACGTCGCTCACGAGCCAACGGTTGATGTCCTGCTGGATTTCGCGATAGAGGGGCACTTTCATGAGCTGGTCGACCAGGGGGCGCGCGCAAGGGCGGGTGCCGGCATAGTCAAAGGGAAGCTCCAGCAGGCGTTCGGCCGCGACGCCGAAGCTCTGCCCGCCAAAGGCCAGGTTGCCATCCCACGGGATGAAGAGGAAGCGTTTGTCGGCCGGGCGCTGGTAGAGCAGATAGTTCTGCGCCATGTCGATGTAGCTGTCGAGGTTCACGAGCACGTTGTTCACGCCGAGGTAGACGAGCGTGTTGATGACATCGAGTTGGGGCTCGAGCGTTTCGCGGAGCGTGGCCACGGGTTCCTGATTGATGGTGCGGATGAGCGCGATCAAGGCCGAGTAGTCGTTGCGCGCGGTATTTGTTTCGAGCTCGTAGAAGGGCTCGTAGGCTTTCTGCTCCGCGCCGAGCCAATCGAACGACGCGCCGAGCTCGGTGGAGAAAAGATTTCCGACGGACTCGCCGAAGTGGGTGAGCAGGTAGCCGGCGTTGGTGTGTTCGACCAGCAGATAGTGGCCGAACGGCTCGCCGTTGATGACGACGTTGGCGTGCGTGTAGCGGCGCGGCGGCATTCCGGCGCGATTCATGACGTCGTACCAGATGGACTCGCGCACAAAGCTAGGGTCGCCCCAGTTGTTGTTCAGATTGAAGTGCGTCATCTCGCCGATCTTCTGGGCGCGATCGACGAAGTTGAGCCGCAGGCGGATGCCTTTCTTGCGGCCGGGATGGCCGTAACTGCTCTGGCCTTTGAAGCGAATGCCGATGCGGGGAAACTTCACCGCGCCCCATTCCAGGTCGGCTTCGAGCATGGTGTTATCGTCGGCGCGGAAGCGTTGGTCGAGAATCTCCCACCAGTTGCTTTCCTTGAGAGTGAGCTTGATGGGATGGACGCGGCTGCGATCGAAGAAGCTATTCACCGCGGTCTGGCTGCGCAGCGCGACGCTGGTGGCGGCCGCGGCACCGGCGGCGAGAAACGAACGGCGATTCATCACGTCACCAGGATGAAACAGAAACGAAATCGCCAGCGTAAAGGAATGATCAAGAAATGTTAAGCGCTAGCGGCGCGCGCGCGCCGCCGCCACCATTTCGCGGACCTCGCGATCGAGCTGTTGCGCTGAATAGGCGATGCCGTCTTTGATGGTCCACTCGATGCCTTTGCCGGGATAGAGGATTTTTGTGTCTTCCAAGGGGTTGCCGCGCACGACGAGCAAGTCGGCGGCCAGGCCGGCGCGCACGCGGCCGAGCTTCGACTCCAGGCCCATGAGTTTGGCGTTATTCGCCGTTGCCTGTTCGAGCACTTTGAGAATTGGGAAGCCGGCCTCCTGGTGTAACTCAAGCGAGCGAATGAGGCCCAGGCCGTAAATGTTGTAGATGAAGCCGGCGTCTTCGCCGACGCCGATCAACCCGCCGCGGCGTCCGAATTCGTGCACGGCCCGCAGCCAGAGGCGGTAGTTTTCTTTCCAGTAAGTTTCATCCGTGGAGGTCCAGTGCTCGAAGTAAGAGCCGTGGGTTTTCCGGGTTGGGCTGAAAGAATTTTTCAAGAGCCGGGTGTAAGTGGGTGCGGAACCAAGGTTGATGCTGATAGCGCTCCAGGTCGCGGGAGGCTTCGTAGATATTGAGCGTGGGCACCCAGGCGACCTTGGCCTTCACCATGCCGTCGAGGACGTCGAGTAACTTCGCCCAATTGGCCTCGCGCCAAAGGCGGCCGGCGTAGCGGAAGCGATCGGTTTCGCGCGTGACGTTGAAGTCGGCGGGGAACGCCTGCACGCCGTTTTCGAGCGCGGCGTCGGGAATGCCGTACCAATGCTCGATGGTCGTGGTGCCGAAGCGGATGTCGTCCCAGGCGTTTGTTTCGGCGATGGCGGCATGGTGGGCGGTGCGCAGGCCGAGCTTGTGCGCCTCGTCCTGCATGGCTTCCATGATGTCTTTGTAGATGGCGAAGAACTTGAGCCCGTCGGCGCCGGAGGCCTGAATGGCTCTTACTTCGGCGCGGGCCTCGTCGGGCGTTTTCGCGCCGCGAAATACTTTGTACAAGTAAATGCGGGGCGCCACGATTTCGCGTTTCTGGCTCTTTTCCGCGCAGGACGGCGGCCTTGGCGTAGTCGCTGCCGACGTCGCGGATGGTGGTGATGCCGCAGGCGAGCCAGAGCTTCATCTGGTAGTCGAAGGGCATGGGCTGGCCGGCGCGTTCGTCGTGGAGGTGGGCGTGGGCATTGATGAGTCCGGGAAGGACGTATTTGCCGGCGGCGTCGATGACGACGGCGCCGGCGGGAGCCGCGTTGGCCGGCCGGCTGGGGGCGATATTGGCGATGGTGCCGTTCTGGATGGTGATGTCGACGGGGCCGTAGGCGGGCGTGGCGTTGCCTTCGATGACGGTGGCGTTGCGGAGCAGGAGGAGGGCGGGGCGATCGCCGTGTTGGGTTGGGCCGAGGTGGTGAAGGCGGCCAGGGCGAGGAGAAGGGGGAACCTCATTCGGCGATTGTAGCCTGCTGCTGCTCCGCATAGCGGCGCAGCCGTTCGCCGAGCTTGTGCTCATCCTTCACTTGGCACTCCCACACCGTCACCACCTTCCAGCCGAGCTTTCGCAGCGCGCGCGCGTTCGCGAGGTCCCGCACTTTGTTGCGCTCGAGCTTCGGCACCCAGTACTCCCGCCGTGACAGAGGGATTCGCGAGTCCGCGCAGGGGCCGTGTTGATGCCAAAAGCAGCCTCGGACCTCAACAATCAGATTTAATCGCGGGAGCACGATATCGGGTTTGCCCGGCAGGGCGGGATCGTGCAGACGGAAGCGGTAGCCCATGCGGTGCAACAGACTCCGGACGCGCCTTTCGGGTGAGGTATCTGCACTCCGGATCTTCCGCATGTTCTCACTGCGGCGCTCGGGCGTCAGCTTGTCCATGAAGGACTAATTTTAGCCGGCTGCTCGAACCTTTACGGTGTGGCGATCGCGGCATGCAGGCAGGCCGCTACGGCCCTGGCGAAGGGCGGCGGGAAGGCATTGCCGACCTGTCGATACTGGTGCGTTTTGCCACCGCAGAACTGCCAATGGTCCGGAAAGCCCTGGAGCCGGGCTACCATTCGTACCGTCAAACGGGGCATGCCGCGGAAGCCAGGTGCGGGAGCTTCGTTCGCGATGCCGAGTCCGTCGACGCCGAGTTCAGCCCAAGCCTTACGCGCCCGGGTGGGGCCCAGGTCCGGTCCGCCGTGCTTGTGGGAGCCACCCACCACGGTGGGCGCGATTTGATTGGCGTGCTCCGCCCATTCGGCGGCGCCTTCCCAGCCATTCGCCGCCATCAGGTCTCTCAGGGTCTCGCCACGGTGGGCGGCTCCGCCTTTTGGGTTCAGGCCACCAAAAACTGTCCGCTGAACTCCTTCTTGAGCGCCAACGAACACAACGCGCGGCCGCAGTTGCGGCACGCGAATTGCGACGCCTGCATGAGCCGCCAGCCACAGTCATAGCCGAGCGCCTTCATCTTCCGCGCGAGTTCGTCACGGAAACTGGCGAACGCCGGATCGAGAATACCGCGTACGTTCTCAATCATCACGCCCTTCGGCTGGATCACCTTCACCAGATCCGCCATGACGGGAAAAAGATTGCGTTCATCCCGTTCGCCGAGTTGCTTGCCGGCAACGGAGAAGGGGGGGCAAGGCAGGCCGCCGGTGAGAAGGTCGACATGCCGGTATTTCTTGCCGTCTTGGAACTCGCGCAGGTTGCCCTCGATCACGTTCCACTTCGGCCGGTTCGCTCGCAGTGTTGCGCAGGCGTGCTGTCGAGTTCGATGAGCCCTTCATGCTCGATCCCCGCCGCTTCCAGTCCGAGGGCCTGCCCACCGGCGCCGGCGCAAAGCTCCAAGCTTTTCAGCTTGCTTCGAGCGGGAATCCGGGGAACGGGACCGCTCAGCCACGGGCTGTCACCGCGCTCGAAGACTTCAGGGAGCAGGGCGGGTTGGCGGGGACGGCTGGGCATCAGAGTCTCTCTATTGTATCGGCGAATCCCCCCGAGGCGTGTGTATGCCTCCCGTGTTTGCGGGTATAGACTGTTGGGTATAGTTGGCGTATATCCATGTACGTTCTTGAACAGTCACGCGCTTCCTACCACGATGCGCTTCGCCGGTCAGCCCTGAGTGTGACGAAGGACGGCGTTCCATCTATCGCTGACAGCAGTAGCAAATCTAGCATTCGTGTGGCACAAAGTCTCGTCGACAAACTCGGATCAAGACGACTTGCAAAACGATTGCCTGGTCAGCTTTCGGGTAACGAGTTTGAGGATGTCACGTGCGCCTACCTCAACTCAGTTTGGCCGTACCTGTCGCACCTCCGGCCTGGGGATTGGGACATCGTTCGAGTGAAAGGACGAGGCGGACATGCGTCCGCGTTAGCCCAGTACGAGCAGTACGCTCATTTGATCGACATTAGAAATGCTATCGACCGGCTGATGAAAGAGGACCCAAAGATTGCTGCTTCTTTGTCAGCAGACTACACCGTTTCACCTGACATTGTGATTATCCGACGGCCTGAGTCCGACGAGACGATCAATAGAATTAACCTCGTCGTCGGGCCTGGCGCTGCTACGCGATCAAGCCTCCGCCAGTCGACAGGATCGCGCCCGTTTCTCCATGCCAGCATCTCCTGCAAGTGGACCCTGCGGAGTGATCGTGGCCAAAACGCTCGCACCGAGGCACTGAACTTAATCCGCAACCGCAAGGGGAGACTGCCTCACGTCGTTGTAGTCACCGGGGAGCCACTACCCACCCGTGTTTCGTCGATCGCAATCGGTACAGGAGACGTAGACTGCGTTTACCACTTCGCGTTGAATGAACTTTCGGAGAGCCTCGAAGACTTGAAGATGGAGGATCAACTCGAAGTTCTAACGGCTATGGTGGAGGGCAAACGCCTAAAGGATATTTCAGACCTGCCTCTGGATTTGGCCGTGTAGCTATCCTAAAGCTAATGCCCCTCCTCCTAGCGGACGCGACCTGAAGAAAACCTTCGGCGCGCGACCGCTCTTTGAAAACATCTCTCTCACCATCTCCGACGGCGATCGCCTGGCCTGATTGGCCCGAATGGCACCGGCAAGTCCACGCTGCTGCAGATTCTGGCCGGGCGCGTGGAGTCGGACGCCGGCGAAGTGGCGCTTCGCAAGCTGGCCCGCTTGAGTTACGTGCCGCAGGAGAGCCGCTTTGAGAACAATCCGAGCGTCGAAGACGCGGTTCACGCCCACTTGGACCCAAGCGCCAGTCGCTGCTGAGCCAGGGCCGGCTTTACCGATCTCACCGTGCCGGTGGATACGCTTTCCGGGGGCTGGCGCAAGCGCGTTTCCATTCTCCAGGCCCTGGTGGAGGACCCGACCTGCTGCTGCTGGACGAGCCGACGAACCATCTCGACCTGGAAGGCATTCTGTGGGCTGGAAAAACTCCTTACGCAGTCGCGCAACGCCTCGATCGTGATCTCGCACGACCGGTACTTCCTGGAGAACGTTGCCACGCACGTGGCCGAGCTCGCGCCCACTTACCCGGACGGCATTTTCCTGGTGAAAGGCGGCTACGGCGAGTTCCTGGAGCGCAAGCAGGAGTACCTGGCGAATCAGGCCAAGCTGGAAGAGTCGCTGGCGACAAAGTGCGCCGGGAGGCCGAGTGGCTGCGCCGGGGCCCGAAGGCGCGCACCAAGAAGGCCAAGGCGCGGATCGACACGGCGCACGCGCTGATTGACCAGCTCGACGACGTGCAGCGGCGCCAGCGCACGCGTCACGTTTCGATCGGCTTTTCGGCCTCCGAGCGCCAAACCAAGAAGCTCATTGTGGCCGAGAATCTCCAGCTTTCGCTGGGCGGCAAGCTGCTGTTCAGCGAGCTCGACATCATTCTCACGCCCGGCATGCGCCTGGGCCTGGTGGGTCCGAACGGCAGCGGGAAGACGACGCTGATGAAGGCGCTGCAAGGCGCGCAGACGCTGGACCAGGGCACGGTGGAGCGCGCCGATCAGCTGCGCATCGTCTACTTCGCGCAGGATCGCCGCCACGCAGATCAACCCGAACGACACGTTGAAGCGCGCCTTGTGCCCGCACGGCGACTCGGTGATCTACCAGGGCCGCTCGATTCACGTGATCGCCTGGGCCCGCCGATTCGGCTTTCAAACCGAACAACTGGAGCAATCCGTCACCAAGCTTTCGGGCGGCGAGCGCGCCCGCGTGCAGATCGCCCGGCTGATGCTGGAGGAAGCCGACGTGCTGATGCTGGACGAGCCGACGAACGACCTGGACATCCCGACGCTGGAAACGCTGGAGGAGAGCCTGCTGGAGTTCCCCGGCGCGCTGATGCTGGTTACGCACGACCGCTACATGCTCGACCGGGTCTCGACGCATGTGCTGGGGCTGGATGACGACGGCACGGCGCGCGTCTACGCCGATACGCAGCAATGGGAGCAATCGCTCGAACAGAAGCCGGAGAAGAAGGCCGACAAGCCCAAGGCGACGGAGGACGGGGGCGCCGCGGCCGGCGGCGCCGGCGCCCAAGAAGAAGCTCTCGTACCTGGAACAACGCGAGTGGGACGGGATGGAGACGCGGGTGCTCACGGCCGAGGAGAACCTGGCGCAGTGTCAGGCCGCGATGGACAACCCGGCCATCCACACCGATCCGCAGAAGCTGCAGACGGCGCTCGCGCAGTTGCATGCGGCGGAGGCCGAGGTGGAGAAGCTTTACGCCCGCTGGGCCGAGCTGGAAGCCAGCCTTACCTGAAGAGAAGCGGCGCGAATTCGGCGAGGTACTTCCGCCACACCGTGTACGTGTGGTTGCCTTCGGTGGAGCGCCAGGTGTGGGCCACGCCGCGCGCCTTTACCGCTTCGACAAACTTCTGGTTGCGTTCGTAGAGAAAATCGTCTTTGCCGCAGCCGATCCAGAAGAGCTTCACGGCGGCGCCGGCCGGCGGGGTGAACTCATTGGGCACGGTCGCGCTGAACGCGCCAATGGCGCTGAAGCGACCGGTGTGGCGCCAGCCGACGTGAATCGCCTGGCCGCCGCCCATGGAGAGCCCGGCGATGGCCTGATGGTCGCGGCCCGGCTGGACGCGGTACTTCGCTTCCACCAGGGGAATCACGTCGTCGACCAAGTACTTCTCAAAGAGCTCGGTGTTGCGCGCCTGCACGTCGCGCGGCGAGCCGAAGGGCACGGCGTGGCCGTAGGGCATGACGACAATCATCGGCTCGGCCTGGCGGCCGGCGATTAAGTTATCGAGGATGAAATTCATCTGCCCGGCCGAGCGTCCAGCCGCCGGCGATGTCGTTGGAGCCGTGGAACAGGTAGAGCACCGGATACTTGCGCTTGCTCTTCTCGTAGCCGGGCGGCGTATAGACCCAGACCCAGCGCGTGTCGCCGCCGAGCGCCTTCGCCTTGCCCCAGTTGATCTCCACGGCGCCGTGCGGCACGTCGCGCGCGGCCCAGGGTTCATTGGGGCCCGGCACTTCCACCATGCTGGCCGAGGTCTGCGAACGCAGCTTGATGCGCGGTTGACGGGATCGGCGATGGCCACGCCGTCGAGATGGAAGTTGTAGAGGTAGATGCTCGGCGCGAGCGGCCCGACGGTGACGCTCCACACGCCATCGGCGGCGCGCTTCATGGGGAGCGTGTCGCCGGTCTTCATCCAGTCGCCGAAGAAGGTGACGTCCTGCGCTTTGGGGGCTCGCAAACGAAACGTCACGCGGCCATCGGAGAGGACTTCCGGGGACTGCACAGGAGCGGGCGCTTGCGCCAGCAGGAGAAACAGGAGAACCATAGGCTCTCCGAATTGTATGCGAGGCGTTGGCCCGGCGCCCGCTGACGCGGGGCGTTGGCCCGCGCGGCCCGCTTTAGTCGCGCGACGGCGCCGGCTGAATTTGCGTCAACCCGCCGCCGGCGAGCGGACGGGTGGACGGCCGGTCGCCACCGACGATGCGGCCAATCGCCAACGACGCCGGAAGATGGCGCCCACGGGAATGAAGCCGGCCAGCTTGTGATCGGCCACGGCCTTCAGGCCCGCTGACGCGATGCAGCCGCAGACGGAGCAATCGGGGTTGCCGCCGAACTGGCAGGGCTCAATCGACGTGCGCAGGTCGGCGGAAATCGTCCGCGTGGTTTGCGCAAAGACGCATTCGGAGGGGTTTTGCGGCGGCGACAGGTATTCCTTAATCAACCCGGCCGCCATGTCGAGCTTGGGATAGCGCACGCGCAGATCGAGCAGTTCTTTCACCACCTGCTCCCGCTGCTGCTGGGTGAGCATCTCTTCGAGCTGATCGCCGATTTGCGGCGTGAACAAGCTGAACCAGACCTTGCGGATTTCCGGCCGCGGCGTCCAGAACTTCAGGAACTCTTCGAGGTAGCCGGGCCGCTGCACCATTGCGCCACGATCGTGGAATGGATGGTGATGCGCTGGCCCACGATGTTCTTGAGAATACGGTCGTAGGTGGCCGGCGCGCGGCGCACGTCGTGTTCGGGCTGCAGGCCGTCGATGGAGACCACGACGTTGAGCTTGTCCATGGTGCCCCAGGCCGGGGTTAAGGGGCGAAGGCGCTGGTGACCAACTGCACGTGGATGCCGCGGCTGATGACGGCCGGCACGAGCTCTTCCATCTCGCGATACCGCACGAGGGGATCGCCGCCGACAATCGACAGGTGGAGCGGCTTTTCGCGATCGACGATCTCCAGGACCTTGTCGATCAGCTCCTGGCCTTTGAAGTCATGCAGTTGCCGGAGGTTCGTGCCGCCACCCAGGTGCGCGTCGTCGTAGGCGTAGCATCCCGGGCAGCGCAACGGACATTCGCGCGTAACCTCAATGGACAGCGACGGCGCTTTGCCCTGAAGGATGCGGCCCCAGGCCTGTATGATTTCCGATTTCTGCAGAGGATCACTCCCTTATCGCTAAACGTGTGGGGTCACGTTCAAGCATAGCAGACCGGTGCTAGGCGGCCTCGGCCAGCGGGGTGCCGGTAGCCGGTTCGATCGAAAGGAGAAACTTGCTGCGGGGCGTGTAATAAACGGTATACCAACCTGTTCCGTCCAGATCGCGCATTTCTTCATAGGCGCTCTCGTCTACTTCAAAATACTCGCCCCGGATGACGTAGTGGAACCACGTGGGTGCGCTTGCGGAAAAGCTGATCAATGCCGTCTTCAATCTCTTCGGAGCGGCTGAGCGACACGCGGCCGACGAGGCAGACGGCGCGGCCCAGGAGCACATCGGCCACCAAGCCGGTGAGCCGGCCGGAGGCGATCATCGACTTCAAGACAATGGCAAGCAGGCCGAGGCCGATCACGCCGGACAACATCACTCCGTATTTGGCCACCAGGAGGACCGCCCGGGCGCGCATGCCGATGAAGGGTACGCCGAAGTACAGCGCGGCGGCCAAGGCAAGGAGCCCGGCGAGCGGCACCACGAGTTCCAGCAGCGGCATGACGCCGCGCACCAGGAGCAGCAGGGACTGTTTGAACGTGATGCGGCCCTGGGCGTTCTTGGCCAAGTCGCGCGCGCTGAAGCCGTTGGCCTTCGCCAGTATCTTGCGCGCTTCGTCGTCCTGGCTTTCTTCGCCGTAGCAGTCGTACTCCACGTACATCGCCTGATCCCTCGCCTCAGGCAACTATCGGGGGCGGGAGCGCGGGGGTTTAGGGAAGCTCGGCTTGGGGCAGAGATTCGCCGTAGTTTGCCGCCGGATTCCTACGGAGTTCGCCCGGCGTGCGGCGCGGAGCGGGAAGCGCTAGGCGAGCGCTAGGCGATAGGATAGCGGCGCAGCCAGGCGGCGGCGGGGAACGCTACGAGCAACAGCGGCAGCGCCAGGCCCGCCAGGCCGGCCGCGAGGCGGGGCGCGACATCGCCCCAGGACTCTTCGGCGAAGCGAAACGTGGGTAGCCCTTCAATCTGCGCCACCGCCAGCAACTGTTTGCGTAGCGTGCGCGGGATGAAGAACTCCCGCCACACGCGATGGTAGGCATCGGCCTGCGCCAGAAAGTGGCGGTAGCGATGGGCGCTGGCGCCGGCCAGATCGTTCAAAGCCGACTGCGCCACCAGCGCCGGCGACAGAAAGCGGAAGCGGTCGACAAAGGCCTGTTGATGCGTGACCTGCTGATCGAAGCGGTCGAGCACGGGCTGTACCTTCTTTTCCACCAGCTCGTTGGTGGCGATATTGAGGGTGAAGAAATCGGGAGCCGGGCCGCTTTTCTCGCCGTCGGCCGCCGGGGCGAGGTCCGGGTGATCTTCCAGGTAGCGGGCCAGCACCTGGCTGCCCTGGCGCGTGGCTTCATCGCCGGCCACGCGCATGGCCTGGATCATCTCGACGCGCGACGGCACGGGATAGAGGGTCTGCACGGCGACGCTCAGCACAGACGGCACGAAGATCACCAGCAGGAGCCAGAGCCCGAACAGCGCCATGGCGTTGGTGGCCGAGCCGCGGCCCAGGGCGTTGACCGCGATGGCGACCACGAACCAGAAGGCGCCGTAGGCGAGCGTGACCAGCGCCCAGGCGGCCAGGCGGGGCGCGGCGCCGGGCTGGGAGAAATCGGCTCCGCCGCCGAACGCCGCCACGGCGCCGAGCGCCACCACCAGGCCGAGCAGAAAGAGCGCGCGTACGGCGGTTTTGGCAACGACCACCTGGCGCAGCGTTACCGGCTGCGACATGGTCATGGCCAGGGTGCCCGCTTCTTTTTCGGCGGAGATCAGGTTGTAAGTAAACGCGAGAATCACCAGGGGCAGCAGATAGACGACGACAAAGGCCAGATCGAAGCGGCCGGCGAGTAAGTGGACGGGATTCTCGATCTCGTCGTTATTCAGGAAGGTCTGCTTGCTTTGCGTGGAGACGCGAAAGTAGTAGGGATAGAGGTCGCTTTGGCCGACGGCCAAGGCGGCCAGCGCTCCGGGCGGCATGACGGCGTAGCGCGTGGCCATGCTCCGGCCCAGCGCCCCGGGCAGCCGGGGATCGTTGAAGGGCGTGAACTTCTTGGCGCCGCTTTCGGCCAGCGCGATGCCGGCCTTCACTTCGTCGAGCCGTTTGCGCTCTTCGGCGCGGGCGCCGGCAATGGCGTCCTTTTGAAACTGCACCCAGGCCGCGCCGTTGTACGCGCCGTAGCCAATGGCCACGGCCAGCAGGAGCGCGGCAAGCAGCGGCGTCCGCTCGGCCAGCAGATTGCGCCACTCCAGGCGCATGACAGTGGCGGTCAAGGCTTACACCACCTCCACGCGGCGGGCGAACCACAACGCGCCGGCGGCGGCGGCCAAGCCCCAGAACGCCAGAATGCCCAGGCTCAGGGCCTGCTCGGAAAAGACCCACGCCGCTTCCGGCGCCGTGTACTCAAACGCCTTTACTTTGTTCCACAGAGTAGAGTCGGCCAGGTAAGTTCCCTGCTTCGGCGCCGATTGCGCAATGTCGTTGTTCATGGTGCGCTGGATCTCGCGCCGGTAGGCTTCGGCGGCGCGGGCGAAGTGGGCGTGCTGCGAGAAGTCGGTACCGGCGAAGGCCATGGAGGCGGAGCGCACGGCCAGGGCCGGCGCGGCCAGGCCCATCCAGCGATGCACGTCGTTTTGCCGGCCGTAGGTCTCCCACAGCTCGCCGAAGGCCCGGTCGTAGACTTCGTTGCCGTGCTCCTCGCCCTCCTGCAGGCGAATGCCGCTGAGGTTCACCGGCAGGTCTTCGGGTTTGTCTACTTTGTATTGCTTCAACAGCCGGGCGATCAGCTCTTTGTCGCGGCTGCCATCGGGCTCAGCCATTGCTTGCTGAATGCCCTGGGCGAAGGTGAAGGCCGACGGCGTGGGGTGCAGCGCCTTGGCCAGGTCAGAGGCGGCGCGCGGCGCGATGAGCGAATTGAACATCCAGAAGCCGAGCAGGGCGAGCAGCGCGGCGCGGGAGGAGTTGGCCCAGGCGGACACGGCGAGCGAAATGCCGAGAAAGGCGGCGAAGTACAACAGGTAGCTGCCGGCCATGCCGGCAAAGCGGGGCACGGTGGCGCCCAGTTCCAGCGCGCCCGAGCTCAACAGCAAGGCCGCCGTTCCAATCAGGGTGGCCGGAATGAGGAGCGCGAACAGCGCGCCGGCCACACCCAGCGCCTTGCCCGCCGCCAGCACGCCGGGCCGCACGCCCAGGCTCATCAGTTGCCGCAGGGTGCCGAGCTCGCGCTCGCCGGCAAAGGCGTTGAACGAGAGCAGGACGATCAACAGGGGAATGAGCAATTGCAGCACGGTGGCGCCGGTGAGTTCGCCGAAGCGCTGCACGGCCGTGGCGTCCTGCGCGGCGCGGTAGCGGAATTCGTTCATCTTGTGCGCCTCAAGCCAGACGGCCTGGCCGGTGTAAGGATCGGTGCCGCGATCCACCAGCGACAGCGGCACCTTGGGCTTGAAGGCGTACACGCCGTAGTGCGCGGCCGAGTGGGGGTTCTTCTTGCCTTGCCCGAGCCATTGCTGCCGCGTGGCGCGCTGGGCGTACTCGTGCTGCGCGCGGAGATCGGAATACTGCCGCCAGCCGAGCAGCAAGGCGCCGGCCAGCAGCGTGAAGATGACGGCGGCGGCCAGGCGAAAGCGGCCGTCGCGCCAGGTCTCGGTCATTTCCTTGCGGGCGATGCGGCTAATCATGCATGTGCTCCAGATAGATGCGCTCCAAGTCGGCGTGGCCGAGCTCGGCGGTGCGGTAAGTGGCCACCAGGTGGCCGTGCTTCATAATGCCCACGCGGGAGCCGGTTTCCTTGGCGCGGAACAGATCGTGCGTCGCCATGAGGATGGCGGCGCCGTTGCGGCTGAGCTTCGTAAGCAGCTCAGAGAACTCGTTTGACGCTTTGGGGTCGAGGCCCGAGGTCGGCTCGTCGAGCAGCAGGACGCGCGCCTGCTTGGCGATGGCGAGCGCGATGCCCACCTTTTGCCGCATGCCTTTGGAATAGGCGCCGACGCGCTTGTCGAGGTCGGCGGCGGCCAGGCCCGCTTCGGTGAGAAAGCCGGTGAGCTGTGCGCGCGTGTGGCGCGCGCCCGTGAGCGACGTGAAGTACTCCAGGTTTTCCAAACCGGTGAGGTTCTTGTAGAGCATCACGGTTTCGGGAATGTAGGTGAGCAGCTTCTTGGTCTCAAGCGGCTGCTCGGCCACGTTCATGCCGCCGATGGAAGCCCGGCCGGAAGTAGGCGCGATGAAGTGGAGAAACAGATTGATGGTGGTGGTTTTGCCCGCGCCGTTGGCGCCGAGCAGGCAGAAGATCTCGCCGGGTTCGACCTTCAGGTCCAGCGGGTGCAGCGCCACGGCGGTGTCATAGCGTTTGGTGAGTTGGTGGGCTTCGAGCACGGTTCCTACTTCAGATGACATACCTTAGCGGAGAGTTTCGGCGAAATCAAGAGCGGAGCCGCGGCCGGGCCCGCCAGGGCCGCCAGCGGGTCGCCGAACCGGCTGGGCGGAGGGGCATAGAATAAGACGCACATGCCCGCCCGCTACGTTCTTTCGCTCGCGCTTGCCCTGTTGACCGCGGACGCCGCCACGGCCGCCGGCCTGCGCGCCGCCGTGGTGAAGATCGACATTACGCCCGGCGACTCGCAGCCGCTGCTCGGCTATGCCGCGCGGAAATCGACCGGCGTACACGACCGCCTGTACCATCGCATTCTCGCCCTCGACGACGGCGCGCTGCAGTTCTTTCTGGTGGCCACCGATATCGCCCTGATTTCGCCTTCCGTCTACGACGACTTCTGCCGCCAGCTGGAGAAAGAAACCGGCATCCGGCGGGCGCAGCTCTGGTGGAGCAACACGCATACGCACTCGGCGCCCGAAGTGGGTCCGCCGGGCTTGCCGCAGGCCTTCATGCCGGAGCGCTACCAGCACGCGCGCGACGCCACCTACACCAATCACGTGTTGCGCACGCTGCTGGACGGCGTGAAACAGGCGCGCGCCGAACTCGCGCCCGCCCGCCTGGCCACCGGCACCGGCTTCGCCATGGCGAACATCAACCGGCGCGCGCGCGACGCCGACGGCAAGATCAAGCTCGGCCTCAACCCCTACGGCCCGGTGGACCGCCAGATCGGCCTCATCCGCGTGGAGCGCGCCGCCGACCAATCGACGCTGGCCGTGGTGGCCAACTACGCCATCCACGGCACGGCGCTCGGCGGGCAGAACCTGCAGATCAGCGGCGATGTTCCCGGCGTAGTGGCCGCCTATGTCGAGGAGAAGCTCCGCACGACGGTGCTGTTCGTCAACGGCGCCACCGGCGACCTGGCGCCGATCTATTCCGGCTATCCGGATTTCCGCGCCGCGCACATTACGGAGTTCAACGTGCTGCTGGGCGACCGGATTCTGGCCGGCGTGGCGGCGCTGCCCCAAGCAGCGGCCGAGGTGAAGATGGAGCTGGCCGAGGTGACGGTGGAGTCGCCGCGGCGCAAGGGCCTGGGCTGGACCAGCGATCTGGCCGCTTACACGCGCACAGTGGGCGGGCAGGAAATGGTGCGCATGCGGATTCCGCTGCTGCGCCTGAATGCGGACACGGTGATGTGGGCGGCGCCGCTGGAGCTTTTCAGCGAGATTGCCGTGAACATCCGGCAGAAGTCGCCCTACGCGTTCACTTTCTTCGCCGGCTACACGAACGGCTGGCTCGGCTACCTGCCGACGAAGCAGGCGTTCACCGAGGGCGGCTACGAGATTGCGACTTCGCCGTTTACCGATCGCGCCGAGCAGGATTTGACGACGGCGGTGCTGGGCGTGCTGGAGGGTTGGGCGAAGCGCTGACGATGCCCGGGGGCCGGGTGGCGGGCGCCGCACTGGCCTTGCGCCGGTGGCGTGGGAGACTTTGAATGTGAGAAGGCTGAAGACGATTCCGGTGCGGCGCGCGCGAGCGGCGGCGCCGGGGCCGAAGATTATGGTGCGGTCGCCGTTGTTTCCGCGGCATCCGGAGGCGAACGACGATGTGCATGCGGTGATCCGGCGTCTGCTGGGCGATCGCGAACACGGGTCGAAGGAAGAGTTGCAGGCGGCGCTGGCCGGCTTGCGCGCGAGCGGGGCGCTGGAGGCGGCGATGCAGGAGCCGGCGGCCGATCCGCGGGAGGAGGCCCGGCGCCTGGCGGCGAAAGCCTACCTGGCGACGGACGACGCGGTGACGCAGTCGCTGATCGAGCAGGCGCTGGCGCTCGATCCGGAGAATACAGACGCGCTGCTGCTGCCCGTTCCGTTCAACACGCCGGAGTCGCTGCCGCGCTTGCGCGAGATTGTGGCGATGGCCCGCGGCCGTTTGGGCGAACGGGCGTTTCAAGAGGACGTGGGGCAATTCTGGAGCTTGGCGGAGACGCGCGAGTATATGCGCGCGCATCACAAGCTGGCGCTGGCGTGCTTTTGGGGACGGCAGTTTGACGAAGCCGTAGTGGAGTTTGAGCGTCTGCTGGAGCTGGACCAGCGCGATGCGCTGGCGGCGCGCGAGATGCTGTTGCCTTTGTACTTGCGGGCGAAGGAGGCGGCCAAGGCGTCGGCGTTGGTGGCGAAGTTCAGCGGGCACGAGTCGGCATTGTGGAACTGGGGAATATTTCTGGCTGCTACGCTCTTTCAGGAGGAGACAGCCAAACGCGCGGCGCTGGCCGATGCGTTTCGTGTGAATCGGCTGGTGCCGGAGTACCTGTACGGCTTGACGAAGGAGCGCCCGACGTTGCGAAGCTACTACGAGCTGGGCGGGGACGACGAGGCGCACGCGGCGGCGGTGGTGTTGATGCCCGTAGTGGCGTCGGACCCGGAAGGCACTACCACCTGGTTTGCGGAATTGGTGAAACGGGAGGCGGCGAAATGAGATTGCTGATCGCGATGGCGCTGGTGATGAGCGCGGCGGGGGCGGCCTTGCCCGATCCGCCGGTGGACCTGCCGAAGACGGCGGCAAAGAGCAGCAGCGTGGTGCTGGCCGGCGGCTGCTTCTGGTGCACGGAGGCGGTGTTTGAACCGGTGAAAGGCGTGTTGCGGGTGACCAGCGGCTATGCCGGCGGCGACGCCAAGACGGCGCACTACGAGATTGTCGGCGCCGGGCGGACGAATCATGCCGAGGCGATTGAAATCGTCTATGACCCGAACGTGATCACTTACGGCAAGCTGCTGAAGATCTTCTTCCAGGTGGCGCACGACCCCACGCAGAAAGACCGCCAGGGGCCTGACTACGGCCGCCAATACCGTTCGGCGATCTTCTACGCGAATGACGAGGAGAAGCGCGTGGCGGCGGCCTATGTGGAACATTTGAACGCCGCGAAGGTGTTCAGCAAGCCGATCGCGACGACGCTGGAGCCGTTGACGAAGTTCTATCCGGCCGAGGAGTATCACCAGGATTATGTGGCGCACCATCCCATGGAGATGTATGTGCGTGTGAACTCGATCCCGAAGGTGGAAAAGCTCCGGCGCGACTTTCCGGAACTGCTTAAGAAGAAGTAAAGCCGGAATCGACCACCAGTTCGGTGGCCGTGACGGTGGGCGATTCGCCGGAAGCGAGAAAGAGAATCGCCTGGGCGATTTCGCGCGGCGTGCTGAAGCGCTGGAGCGGCGATTGGCCAGGTTTGGCCTGCGCGCCCACGGCTTGCCAGGCGGCGGCTTCGCCCTGCTCGGCGGCGAGCTGCTGAAAGAACGGCATCGACTCCCACATCGGCGTCACCACGCCGGCCGGATGCACGGTATTCACGCGAATGTTCTCGCCGGCCTGGAGGCATTCAAGCGCGGCGCATTTGGCGAGCAGGCGCAGGGCGGCCTTGCTGGCGCAATACGCCGCCGCGCCGGGAGCGGCCTTGAGGCCGGAGGCGGAAGAGACAATCACGATGCTGCCGGCGCGGCCGCGCATGTTGCCGATGGCATGCTTCACGCCGAGAAAGACGCCGTCGAGATTGACGGCCATTACGCGGCGCCAGTCGTCGAGCGAGATTTCCGTGAGGGGCGCGGCGTGGGAGATGCCGGCGTTGGCCACCAGGATGTCGATGGGGGTGGCGAGCGCGCGCTGCCAGTGAGCTTCGTTGGTGACGTCGAGTTCGGCGGCGTGCGCGCCCAGGCGGGCGGCGACTTGGGCGGCGCCGGCGGCGTCGCGATCGGTGACATACACCACGGCGCCTTCGCCGGCAAAGAGCTCGGCGGTGGCGGCGCCGATGCCCGAGGCGGCGCCGGTGATGAGGGCGGTTTTTCCGGTGAGTCGAGCCATACCTGATCTTAGGCGAAGGCATTCACCCCTTGTTCCCTCGGGGTATTCGTGCTACTTTCGATGATCATTTGCTTCAGGCGTTGCCTGGCCGCGTTTCGCTCGGGTACCGCCGGCAGGAGGTTTCCGTGAGGTGTCTGTCCCTCAGCGGAGCCGGAGTGCTGGCTTTCGCACTCCTGGCCTACCCGCTCCATGCCCAAGTTCAAAACGCCCGCTTAGAAGGCACAGTGCAGGATTCGTCCGGCGCGGTGATTCCTTCGGCGCGGCTCAACATTGTCAACAGCAAAACCCTGCTCAAGTACGACACCGTGGCCAACGAGCTGGGCAACTACGTCTTTCCCGCCCTGCCGCAAGGCTTCTACACGTTGACGACGGAGGCCAACGGCTTTCAGAAGGCGACCATCGCCAACGTGGAAATCAATCTCGGCGTAACGATTCGCCTGGATGTGAAGCTTGAAGTGGGCACGGTGAGCGATAGCGTAACGGTGGAGTTCAACGCCGTGCGCGTGCAAACCACCGAGGCGACCATCCAGCGCGCCATTACGCTGCGGGAGATCGATACCATGCCGCAGCTGGCGCGCAATCCGATTGCGCTGGCGACGTATCAGCCCGGCGTGCAACTGGGCACGAGCCCCAATGATCCGAGCTTCGGCCGGATCAACGGCATGCGCCAGGGTTCGAACAACAATACGCTCGACGGCGTGGAGGTGAACGATCCGGTGCTGCCGCGGCTGGGCCTGACGATGAATGCGAACAACACCGACACGATCGAGGAGTTCCGCATCATCACCAACGGCGCCAAAGCGGAGTACGGGCGCAACGCGGGTGGCACGATTGAGCTGGTGACGCGTTCGGGCGGCAACGTCTTCCACGGCAACCTGTTTGAGTATCACCGCAACACGGCGCTCAACGCGAACAACTTTTTCAATAAGAGCGGCGGTGTGGAGCTGGCGCGGCCCAAGTTCATTCAGAATCAGTACGGCGGTTCGTTTAGCGGGCCGGTGTGGATTCCGAAGGTCTTTAACGGCAAGGAGAAGGTTTTCTTCTTCTACAATTTCCAGGGCTCGCGCATTGCGCAGCAGGTGGTGCGCAACCGCACGGTGCTGACGCCGGAAGCCAAGGCGGGCGTGTTCCGCTGGCAGGTGCCGGGCTCCAGCGAGATCCGGTCGTTCAATATTCCGCAGAATGATCCGCGGGGCATCGGCATTGACCGCACCGTGGCCCAGAGCCTGGCGCTGCTGCCGAATCCGAACAACAACGACCTGGGCGATCGTTTGAACCAGGGCGGCTTCCGCTTCAACGCGCCGGCCAATAACGAAAGTGACTCGCACACGTTCAAGGCCGATTGGAACGCGACGTCGAAGCTGCGGACCTACTTCCGGTATTCGTGGTTCCGCACGTTTACGCCGGGCGACTCGTTGAACAACGCCGAGGCCACTTATCCGGGGCAGCCCAACGGCACGCAGGGCGGCATCCGGTCGGGCTTTTCGACGGGCGCGAACTGGACCATTACGCCGAATCTCTTCAACGAAGTGATTGTCGGCTACCAGGGCTCGTCGGTGACGTTCGGACGCATTCGCAGCACGGTGGTGCCGGGGCAGAACGTATTTGTGCCGGCGTCGTTCACGGCGGTGATTCCCAATTCGTTCTCGTCGTCGCGCTATTCGCCGGTGCAGCCGCAGATTACCGACAACCTTTCGATCATCCGGAACAAGCACACGTTCAAGACGGGCTTCCGCTTTACGCACATCAATCAATACCAGTCGAGCGACGCGAACATCTGGCCGACGCTGACGTTGAACCAATTGAACGGCAACGCGGCGCCGGGCAACATCGGACCGTCGGGCGCGGCGGTGATCGCCCAGGCCGACCGTAACCGCTTCGACCAGATTTACAACGACTTGCTGGGCCGCGTGGGCACGATCCAGACAACGTTCTACAGCGACCTGAGCACGTTTCAGAACGCCGGCACACCGCGCGTGCGGAACTTTATCTTCAACGACTACGCGCTCTACTTCCAGGACGATTGGCGGGCCACCAACAACCTGACGATCAACGTGGGCGTGCGCTACGAGTTCTACGGCGTGCCCTTTGAGCGCGATCGGCTGCAGGGCAACATCGTGCAGAACGCGGCGGGCCAGGTGAACACGGTGGGGCAGATTCAGGATCTGACGGTGGCGCGCAGGAATCGCTGGTATGAGCCGGACCGCAATAACTTTGCGCCGCGCTTTGGCTTTGCGTGGTCGCCGCGGGGCAACGGACGCACGTCGATTCGCGGGTCCTGGGGATTGTTCTACGACCGCACGATCGGCGGCGCGGCGATTGACCCGGATGCCACCACGCCGGGGTTTGCGCAGTCGATCTCGCTGTTCCCGAATCAGGCGGGCGCCGACAACCGGGTGAGCGACCGGTTGACGCTGCCGTCGGCGCCCGGGGCGCCGGTACTGTCGCCGGCGGCGAACCGCGCCTTTGGCGCCATCAACCTGATTACGCCGAACTTCCGCCAGCCCTATGTGCCGCAGTTGAACCTCACCATTCAACGCGAGCTGATGCAGGGCACGGTGCTCGAAGCGGGCTACGTGTCGAATCGCGGCATTAAGCTGCTGCTCGACCAGAACGTGAACCAGACACGCATCTACGGCAACTTCCTGCGCGACTTCAATGAACTGCGGGCGTTCCAGGCCAATCCGAGCGCGGTGCCTTCGGCGAGCAACGACATTGTGCGGATGTTCACCACGGCCACGGTGACCGGCGCGGCGGCGGCGAATGCGGCCATCGCGGCGATTGGCGCCACGCCGGTGCGGCAGGGCGCAGTGGGCGCGGCGGCCAACACGATCGATACGAGCAACTTCCAGCGCTACGCCGCCGCGGGCCTGTCGCCTTACTATCTGCGGAACTTCCCGCAGTTCACCAACGTGTGGCTGAGCACGAACATGGGCCGGTCTTACTACGACTCGCTGCAGGTGAGCGTGCGGCGCCAGGTGGGCGCCTGGAAGGGCGCCATCAACTACACGCTGGCCAAGACGATCGATAACTCATCGGTGGACGGCAGCGGCAACACCGGGCCGCTCGATAACTTCAACATGGGGCTGATGCGGTCGCTTTCCGACATCGACCGGCGCCATACGTTGAACTGGTCCACGGCCTACACGCTGCCGATCGGCCGGGGCAAGAAGCTCGGCGGCGGCATGCCGGACTGGCTGGACCGCATTGCCGGCGGCTGGGAGATCGGCTCGCTGGGCATCATCACGTCGGGCCAGCCGCTGAGCATCTCGGCGGGCACGGGCATCTTTACGGGACCCAACACCACGGACTTCGGTCCGCTGGCGAGCAACCTCGGCGCCCTGGCCGACTTCAACGGCACCAACCGCAACATCGGCAAGATCGAGAAGTTCGGCGGCGGCGTGCGCTTCTTCACGCCGGCCCAAGCGGCACTCTTCTCGGTGCCGGCGCCGGGCTCCACAGGCAACTCCGGACGGAACACCTTCCGCGGGCCGGGCTTCTTCAACACCGATTTTTCGCTGGTGAAGCGCTTCCGCGTAACGGAGAAGCTCTTTGTGAACCTGCGCGGCGAGGCTTACAACCTGCTGAACTACGTGAACTTCGTGCCGCCGTCGGTAAACCTGCAGACGCCGCAGACCTTCGGATTGATCTCGGCCACGCCAACCGGCGCGGCCAACCAATCGGGCGCGCGGATTCTGCAGTTCGCCCTGCGGATCGATTTCTAACGGTTGAAGGGGCGTTCATTCACCCAGCGAAAGCCCCGCGTCGTCAGCAAGCTAGTCGAATCCGGCAAACGCCTCAGCACCACGCTGAGGCGTTTTCCTTCATAGATGCCTTCGAAGGCGAGTTGGCCGGGGGCGGGCTCGCGATAGGTGAGCTTCGTGGACTCCTTGCCCTGCATGAGAGTGAACTCGCCCTTGGCCGCCTGGAAGCCGTAGCGCTTGACGGAGCCGTCGCTGCGCAAAATGCCGATGCCGTTGTAGGCGGTATTGATGCCGATGCGAATCCAGGGGGAAGCCGCTCCGGAGTCCACGGCGGCGTAGAGGCCGTGGAGCGGTCCGCGCGGACGGGCGTTGCGCTCGCTGAGCATCTGGTAGCTCGACCCAATCGGCAGGAGGGCGAAAAGCGCGATCGCGGCGCCTTTGGCGGCGTGGCGCGCGCGGACGCTCCAGACGTTGGCGAAGGCGTAAGGGGCAAGCGGCGCCGGCTGGGCCGGCAGGCCGAAGGCGAAGAAGCCGGCCAGGCGCGGCAGGTCGGGCGCAATCAAAAAGAGCGAGCTCAGCAGTAAGTGCGAGGAGAAGAGCTTGACCGGCACGTCGTAGCAGAAATTGAGCGCGACCACTTGCGCCAGGGCGACCGCGCTGATGAGCGCGCCCAGCAGCGTGGTGCGGCGGAAGAGCAGCAGCGCGCCGCCCAGCACTTCCACCAGGCCGCAGAGCATTTGGTAGGCGGGGCTGAGGCCGATGAAAGTCCACAGCAGGCCCATGGGCGAGGTTTCCGCCAGTGAGTTCACGAGGCGATCGGGCCCGGGGGCCATCATTTGCAGCGGGAAGAGCTTGTGCCAGCCGTAGCCGAGCATCACGGCGCCGAGCGAGTAGCGAACGTAGATGCGCACGGCTTCGCGCACCGCGCCGGCGGCCCAGCGCGTGCGGAACCAGAGCCGCCAGACGGCGGCCATGCCCAGGGCGAGCACGGCGTCGGTAAACGTTTCGACGTAGTTATACGTGGTGTCGCCGCTGCCGCCGGGAAGGATGGAGGCGTCCACGCCCAGCAGGTGAGGGCCGATCCACTGGATGATTTTCTGCCAGAGCTCGTCGTAGCGTTCCGTTACCGAGCCGGCGCCGGGCACGCCGGAGAGCGGGAACGGAAAGATGTAGATGAGCAGGTAGGAGTAAATGAGTAACTCGAAGAAGCCGAGATGCGCGGCCGGCGGAGGCGCCGGGGCGGGGGGCACTTCGATGGTTTCGCCCGCGTCGAGAAAGCGGCCGGCGAGCTCCGGCGTAGGGACGAGGCAGGCGTCGCGCCGGCCGAACCAGCCGTAGCGATTGCGGGCGATCCAGGAGTAGACCGCGTCGCGCGCCGAGCCGGGCAGCAGACGGCCGAGCGCGACGAGCGACCAGGGAAAGCCCAGGCGTTGCGCGATGCGCACGGCGGCCTCCGAACGCGCGTGGACGCCTTCGTCGTCGACCAGGATGACGCTATCGGGAAGCTCGCCGCTGACGCCGGCCTCGGCCAGCGCTTGCCGCGCGGCCGCCGATTGCAAAGAGGCAAAGCGGAAAATCTGCCGCTGGTCGCGGGCGAGCACCCAGGCCACGGCGGCATGACAAAGATTGCAGACGCCGTCGAACAGGATTACGGGCGCGGCCACGCCCCTATTCTAGCGGCTACGCCGCCTGCAGCTCGCGCACCCGCGCCAGTACGCTTTGCGCGCGTTCGGCTTCGCCGAGCGACTGATAGAGCTGCACCAGGCGCTGGGCGGGCATGAGGAACGTGGTGAGCCGGCGGTCCGGCTCGGCGTCGAGATAGGGACGCCAGAAGTCCACCAGTTCCTGCACCACGCCGGCGGCGGCGCGCAGGTCGTTGCGCTGCACCAGTAGCGTGGCCCGCTGCGCCACCACCATTTGCAGCGGCACAATCCAGTGATCCGGATCGGACTCTTCGGCCTGGCGCCGGTAGAGGATCTCGGCCAGTTGGAAGTAAGTGTCGGCTTCCTCCTCTTTGCCTTCGGCCAGCAGGAAGCGCGCCTGATTCTCAAACGCCTCGCCGCGCACGGCGGGCGAGGCTTCGGCGGCGTCTTCGGCCTGCGAGGCGGCATCGCGCGCCATGCGGCGGCTTTCGGCAATCTCGCCGCCGCTCCAGAGAGCCTGCGCCAGGCGGACGAGCGACGTCACCACACCCTCGGTATAGCCGGATTGCTCAGAGACCTGGCGGGCGCGCCGCAGGGTCTGGGTGGCGGTGTCCAGGTTGCCCAGTTGCGTAAGCGCTTCGGCATGACGCTCGAGCGCTTCGGCCAGCCGCACCTCGGCGCGCGGCGACCGGTCGGGCAGCGCCACCAGCGCCTCCACGGCTTGGGCGCAGCGGACCTCGGCCTGTTCGTCGTCGCCCTCCTCGGCCAGCGCTTCCGACCAGTCGAACAGCAGATCGGCCAGATGCAGGGTGAACGATTCCGAACCCGGAGCCAGCCGGCCGAGCAGGACGGCGGCCTGCGCATAGGCGGCGTCGGCCTGGTCGGCCGCGTCGTGATCGCGGGCGTAGCGCGCGTAAGGCCAGAGCACGGAGCGCACACACTCCCATTCGCTGCCGGTGATGGTGCCAAAGACGGCGGCCGCGGCTTGCCAATTGGCCTGGGCCGCGGCGCTGTCGCCCAGTGCCGCCTGCACGGCGGCCAGGTCCCCCAGGGCAATGGCTTCGGCCACCGGGTCGTTTTGGACGCGGGCCAGTTCAAGGATTTCGCTGAGCGCCTGTTCGGCTTCGTCGAGTTGGCCAGCCTGGGTCAGGCCTTCCACTTCGCGGAAGAGCTCTTGGATTTCCGGATGCATGCTAGGGAAATCGGCTCATGAACACAAGTGCGATAGCCGTACGGGCGCAAACGGCGTTCTAAGTAGGTGAAGGAAGTGACTTGTTTACACCGAGTACCGCATTCAGACGAGCCGCCAGGCGAACGAAGGCGCAACAAGTGTTGCCTGGCCGGGTTGAGAGCTTTACAGCGCCGGGGCACTCTCGGGGGGAAGGAATAATCTGAGGAGGCCCCTAGTACTTTTGAGGGGGGGCCAAAAACAGACCCCCTAGGTCTACTTGACTACTAGACGATGTTGTCTTTCGTAAACGAGAATAAAGAGGAAAGTCACACATAGAGGTGATGAACAAAAGGAGACAGTGCATGAGGGGAGATTGTTCGGGAAGCGCATCCCGGCAGGCCCGGTGGGAGAGCCGCCGAAAGAGCGGTGGTGCCGGGAGCGAGTGTCGGAGTTCCGCCGGGAGGGTAGGCGGCGGAGCATGAAAGTTACCTCAGACGTAGTGTTAATTGGCGGCGGGGTTGCCGGAACAGTAGCGGCCACCTTGCTCGCGCGCCAGGGTTACAAAGTCACCCTGGTGGACCGGTGGCAAACCTGCCCACCCTGCTTCAAAGCGGAAAAGATCGAGGCGGACCAAGCCGAGCTGTACCGCAAGTTCGACCTGATGGACGTGCTGCGTCCGCATACGGCGTCGATCCGGGAAGTGCTGCGCGCGCAGGACGGACGGGTGATTCGCCGGGTGCACACCGAACAATACGGCATTTTCTATCACGACATGGTGAATGCGCTCCGCGGCGCGATTCCCCCGTCGGTGAACTTCATTGTCGGCCGCGTGGAAGATATCCAAACCACGGAAGAGCTGCAGACCGTGACGCTCGCGAGCGGCCAGGTGTTGACGGCGCGGCTGGTGGTGCTGGCCAGCGGCACGGGCGGCGATCTGGCGTCGCGGCTGGGTGTGGAGAGGCGGATGATCCGCAAGGAGCAGTCGTTCGCGGCGGGCTTCAACATTGCGCGGCGTTCCGGCGACTTCAATTTCGATTCGATCACCTACTACCCGACGGGCAGCGAGACGCGGGTGGTGTTTGTGACGCTGTTCCGCATTCTCGACATCATGCGCGTAAACCTGTTTGCGTGCTGGTCGAACAGCGAGCAGCAGGCTAAGGATCTGGTGAAGCAACCGGAGCAGGAGTTGGCCCGGCTGTTGCCCCGGCTGAAGGATGTAACCGGCGCGTTCTCGGTTTCCAGCAAAGTGGAGACCGGGCGGGTGGACTTGTATATGGCGAATCCGCCGCGGCGGCCCGGCGTGGTTCTGATCGCCGACGCGTTGCAGAGCGTTTGCCCGGTGACGGGCACCGGGTTGAGCAAGGTGTTGACCGATTGCGATGTGCTGGCCAACGAGCATGCGCCGCGGTGGCTGGCCACGCCCGGCATGGCGGCGGCCAAGGTGGCGAGCTTCTACCAGGATCCGCGCAAACAGGCCGTCGATCAGCATTCGCTCTACGGCGCCGAGTACGGCCGCAATCTGGCCACCGCGAATACGCTCCGGTGGCGGGTGCGCCGGGCGCAGTGGCACTGGGAGAATCGGATCAGCGAGGTGATTGAAACACTGCGCCAAACCGCGTAGCGCCCGCCGGGGACGAATACAAACCGCCAAAACAAAACCGGGGGGACGGCCTTAGCGGGCCGGTCCCCCCGGGTTTATTTACTCTCGGCTTTTGAAAACCTAAGCGCGGCGGCGGCGCGCCCACAGCAGCAACGCCGGCAGACCGGCCAGCACAAACGTGCCGGGCTCCGGCACCATCACCAGCACATCCTGCGCCTGGGTGCTCGTGCCCTGGAATGTGAGCTGGTAGCGCACCAGGCCCGTGGTGGGCGACCAGGCGGAACCAAGATAGCCGTTGAAGGCATCCTTCACGGCTTGCGTGGTATTGGAGCTTTCCTGAATGCGGCCCGCCTGCAAACCGTCGCCGTTGTCGTGCAGAATGTCCCAAATGGCCAGTTGCAGCGCCGCCCCTTGCACGCCGGCCCCCGGGTTGCCCGACGTAATGAGCGGCAGGGCGTTCGTCATCAGCCAGGCGACGCGCATGTACGGCGCGGAGCTCATAAGCGCGCCGTTGGCATCGTAAGTGGTGTTGTTGGCGATCCCGGTGAAGATGTCGCCGCAGAAGGCCGCCTGCCAGGGGCCGCCGTCCACTTGAATCAGCATCACGCCGTCGGTCTCGGTCACTTCGTTGCCGTCAAGGTTGTATTGAATGACGGTGGAGCGCGCGGGGTCGTAGTCGGAATAGGTGAGGATGGCGGCGTGAGCCGTCAGGCTGTGCAGCAGGAGAGCGGGGAGTAGCGCTTGGCGAAGAGTCATGGCTAAGGGAGAGTTCGGACGAAAGGCCCCGAGTAAGCATGGGGCAAGCGCCTGAGCCGCGGGCGGTGTAGTTACTTAGTGCTCTCGCTCGCAACGGGCTAGTGGCGCGGTCAGGCGTTCGACGACACCAGGGGCTCGGCCGGACCTTCCAACGAAGGCGGCGGCGCCGGAGCGGCGGGCCTGGGCGTCTGGCGGCGCAACGCGGTGAGAGCGGCCAGCCAGATGAGCGTTCCGGCCACAATCATGCCCAGACACGCGGCGACGGAAAGGTCGAAGTCGGGCGTGGGCTTGGCCGTGCTGCCCGCGCGGATCACGGCGCCGGCGGGAATGGCGTTGTTCACCATGTGCGCGACAATACAGGGCCACACCGATCGCGTGCGCTCGTAGAGGACGCCGCAGAGAATGCCCAGCATGAGCGTGGCGGGCAACTGCAGCGGGTTCATGTGCATGAGGCTGAAGAGCACGGCGGAGGCGCCAATGGCCACCGGCGGCGAGTAGCGGCCGAGAAAAGCCCGCAGGAACTGGCCGCGGAAGAGAGTCTCTTCCGTGATCGGCGCCACCACCACCAGCACAAGCACCACCACCCACCAGGTTTGTTGCGGACCGGTAAGCTGCTTCAGCGACTCCATGAATTCGCTCTTCTGAATCGCCTTGCCGCCGATGCCGAAAATCCAGCCCACCGAGGCGATCATCGAGCCCCAGATGGCGAACAGCAGAAAGAAAAAGCCCCCACGGCCAAACGTGCCTTCCGGCGCGGGCGTGCGCAGCGTCTTCCACACCGGCTCGCCCTGCCGCCAGCCGACCACCAGGCATACCGCGGCGAACGCCACGAGATTCACCAGGCCGAGCGTGCCGGCGCTGGTAATGAGCTTCGTCTTCGCCGCCACGTCTACCAGGTAGACGGCGCCCATAATGCACAGTTGCACCAGGAGCAGCAGGGCCATCATGCCCAGGGCGCCGGCGATGCCCGGAAAGGGCAGTCGCACGGGTTCGCGCGCGATTTCGGGGAGCGGCGGCGGCAGAGGCTCCTGGAGACTCGGGAGCGGCGGCGGGTCTTGGAGATCCGGCAGGACCGGCAAAGGCGGCGGCCCGGCGTTGGCCGGGGGGACCGGAGGCGGCGCGTCGCCGGTGGAAAGGGCCTGAGGGTCCATTCCTATATACTTTCGCGCAGAACGGCATTTTCCTGTAGGGCGGTACCGGTCTTCGCTGAGTACCGGTGATGGAAGTAACCTGGGATCATGGAAGCAATGAGTCGCGCTCGCTCTGGTGTGATTTCTGTACTCGCCTGCATGACCGTAACCCTTTCCGCGCAAACCAACCCACTCCTTGAGAAGTGGAATACCCCCTTTGGCACCCCGCCGTTCAGCCAGTTGAAGCCCGAGCACTTCGCGCCGGCCTTTGAAGAAGCGCTCAAGCAACACAAGGCCGAGATCGCCAAAATCGCCGCCAACCGGAAGGCGCCGACGTTTGACAACACCATCGCCGCCCTGGAGCGCGCCGGCGAACTGCTCGACCAGACGGCATCGCTCTTCAGCAACCTGGTGGGCGCCGAGACCAGCGATGCGCTCGACAAGCTATCGCTCGAAATCTTCCCCAAGCTCACCCGCCATAGCAACGAGATCCTGCAGAACAGCGCCTTGTTCGCGCGCGTGGCGAAGATCCACGAGAATGCCGCCAAGCTCAAGCTCACGCCCGAACAGGTGCGCGTCACCGAACGCACCTACACGCGCTTTGTGCGCGCCGGGGCGAAGCTGACGCCCGAGCAGCGCAAGCGCATGGGCGCCATCGCCGAACGGCTGTCGACGCTTTCCACGAAGTTCAACCAGAATCTGGTGGCCGATTCCAAGGCCTTTGTGTTGGTGCTGGAGACGGAAGAAGAGATGGCCGGGCTGCCGGGGTTTGTGCGCGAGATGGCGCGGGCCGAAGGCAAGTCGCGGGGGATGGAGAAGGCCGGCGTGGTGACGCTGGCGCGGTCGAGCTTTGAATCGTTCATGAAGTTCTCCACGCGGCGCGACCTGCGCGAGAAGCTGTTCCGCGCCTGGACGCTGCGGGGCGACAACGGCAACCAGTTCGACAACAAGGCGATTATCACCGAGACCGTGGCGCTGCGCACCGAGCGCGCGCAACTGCTCGGCTATCCCACCTTCGCGCACTACTCGCTGGACGACGCCATGGCCAAGAAGCCGGAAGCGGCCATGGACTTGATGCTGCGCGTATGGAAGCCCGCCCGCGAGCAGGCCCTGCGCGATCGCGACGCGATTGCCAAGATGATGGCCGCCGACGGCGCGGGCAGCGAAGTAAAGCCCTGGGATTGGATGTTCTACGCCGAGCGCGTCCGCAAAGCTCAATTCGATCTCGACGAGACTGAACTGAAGCCCTACTTCCAGCTCGACCGCATGATCGAGGCCGTCTTCCACGTCGCCACCCGCCTGCATGGCTTGCAATTCACCGAGCGCAAAGACCTGAAGGGCTGGCACCCTGACGTGCGGGCCTGGGAGGTGAAGAACGCCAAGGGCGAGCACGTGGCGATCTTCTACGGCGACTACTTCGCGCGCCCCACCAAGCGCAGCGGCGCGTGGATGAACTCCTACCGCGATCAGGAAAAACTGCGCGGCAAGGTAACGCCCATCGTGGCTAATCATTGCAACTTCTCCAAGCCCGCGCCGGGCCAGCCGGCGCTGCTGTCGTTCGACGACGTGCGCACGCTGTTCCACGAGTTCGGCCACGCGCTGCACGGCATGCTCTCCGACGTGACGTATCCCACGCTGTCCGGCACCTCCGTGCCCCGCGACTTTGTGGAACTGCCCTCGCAGATCAATGAGCATTGGGCCGAAACCGACGAGGTACTCAAGAAGTTCGCGCTGCACTATCAGACCGGAGCGCCGATGCCGGCCGCTTTGCTCGAGAAGCTGCGCAAGGCCGGCAAGTTCGATCAAGGCTTTGCGACCGTGGAGTTCCTGGCGTCGGCTTTGGTGGACATGGAGTTCCACTCCGTGAAAGACACCAAGCCGGTGGACCCGGCGGCGTTTGAAAAACAGGCGCTGGAGAAGATCGGGATGCCCGCGGAGATCACCATGCGCCACCGGTCGCCGCATTTTTCGCACATCTTCGGCGGCGGCTACGCGGCGGGCTACTACAGCTACCTGTGGGCCGAAGTGCTGGATGCGGACGGCTTCGAGGCGTTCGTGGAGAAGGGTGACCCCTTCGACGCGGAGCTGGCGCGGCGCCTGCGGGAGAACATCCTGTCGGTGGGCAATTCGCGCGATCTCATGGAAGCCTACCGGCAGTTCCGCGGCAAGGATCCGGCCGTGGAGCCCCTCCTGCGCAAGCGCGGGTTGTAAACGCGCGGACGGTAGAGCGCAAAGCCTACGGGCAGCAGCGCATCTTGCCGTACGTGATCCGGTCGTTCACATTGCCGAAGTCGCCGGTAAAGGGCGGCGGCGGGGCGAAGCGCGCCACCACACTCGAACAGCCCGGAGTGCTGGGCACGTCTGTAGGCAGGGGCCCGAAACGCACGCTGTCGTAAGGGCTGCACAGGTCGATCGCCCGCTGTTCGGCCTCCACCTGCGCATGGCAACAAGCCGTGCTGCCGGCGCCGGAAGTCCGGCAGGTGGTGATCGCCGTACGCCAATCGGCAGTGACGCCCGAGGGAATTGGCATGGCCGGGTTGTGCAGGGCGTCCACGGCCAGCCGCCAGTGTTCCCAGATGCAGCGGTTCACCTGGCGGAACCATTCGCCCTTGTCGTTGATGTCCTTCTTCACAAAAGGAATCGCCACGGGGTGAGAGGCGTGTTCGAGCTCGACGCAGGTTTCCAGCAGCGCGCCGTTCACGCCCCCGAACAGAAACGCCTCCACCGCCTCGCAAACCTGGCCCGAGGCGACGCACACGCAATCCAGCCACGGGTTGCCCGGGTAGCAACCGCGGGAATCGCAATAGGCCTGGTTGCGCCCCGCGCAGGAGCCGGGCGTTGAGGTGGGCACGGCCGAACATCCGGCGCCCGGCGTAGGACCTTCGGGCTCGGGCTCCGGCCGCTCCGGATCGGGCGGCACGTAGGAGAAGTCGGCGGTGATTGTGGCGCGCCGGTTGGCGGCGCCGGAAGCGCCGAATTGATCCGTCTCGCCGCTGGCGAAGGGCGGATTGGTGAGCAGGCTGTCGGGCACGCCGTCGGCGGGACGCTGCAGCTCGGCCGTAACGGCCTGGGCGCGCTCGCACGACAACTGCCAGTTGGTCTCCTGCGTACCGTCGACGCTGGCAAAGCCGTCGACGCGCACGGGCGCCGAGGCGCCGGCGGCGTTCCAGTTCATCAGGAAGTTGCCGATGTCGAAAAGCGCCGTCGGAGAGAGCGTGGAGGAGTTCACGCCGAAGAGAATGTCGGTGACGGTGCCGCTCTCGGTGGAATCGGGGATGCGGCAATCCATGGTGGAGGGGGCGAGGGCCGGGTCGCCGAGGCGTTGGATGCCGGGCGCCGCCTGGCCGCCGGCCTGCTGCACCACGTGCGTGAGTTCATGGGCGAGCAGGTGCCGGCCGGCCTCGCTCTCCGGCGCGAACTGCCCTGGCGCAAAGACAATATCGGAGCCGGCCGTGTAGGCAAGCGCGCGCGCCGTCCGGGCCGATTCGTGCGCGGCGCTATCGGCGTGAATCCTCACCTGGCGGAACGCGCGGCCGAAACGCGGCTCAAAGAACGCGCGCTGCGCCGGCGAAAGCGGTTGGCCGCCATGCTGGCGCAGCCGCGCCAGTTGACCGGCCAGAGCGGGCGTGGCCACCGGGGCGTCGCCCTTGGCCTGTATGCGTTCTTCTTCCTGTGCACACGCGGCGCATTTGCGTTGCGCCGCGGGCGCCGCGCCGTGGATGGCGGGCGGCGGCGCGCCGCGCAAAACCTGCGCGGCCACGCGATCGGCTTCCTGCTCATAGGAGTCGCCGGGCTGGCCTAAGCGGAGCGCCTGGGCCTGATTGCTGATGGGCGCGCGCGGCGCCGGCGCGCGGGCGGCGACGGCCGTGGGAGCAGGCCCGGCGATGGCGCGGGACGACCGGGGAGCAAAGGGCACGGGTCCTCCTGATGGGTGGTTGGCCACAATCGTAGCACCGCAGCGGCAGGGACGGACGTTAATTTCCAGTTAGCGTGATGGTCCGTTGCCCCCCGGCGCCATGCGCAATGACGATCTCATGCGTCAGGTCCAGCGGCAGGCGCGGAAAGCGCCGGGCCCATTCAATGAGAATCAGCGCGGGCCGGTCGGCGAGTTCCTCCAGGCCGAGCGTGGCCAGTTCGCGTTCTTCCTCCAGGCGATAAAGATCGATATGGAAGACGCGCACCGGGTCGCCGTATTCGTGGATCAGCGTGAAGGTCGGGCTGGAGACCTCTTCGGGCGCCACGCCGGCCCGCTCCTCGGCCATGCCCTTGACGAGCGTGGTTTTGCCCGCACCCAGATCGCCGGTTAACGAAACCACGGCCGACGGCGGCAGCGCGCGCGCGATGGCGCGTCCGGCGGCGATGGTCTCTTCTTCATTGCGCGTGACGAATTGCATCGGGAAGGAAGTGGATCAGGTCCGTGGCGATCACGCTGCGTTCGCCGCGCGCCTCGGCGGCGCATTCGCCCGCCTTGCCGTGCAGCCAGACGGCGGCGAGAATCGCTTCGCGCTGGTTCGTTTTGTGTTGGGCCAGGAAGCCGGCCAGCAGACCGGCGAGCACATCGCCGGAGCCCGCCGTGCCCATCGCCGACGTGCCGGTGGGATTGACGTAGACGTCGCCATCGGGAAACGCAATGAGCGAACGCTGCCCTTTGAGCACGAGCACCACGTTGCGCGTGGTGGCGAAATCGCGCGCCAGCGTCACGCGCGGCTGATTGGTGGCGGGCGACAGGCGCGCCATCTCGCCCGGGTGCGGCGTAAGCACGCGCAGCGCGCCCGGCGGACCGTGGAACGGTTGCCCCGCCATGGTGTTGAGCGCGTCGGCATCGAGCACCAGCGGCAGCGGACTGGACGAAAACCAATCCAGCACGCGCGGATCAATGCCCAGCCCGGGGCCGATGGCGGCCACGCTCTTGCCGTTGAAGTCCGGCGCCGTGAGCGCATTCGTCATGATCTCGGCCGGAAACGTGCCGGCCGCGTCGCTGGCCGCCGTCACCAGCCCGGCGCCCGCGCGCAACGCCGCGAGGGCCGTAAGCTGCGCGGCGCCGCTCTTGCCTTTCGCGCCGCCGATCACCAGAACGTGTCCGAACGTGCCTTTGTGACCGGCCTTGGGGCGAGGCTGCAGAATGGCGGGAAAATCGGCCGGCGACAGCCAGTGCAGCTTCGCGCCGGCCAGCAGCGCCTCGGGCGTGCCGATCGGCGCCACCACCAGACGCCCCATGCGGTCGCAATTCGGCGGCAGCGCGTGCGCCGGCTTGGGCGCGGTGAACGTAATGGTGAGATCGGCGCGCACGTGCGGCGTAGTGGTTTCCGGCGCGTCGCTATCAAGGCCCGAGGGAAGATCGATGGCCACCACCTGGGCCTGGGGAAAGTTCGTGTTGATCTCGTCGATCCACTCTTTCGACTTGCCGCGCGGCGCGCCCTTGGTGCCGGTGCCCAGCAGCGCGTCAATCACCAGCGTGGCGTGATAGGCCTGCGGCGTCACCGTGCCGGACGGCTCCACGCCCGCCGCTTTCAGCATCCGCAGGCTCGCTTGCGCATCCTCGGCCGTGGGCGCATCGGTGAGAAAGACGTCCAGCCGGCGCGGCCGGTCCACCACCGCCAGCAGACGCGCAATCGCCAGACCGTCGCCGCCGTTGTTCCCCTTGCCGCAGAAGATGGCGATGTGCCGCGAGCGCAGCGGACCGTAAGCCTCGCGCATCGCCTCCACGGCGCGATGCGCGGCATTCTCCATGAGGATCAGGCCCGGGATGCCGGCCGCAATAGTGCGGCGGTCGGCTTCGCGCATCTCGGCGGCGGTGAGGATCTTCATACCAGCAGCTTCTCCAGCTTCCGGAGAGGGAGCGTTTCGCCCATGACGATCAACGAATCGCCGGGCTGTACTTGGTGGTCGGGACCGGGGTTCAGATGCATGTCGCCTTTCGAGCGGCGAATGGCCAGCACCATAATGCCGAGCTCGCGGCGGATGTGCAGCTCCTGGAGCGTGCGGGCTTGGAAGCCGTCGGCCACGAGCACTTGTTCAATGGCGACGTTGGGGCCGAGTCCGCTCGTCGTGAAGTCGAGAAACTCCGAAACGTGGGGCCGCAGGATGGACTGAGCCAGGCGCGAGCCGGTGTAGTTGTACGGGGCCACCACCGAGTCGGCACCCGCGCGGCGGAGTTTGCTCTCGGTTTCGCCTTCGTTGGCGCGCGCGGAGATGACGATGCGGGAGTTGAGCGAGCGGGCCGAGATGGTGAGGAAGAGATTGTCGGCGTCGGAGGCGAGCGCGCAGACAATGCCGCGGGCGCGTTCGAGGCCGGCCTGCCGCAGAGTTTCGTCTTTGGTGGCGTCGCCGGCCAGCACCAGCATGCCCTGCGCGCGGGCCCATTCCAGGCGCGAGTCGCTTTCGTCGACAACAACGAAGGGCATGGCCGAGCGGTGGAACTCTTCGGCGGCGCCGCGGCCCACGCGGCCCAGGCCGCAGACGATGAAATGATTCTGGAGGCGGTCGATCATGCGTTTGGTCTTTCTGCGTCCCAGTACGTCGCCGATCTGCATTTCCACCATGGAGGCGGTGAGGACGCCGATGCCGATAAGGAGAAGCGAGGCGCTGAAGAGAATGTAGATGGAGTTGAAGATGCGTCCGGCACGGCTCAGGTGGACCGTTTCCCCATAGCCGACCGTGGCCATGGTGATGATGGACATGTAGAACGCGTCAAAGGCGCCCGCGCCATCAATCAGCATGTATCCGGCCATGCCGATGGCAATGCAGACGACGATGGCGATCACCAGCCAAAGGGCGCGGCGGACTACGAGGTGCATCGGGACTCACTGGGCAGTGTAGCGAATCCGGAGTTCTACCGCCCGAGGCGCACAGACCTGCCGCGGCCTACTTCGCGATTTCAGCCAGTGACGCGACCGGCGTCATCCCCCCGGGCCCGTCGAAACCGGTAAGGCGCGTAATCTCCCTTAATTCGTTCCCCAGGCGTTCCGTTCCCAGCGGCGGCTGCCGCTGGTACCGGCCTAGCGAGGTTGAGAGGATCACCGAGCCATTCGGGGCCACATTCGCGTCCACAATCTTGTGTTTGTCCGCCTCGTGCCTGGGCAGTTCTGCAATGTCCAGCCCTTGGGAGAGAGGCAGCCCCGACTGCGTCGAGAAAAGAGCCACCTGGGAGGTTCCGAAGGCAACCACGAAATCACCGTTGTGACTCAGCCGAACTCCCCCGCCCGGGTTGGACCCGTAGTCGGAGGCCTCGCCGGTACCGAAGTCCAGTTGCCTGCTCCAGATGACACTGCCCTGAATCAAGTCGATCATCGACAGTTCGCTGGAGGTCCAAACCAGCGCGCGGTTCAAGTCGACGAACAGGACGTTGGTGCGTTCGCCTCCTTCCTGGTCCGCTTCGTTGCCCAGGGAGACTCGCCGCTCGACGGTGAATCTGCCTCGCTTCGCGTCCAAACAAAAGAGTGTCACGCCCGCACTGGTTTCCACAAAGCAGGGCGAGGCCGGGGCGAAGCTCACACTCTTGCCGGTTGGCCCTCGTTCGGAACTGCTTGCCACGGCGACGACCTTGAGCTGATCAAGGTCCACCATCCGCAACGGTTGGCCCGTGCGCCATCTCAAGCCGGAGAACAGCAGGTACCTTCCTTCCGGGGAGCGCGCCACAATCCCTTCATACGGGTCCCCGTACCACTCGCCGACGTCCAGGAACCTTTCCAAGCGGCCCTGGTGGATCTGCGCCAATAAAGCCCGTTGCCCGCGGGCCCCTTCGGCGATGGTCGCGATCACGAACTCCTTCCCCCGGTAGCGGACGCGCTCGAAATGCACGCCCTTGGAGAAATCCTCCATCATCTCCGTCAGCCCGGCCTGCGGTTGCTTGGCCGGCGGCAGATACTTTCGGACCTCGGACGGCGCAACCGTCTCGGTCGGGCCGGATGCGGAACGCAACGGCACCGGGCTCAACCGCATCCACAGAGAGGGCTCTTGCCGAACCTGAGGAAAATCGAAGGTCACCACCGGACTGTCCGCCGGCGGCACCAAACCGCAGTGGCTCTCCTCGTCGCGGCTTTCCGCCGCGGCCGGCGTTCGCAAGAACGTGCGGACCAACTCTCCCTGGTCGTTCAAGCGGAGTTCGAAGGTCTGCCCGCCGAGCAAGCCATGCGCCTGACGGCAGTCGGCCGAAACCCGCGAGTCGTCCACGGAAACAGCGCGGGCGCGGCCGCGAATATAGTCGAGGACAAAGAACGTATGCGGGTGGCTGGCGGCGGTCTCCTCGGCCTCTTCAACAGCCCGAACAACCAGCGTTCCCGGAAATCGATTGTCGAACACGCCATCGACGCGAAAGTCGCCGGCCGTGGTGATGGCCTGCCGCAACGCGAACCACTGGAATGCCGAAAGGTCAGTCGTCGTTGGCTTGTTGCGGTCCAGCTCCTGGAGCGCGAGCGCGGTCAGCGACAGGGATGCCACCTGGGCCAAGCTACCCGCCGAGAGAACAACCAGACGGTTCTCCGCCGTGATCAAAAGAAGACTCTGCTTATCGGCGCTCAGCCACCACGATTTCACGGCGGGCACCTGGAGCGCCGTAACTTTTCCGTTGCGGACAAAGTAGTTCCGCTTCTGCCAGGCGATCACCGTCGGGCCGTTGAGCCGGGAAAGTTCTTCGTCGACGGGCACCAGCGCCGGCACCCAAAAGCTCAACAACTGACGAAACTCGGGCGACTCCCCCAGGTGCTCTCCAAACGATGCCAATGCCAGGTAGGCTACTCCGCGCGCGATGTTGCCCTGCGCGAGATGGCTACTGCCCAATTCGCCTTCAACGGCCCGCTGCGCGCGCGACGCCCGCGCGCCCTCATTTTCCGCAATCTTGCGCTGCTCTGCCTCCCGCTGCGTCGCGACGATCTGGGCCCGCAGGGAGAAGGCAAGCAAGCCGGCAATGCCGATCAAGAGGATTGACACAGCGGCGAGAAAAATCGAACGCAACCGCTGGGCGCGATGAAATTCGCCCCAGACTTGCTCCTTGTCCAGGTTCAGGATCTTCGCACCGAGCGCCGCGACCGCGGACAGAAACTCAGGGTCCTTGCTGCGCTCGTTGTGACTGAGCTGCCGAAACCGCCGCAGGTCGACCACGAGCGGAGTCGCGTGATGGCGCTCGAACACCCCGAGCGCATACTCTCCCAGCGCCGCGTCCGGACGCCGCAGCATCTCCTCGGGCGTAACGTCATCCGTCCACGGCAACACACCATCTGTCAGTACGATGCAGACGCGATCAATGCCCCGCTCGGCCGCGAGCTGGATCTCCTTGCCCACCCACTCGGAACGGGCGGCATCCGGGGACGCGAGCAGAAGAAAGCAGCCCGAATTCAGCACGGCGTGGCGGATGCTTTCCCAGAGCCGAGGCTCCGCGGCGAGATTGCTCTCGTCGCGAAAAGTGCGAATTCTTCTTAACTGATACCAGGTGCGCCCAAAGGTCCAGAGTGTCTGCTCCAAGGACCTGGCTAGGTCCCGATCGGAGCGATGACTATACGAGATGAACGCGTCGTATTCCATGGTGTTGCCCGGTAACGTCCGGCACGGCTGAGATGCACCGTTTCCCCATAGCCGACCGTGGCCATGGTGATGATGGACATGTAAAACGCGTCAAAGGCGCCCGCGCCATCAATCAGCATGTATCCGGCCATGCCGATGGCAATGCAGACGACGATGGCGATCACCAGCCAAAGGGCGCGGCGGACTACGAGGTGCATCGGGACTCACTGGGCAGTGTAGCGAATCCGGCGCCGGACGGTTCTACGCCGCCCGGCGGCGAGCCTTACGCCCCCCCGGTCTGCTCCGTCAGGGCGTTGGCGATCAGCCGGCCCGCGATCACCGAAATAATCGAGACGCATTCCACGTCCACACTCCGAATCGGATGGCGGTGCTCTTTGTTGTCCGCGGCAAGATAGCCGAACAGCTCCTTGCCCACGAAAATCGGCGCGTTCACCCAGGGAAGATCGTCGGGCTTCAACAGCAGCGCGCTGTTGGGATCCGGCTTCCGGTCCGGCGCCGTAGGATCGATCTTGCGGGCATAGAGGCGATTGTCGAACTGGACATAGTCGCACTGGCGAATGCCTTCTTTGTAAACCTGGGCGTATGCGGAATCCGGGTCGCTGCCCGCCGTGCCCAATAGTTCGAACTCCGATTGCGTTTTGGGGCGAAGGCGGAAGATCCGCGAGCGGTCGAACCCCGCATCAATCAGTGCCTTGAGGATGAGGTCGCAGGTGGCTTTTAAGTCAGCCCTCTTCCGCGCGCTTTGTTGCTCCGCGCTGTTCAGCAGGCCCGCCAGGTAGCTCAGCGTGCGGCTGCGGTCGCGGCTATACCAGGAGGTGAACGCCAGATTGGCAAACGGCTTCAAGTCCTCGGCCGTCGCACGATTCGGAGCCGCCGCGCCCCGGTCGCTCCACAGCGAGATCGCCCCCACCACCAGCGGACCCATGCGTAGAGGAATCACCACAACAGGGCCCCGGATCGTGAACCGGTCGAGACCCCGTATGCTCACAAAGCGATCATCCTCCGGCGAGGCCGTGAAGTAGCCCTGGCCCTCGCGGAACACCTTGGTCACCAGGGCGTTCTCCTCCAGGTCGTAGGCGAACGGCTCGCGCTCCGCCGGCAGCCCGAAGCTGGCATGCTCCTCGAGCCTTCCTTTCTGGTAATTCGCAATGAACAGCATGCCGAACGGAATCTTCGTCTCTTCGTGAATGTCTTCGAGGATTCTGGTGAGCGCGGCCGAGGGTTGACCGGGACTCTCGCGGCGTTCGGTTTCCTGTTCAAACAGCACCTGAATGGTGTCGCGCGCCTCCACACTCAACGTCACCAGCGTAATTTGCTGTGCAATCAGTTCCGCCGTGGCCAGTTCGGCGCGGCCGAAGGCGAACGGCGCGTCGAACTCCAGGTTCATCACACCCAGCGGCGGAGAGCCCACCTGATGGGGCCGCAGCAACGGAATCGCAATTTCGCCCTGCGTGGCCGTGTGCGCGGCAAACACGTCGCTCGGCGCCTCCTCCAGCGTCTGAAAGGTCAGCGTCCTGCGTTCGTCAAAGACCGCGCGGCAAAGCGAGCGATTGGGGAGAAGCTCGCCGACCGGCAAGCCCTTGTCCGCCCGAACGCCGGCGGTCGCCTCCAAGCGAAGACGGTCCTGGTGCGCATCGTGAAAACAGATGTCGCCGCGAAAAGCCCCCGTCACGTCCACCGCTTTTTCCAGCAGGTGTTGGAGCATCGGCCGCAGACCCCGGTGCCCGGAAAGCAGGTCGCGCGACGGCGCGAACGTCTTGGTGAGCAGGAACTGCACATGCGCCACCCGCACCCAAGCCGCCACCAGATCCAGAATCGCTTCGTGAATCGGATCAAACAGCGAGGCCGCATTGGCCGGTTGTCCACCATGGCGGCGGTTGCAGCACACCAGCCAGTGGACCTCGCGTCCCTTCGGCGCCAGCGGACGCGCGAGCAGCGACCGCAGCTCCGGCGCGCCGGGAAACCGCTCCGCCACCGCCGGAGCGCGCAGGTTTACCGGACGCCGGTTCTTTTGGAACTGCTCCAGCCAGCTCTCGGCGAGCTCCGGCGTCAGGGCCGGGCCGCGCAAGCCGTCCGGCGCCCCGGGCGCCGCATGGTAAGCCAGCCAGCGCGCCTGATGCCAGACGCCACAGCTTTCCGCATGGAGCACCTCGGCCGTGCCCCGGGCGGCCACCCGCCAGAACTCGGCTTCGTCGCCGGAGCGAACCGCCATGGCCAGCTCCAGCAGAAGGCTCACGAAGGGCTGCACAATCGGGTCGGCCAGCTTCCGGCGCAGCAACTGCGGGTCGTCCAGCACCTGGGCGGCAAAATCCGGCGTCAGGTTCAGGGCGTAGCAACGGTCGAGCAGGGCAAGCTGGGCGAGCTGGTCTTCGGTGTAATACCGCCACTGCCGGGCTTCGGAGGCGGAAGGGGCGGCAGGGCGGATCTTCTTTTTGTTGTGATCCCAGAAGTGTAGGAGGTTGCGGCTGAGGTGGGGAAGCCATTCCAGGACTTTGGATGGGCTGTATTGGTGAGATTTGGGAGGCAAGGGCCGCTCCTTGAATACGTCAATTGACGCATTTCGATAGAATTATTTGTGTCATCGGGAACCTTTTCCTCGCTACCGGCGTCAACACGATCATAGCGCGGTTTGGAAATACCCACTTGAAAACTGAAAGAAGGCCAATCGTGAACCCACATCTCTCACTGCTGCTCCCGTCCCCCGGAACCCGTTCCGGCTTTACCCACTCCACCAAGGATGATCCCCCAAAATGAAATCGAGGTACTTCGTCTTTGCCCTGACCCTAGCTGGCGTGCTCGCCCTCCTCTCGCAAGGAGTCCACCGCGCCGGTTCTCCCGAACCTGCCCTGCCCCCCTTCGTCCCCACTCCCATCTCCGCCCCCGTGGCCGCGTCCGCCCCGGCAAAACCTCGTCTCGAGCCGAAGTGCTCCGGCATTGGCCGCCGCGAAGTCTGGGAGGTCGATTACTGCTCCCTTCCCGGCTGGCCGCAGATCCAAATGGCCCTCCAGCAGCCGCGCTGCTATAAAGCCCTCGGCGCCGCGTCCGCCGACGAGGCGCTACGCATCGCGGCGCGCACCCCGATCCATTTTGGGGATTTGAACCCCAAGAGCAAGCGCGAATGGTGGGTCATCGCCTGGACCGACGGCTACCGGATCTACTGGGACATCACGCGCGGCAATCCCATCCCCGACCCACGGATGCCTCACGATATGGAGGCCTCCTGGGTGCACTGGTTCCACCTGCGCGTGCCGCTCAGCAGCAGCCTCTTCTCGGCCGTCATGTTCCTGCACGAACTCGGGCACATCTGCGGCGGTCTCCCGGACGACAACGCCAATCACCGCCGGAATCTCGCCAACACGCAGAAGGTGATCGACTCCTGCTTCCGCGCGGCGACGCAGGAGTTGCCGCCCGTGGTCGAATCCGGCGGCAAGTAGCCCACCCAAGGCGCTTCCTCGCCCGATAGAGTACAGCGCCGTTCCGGCCGATAGCCAGACATGGCGAGCGTGTGGATGCTTTTGTGGATCGCCGGTGTGCTGGCCGCCGCCCTGGCCGCCGGCATCACCGAACACCGGCGCACCGCACAAACGCTCCGCCGCCAGGCCGAAGAACGGCGCCAACTCGCCGCGCGCCACAGTTGGAAGTACGAAGAGTTGCCCGGCGACGCCTACCGCGTGGAAGGCCCTGGCTGGGTGATCGAGCCCTTGCCCGGCGAGTACGACACACCCCGTTATCGCTGGTACGCCGAACATCCGCGCGCGCCGCGCGCCGAACTCGCCATTCTGGGCCGCCAGGCCGATGACCTCTCCCAAAGCCGGTTCGGCCGGGCGCTCATCCATCTGGAGGGCACCACCACCGAACGCGCCCGCGATGGGCGCGAGTTGCATGCCTTGCCGCAACGGGTCGAGCTGGGCTCCACCGAGTTCCGCGAGCGCTTCGTGGCGCGCGTGCACAACCCCAACGTCGCGCGCCGGGTGATCGACCGCGAAGTGGAACAACTCCTCCTGCATTGGCCGCCCGCCATCGCCACGCCGCCGCAGCGCTTCTATCCGGAAGTCCATCTGGCCATCGCCTTCAACGCGCGCGGGCTCGCAGTGGAACTCTCTACTGACCTCACGCACGCCGTCGCCCTAGAACACTTGGCTCGCCTGGGCCAGGCGTTGGCTTCGCGCCTGCGGCACTAACTCACTGGCCGCCGCACGCCAAGCAGCGCAGCCGATCGTCTACTCCTCAGAGAATCCTTACGCCCGCATCCGCCGCGCGCCAGCACAACAGTGGCCCTGGCGCTCCATGCGACCAAAGAGGTATTGACGTAGGCAGAAAGGATTACCTAACCTGCATAAGTGTTACCAGATCCCATCATCTTTCTCGTTGATGATGACGAATCGGTACGCCGCTCACTTTCCCGTTTCCTCAAGCTAAATGAGTATTCAGTAGAGACATTCTCTACGGGCGCGGAGTTCCTGGAGCGCGTCCCGCATGCGGGACCTTGCTGCGTGATCACCGACCTGCGCATGCCGGGCATGTCGGGCATCGAGCTACAGAAGGCGTGCGCCGAACGAGGCCTCACGTACTCTTTCGTCTTCATCACCGGCCACGGCGATGTCGTCGATGCCGTGCAGGCCATGAAAAACGGCGCCACCGACTTTCTGCTGAAGCCCGTGGTGCTCCACGAATTGCAGTCGCAAGTGGAGCTCGCGCTCACCACCCATCGCGCCAAACTCGAGCAGGCCGAAAACCGCAAAGAACTCGAGCGCCGCTTTGCCACCTTGTCCCCGCGCGAACGCCAAGTCTGCTTGCTCGTGAAAGAAGGCTTGCTCAACAAACAAATCGCGGCGCGCCTGGGCACTTCGGAAAAAACCGTGAAGGTGCAGCGCGGACGGGCGGCCAAAAAATTGAAGGTCGCTTCCACCGCCGGGCTGATCGATTTTCTCCATCGCCTCGAAGCCCGCTAGAACGCACTCGGCAAAAGAGACGCCGCCAGTTTGGGTGCCGGCGGCGTGGCAAGTGAGGTTCTGTTGGGGAGGTGGGTGAAGTCGAGACCCGGTGTTGCTCACGAGCCCGGCGGTCAAAGGTCGACGCGCACGTGAGGACAATGCACAACGTCGAGCGCGCCGCCATCGGCCAGTTCGGTGCGAGCCTGAGGAACGCGCGACGGCGGCGCCGCGCCGGGGTCGCGCGCGGCGAGCAGCGCGCGCATGAGCGAAAGAACGGAATCGGTAAACGACGGCGTAGCCGTCTCCGCGTGTGAATACACGTGGGGCGTCGAGGCCATGAGACTTGCTCCTTGATGAGGACTGCGGTGAAGAAGAGAGACGGTCGGTGTGTATGGCGTCGGCTTCGGGTTAGCGATCCCTACCGATTCATGTGCTGTGTTTCAACTGGGTGTAGGACGAGTATAGGGTGAAACTGCATTTATGTGCGTGGGGTCATTTGCGGTGTAGGGGCACCGCGAACGCGGGGGAAGAATAAGAGGGGAAAACTGAGTTACCAAAGTGCGCCGCAAGCGCTCCTAAGACACCAGCACAAGACGCACATCCATCACGTTCGTGCCCGTCGGCCCGGTCATCAGCAGATCGCCCAGCGGCTCGAAGAAGCGGTACGAATCGTTGGCGGCGAGCATCGCGCGGGCGTCCAGGTCGATCATCTGCGCGCGGTCCAGCGTGGTGTGCGAAGCAATCGCTCCCGCCGCGTCAGTGGGACCATCCGTGCCATCGGTGCCGCCGCTCAGCACCACGATGTTCGCGGCGCCGTCAAGGTCGAGCGCGGCCGCCAGCGCAAACTCCTGATTGCGCCCGCCCACACCCTGGCCGCGAATCGTCACCGTGGTTTCCCCGCCCGAAATCAGGCATGCCGGCTTGGCCGCCGGCCGGTCAAACCGCAACACCTCCTGCGCCATCGCCGCATGCATCCGCGCCACCTCGCGCGTCTCCCCTTCAATCCGCGTGCCGAGAATCAGCGGATGATAGCCGCGCTCCTGGGCCGCGCGCGCCGCGGCTTCCACGGCCAGCCGGTTCGAGCCCGTGATCACCGTAACGGCCGTGGCAAAAGCCGGGTCACCCGGCTTGGGCGTCTCCGCCCGCGACTCTTCCAGATGCCGTAGCACCGCCACCGGCACGCGGCGCACAATCTCATAACGCCGCAGCACATCCAGGGCATCGGCAAACGTCGACGCATCCGGCCAGGTGGGGCCGGAACCAATCACCGAAAGATCGTCGCCGATCACGTCGGAAAGCACCAGCGTCAACAACCGGGCCGGCGCCACCAATCGCGCCAGTTGCCCGCCCTTGATCGCCGACAGATGCTTGCGCACCGTATTGATCTCATGGATGTTGGCGCCGCATTCCAGCAGCAGACGCGTCACGCCCTGCTTATCGGCCAGCGTCAGCCCCGCGGCCGGCATCGGCAACAGCGCGGAAGCCCCGCCGGACACCAGGCAGATCACCAGGTCGCGCGCCGACGCCTGGCGCGCGATCTCCGCAATCCTCCCGGCGCCGGCTACGCCGCGTTCATCCGGCACCGGATGGCCGCACTCGTGCAGCGCAATGCGCTTCAGCGGCGCCGTGTGGCCGTCTTTCACATTGATGAGTCCGCCGGTAATGCGCTTGCCCAGCAGCTTTTCGATGGCCTGCGCCATCGGCGCGCTGGCCTTGCCGGCGCCGATCACGAAGATGCGTTCGTAGGAGGCGTTGAGGATCGCGGCGAGCTTGGGGGCGTGGCGCAGAACGGCCTGCCGGGGATCCGCCGCCTGCAGGGCAGCTTTGAAAATGGCGCGGGCGTCGCGGCGCAGATGGGCTTCCGACTTACGCTTTGCCGAGGAGGGCGAGGATGGCTTGGACCGCATGTTGTGGATCGTCGCTCTCTATCTGAACACGATGCCGGGCTTGGGCGTAAGCGGACTGGCGCTCGGCAAAAAGCCGCGCAAAGCGTTGCGGGTCGCGCGCGTTGGGGCGCTCCGGGTCCTGCGCCACGCGCGCCTGGGCGCGCTCCAGCGGAATGTCGAGCCAGATGGTGGTCTCGTTCCGAAGCTGCTCGCGATTGGCCGGTTGCGCAAAGGCGCCGCCGCCGAGCGCCAGCACGAAATGGTCGCCCCTTTGGCTGAGCGCGATCTGCCGCGCCAGCGCCGCGGCTTCGATCTGGCGAAACGCCGCTTCCCCCTGCGTATCGAAGATGTGCGCGATGGTCTGGTGCTGTTCGCCTTCGATCACGTGATCCAGGTCGCGAAAGGGCCACTGCAGGCGCTGGGCAAGTTCGCGGCCAATGGTCGACTTGCCGGAACCCATAAAGCCGACGAGAAAGAGGGCGGGCACTCGCCCTAGTGTAGCGCTCACCGTGTAGCGCTCACCCCAATTCCCCGCGCCGGGGGCTAGAGCTTGTCCGAAAAGAGATACGCCGCGTAGATCACACCCACCAGCGCCACGGCCGACAACACCTGCCAGACCACATCCGTCATGCGCCGGCGAGAAGTCTCCGCCCGCTGCCGCTCCTCTTCGCGTTCCCACGCCGAAATGAGGTTCGTGCCACAAACGCACCGCTTCGCCGTCGCCGGATTCGACAGTCCACATGTGCGGCAAGGTCTAACGATTTCAATCACAGAATGGCCACCCGTACTCTATCCTCGCAGGGGAAACTGCTGAGGTAAATGAGGAGTTTTGCCTAGTACTCTGGTCACCCCGCCCGCTCGCTAGTGCGTCATGGCGTAAACCACGTAGTTGATGCCCAGCCGCAACGCCTCATACGAGTACTTCTCCGGATACGAGGGATCGTCGGCGAACTCCCAACCGTCGCCCACGTCCATGTTGAAGCAGATCGCCACCATCACGCGCCCGCGCTCATCCACCACCGCCCGCCAATGCGGCTCCGTCCCGCCGCGCTCCACACCCGACCCGTGCACCACATTCGCGCCCGGCACCCGAATCCGGTCCTTCATGTCCCAAACCACATGGAAGATCTGATCCGGATCTTCCAGCTCCACCACCTGCGCGCCCGGCACAATCTGCCGAATACCCTCCATGAAGTGGGCCCACTCCTGCTCGTTGTGAAAATCGTCCACCATCAGGAAGCCGCCCTGCTGCATGTAGAGCTTGAACCGCGCCGCCTGCGCCGGCGTAAACCGCCAGTCGCCCGCCGACACGGCGAAGACGAACGGCCAGTTGAAAACATCGTCGCTCTCCACATCGACAATCGTCTCAATCGGCGACAAGTCAATCCGCGTCAACCGCTGGATCGCCTGGATAAACAGCCGATCCCCCTTGTTGGCGTCAATCCCCCAGCGGTGATACCCGCCGAACCGGCGCCCGTCCAGCGGCGAGCGGTAGCGCAGCCGCGCGAACGTGAACTCGCCCCGGCGCCCAGCATCCGGCGGATCGTCCACCGGATCCTGCATTTCGTGCTCATACTGCGCCCAGCGATTGCCGGAACTCGCGGCGCCCGCCAGCACGAGCGTCGTCGACACAAATGCGATCGCCAGCCAAGGGCGCGCCATGGCTACAAGCCTATCACTGGTGCTGGCATACAGTAGAAGATTCATGCTGCTTCGTCCCACGGCCGTGAACTCGGTGCTCCAGGAAGTTCGCGCGCTGCAAGCCCAGGGCCGCTCCGTGGTCTCCTTGATGCGCGGCGAGCCGGATTTCCCCACCCCCGCCCACATTCGCGACGCGGCCGTCGCCGCCCTCGGCCGCGGACGCACCGCCTATCCGGACAATCGCGGCGAACCGGCGTTGCGCGAGGCGATCGCCGCCCGCCGCGGCTACGACGCCGCGCGCGAAGTGCTGGTCACCACCGGCGCCACGCTCGGCCTCTATTGCGCCTTTGCCGCCTTGCTCGAACCGGGCGACGAAGTCCTCCTGCCCGACCCCGTCTACGACGCCTATCACTCCGCCATCCGCCTGGCCGGCGGCGTGCCCGTGAGCGTGCCCAGCACGCTCGTGAACGGCCGCTTTGTGCTGGGCGACCTCACGCCTCTCCTCACCGCCCGTTCGCGCGTCCTGCTCTTGAATACGCCGTGGAACCCCACCGGCACCGTCTTCACCGCCGCCGAACTCGCGCCCCTCGGTGAGGCCGCCGCCCGCCACAACCTCACCATCGTCAGCGACGAAATCTACGACGAGATCCTGTTCGGCGACGCCCGCCACGTCTCGCCCGCCACGCTCTTCCGCGACCGCACCGTGCTCGTGCAAAGCCTGTCGAAAACCTACGCCATGACCGGCTGGCGCTGCGGCTACTGCTGCGCGCCGCCCGAAATCCTCCAGAAAATGTTCCTCGTCCTCCAACAGGTGAGCCGCGGCCCGGCCACCTTCGTGCAGGATGCCGCCGTGGCCGCGCTCACCGGCCCGCAAGCGTGCGTGCAGGAGATGCGGCAGGAATACACGCGCCGGCTCGCGCTTGTCCAGCAGGCGCTCGGCCGCCGCGTGCTCGCCCCCGAGGGCGGCTTCTTCGCCATGGTCGACGCGGGCGACCTCGGCCCGTCCAACGACGTACGCGTCCGCCTCCTGCGCGAACACGGCGTGGTGGTGATGCACGGCGCGGCCTACGGCGCCTGCGGCGAAGGCACGCTGCGCGTCTCGTTCTCCGCCGCCGCTCCGCTCGAGGAAGGTCTGCGCCGCCTGCGGGAAGGCCTCCAATGACGCCTCTTCTCGAAGCCGCGCTGCGCACGCAAACCACCTGCGAGGTCCGCTGCGACAAAGTCACCCGCGCGCTCTACTCAACCGACGCCAGCGTCTACGAAATCCAGCCGGCCGGCGTGGTCATCCCCCGCACGCGCGAAGATCTCCTGGCCATCGTCCGCCTCTGCCGCGAACACAAGATGCCCTACACGCTGCGCGGCGGCGGCACCTCCCAGGGCGGCCAGTGCATCGGCAACGGCCTCATCGTCGACACCTCCAAGCACCTGAATCGCGTCCTGGAGCTCAACGCCCAGGAGCGCTGGGTCCGCGTCGAACCCGGCATCGTGCTCGACGAGCTCAATCATCAGTTGAAAGCCCACGGCCTCCGCTTCGCGCCCGATGTCTCCACCGCCAGCCGCGCCACCATCGGCGGCATGATCGGCAACAACTCCAGCGGCGCCCGCAGCGTGCTCTACGGCAAGACCATCGACCACGTGCTCGAGCTCGAAATCGCCTTCGCCGACGGCAGCACCGCCCCTCTCCGGCCGGTCACCACCCCGCCCTCCGGCAACTCCCGCGAAGCCCAGGTCTACCAGACCCTGCGCAAAATCGCCCACGACTACGCGGCCGACGTCCGCGAACGCTTCCCCAAAGTCATGCGGCGCGTAATGGGCTACAACCTCGACGAATTCCTCGATCCGTCGCAACCCGTCAACCTCGCCAAACTCATCGTCGGCTCCGAAGGCACACTCGCCGTGGTGCTGGAAGCCAAGCTCAACCTCGTGCCGCTGCCCAAGGCCAAAGCCGTCCTCACCATCCAATTCGACACGCTGCTCGATTCGCTCGCCGCCACTCCCGCCATTCTCGAGCACCAGCCCTCGGCCGTCGAAGTGATGGACGCGAGCATTCTCGACAACACCAAGAACAGCCCCGCCTTCCGCGCCTTGCGCGATAGCTTCATCGCCGGCGACCCCGGTGCCCTGCTCTGTGTCGAGTTCTACGGCGACCGCGCCGAAGATCTCCCCCCGCGCCTGCGCAAGCTCGAAGCCGCGCTGCGCGAAACGAATACCGGCACGCACTTTCACCACGCCTACGACGCCGCCGCCCAGCAGCGCATCTGGCACCTCCGCGAAGCCTCGCTCGGCCTGTCGATGAATCAGCGCGGCGACGCCAAGTCCATCAGCTTCGTCGAAGACACCGCCGTCCCGGTGGAAGTGCTGCGCGATTACATCGAGCGCTTTCAGAAAATCCTCGTGCGCCACCGCACCACCGCCGGCGTCTACGCGCATGCCTCCGTCGGCTGCCTGCACGTCCGTCCCGTCATCAACATGAAGACCGCCGACGGGCTCCTCAAGTTCGATTCCATCGCCAACGAAGTGGCCGACCTGGTGCTCGAGTTCGGAGGCGCGCTCTCCGGCGAACATGGCGACGGCCTGTTGCGCAGTCCGTTCATCGAGAAGATGTTCGGCCCGCGCCTCTACCAGGCCTTCCGCCAGATCAAGCAGGCCTTCGATCCGGAAGGCTTGCTCAATCCCGGCAAGATCATCGATCCCCCGCCCCTCACCGCCAACCTGCGCTACGGCGCCGGCTACCAGAATCCCAATCCCTTCACGTACTTCGATTACTCCGACTTCGGCGGCCTGGGCGGCGCCGTCGACATGTGCAGCGGCGTCGGCGCCTGCCGCAAGAAAATCGAGGGCACCATGTGCCCGTCCTACATGGCTACGCGCGACGAGCGCGATTCCACCCGCGCCCGCGCCAACGTCCTCCGCCTCGCCATGAACGGCCGCCTCGGCGAACAGGGCCTGGGCGACGACGGCGTGAAGGAGACGCTCGAGCTTTGCCTCGAATGCCGCGCCTGCAAAAGCGAATGCCCCGTCAGCGTCGACGTCGCCCGCTTCAAAAGCGAGTTCCTCGCCGACTACTACCATCGCCACGGCACGCCTCTCAGCGCCAAGCTCCTCGGCAACGCCCACCTCATCGCCAAGCTCGGCTCGGCCGCGCCCCGCTGGGCCAATCGCGCGCAGGAATGGGCGCGCGGCCTGGCCGGCATCGACGCCCGCCGCAAGCTGCCGCAGCTCGCCCCTACGCCGCTCCACCGCCAGTTGCCCACCGGCGACGCCGGCCTGCTCCTCTTCAACGACACCTTCATCAATTACTACGAGCCCGCCATCGGCCTCGCCGTCGATCGCGTGCTGCGCGCCGCCGGACTCCCCATCCAACTCGCCCCCAACGCCTGCTGCGGCCGGCCCCTCATCTCCAAAGGCCTCCTCGGCCAGGCCCGCCGCCAGGCCGAAGCCAACGTCCGCCGGCTCGCGCCCCTGGCCGCCGCCGGCGCCAAGTTCATCTTCTGCGAGCCCAGTTGCCTTTCCGCCGTCAAAGAAGACGCGCCGTCCCTGCTGCGCGGCCAATTGAGCGACCTCGCCCGCCAGGTCGCCGACGCCTCCGTGCTCTTTGAAGACTTCCTGGAACAAGCGCTCGCCGCCGGCAACGCAAAGCTCAACTTCCAGCCCGCCGGCGAAGTAGTCCTGCATGGCCACTGCCATCAGAAGGCCATGGGCTTGCTCAGTCCGGCCAAAGCGCTGCTCGCCCGCGTGCCCGGCCTCAAGATCCACGATCCCGACGCCGGCTGCTGCGGCATGGCGGGCTCGTTCGGCTACACGCACTACGACGTTTCACAGGCCATCGCCGAACGCAAGCTGCTGCCCGCCGTGCGCGGCGCTACGGCCGTGGTCGCGGCGGGCACCAGTTGCCGGCACCAGATGGACGATCTCGCGCAAGTGAAAGCGCTGCACCCGGCGCAATTCCTGGAGTCGCTCCTCGCATGACGC
>JAZKJV010003584.1:600000-769739 GCA_037367405.1 Ottelia alismoides | reverse complement strand
TCAGTTGTTTCTAAATAATCACTTCATGATTGATCAATTATGATCCCTAATCGACCATCTTTGGAATTCAACTTAAAAACTCTTTAACAATTATTTCTAATCAATCGACATAATAACCTAGTTGATCAACCTCTCCTATTTGATTGACTTATGCATAACTAATCAATCAATGATATCAAATATTCATAATTTCTTATCAGATTTGTCTCCAATAGCCATAATTTCAAAGCTGACCTTATCACTATATAAATAAACCTAGACCCATTGCTGAAAGACACACCAAAGCTCACAGCAACAAAGCAAAGTATTTTGGAGTTGTTACTCTCTTTCTCTCTCTCTCGGTTCTACACGTTCTTGAGAATTCGTAGAGAGATGTGAGTTTTGAGAGCTTCTTTGATTATTAAAATCCGCTAAAGCCCCCAAAGCCAATATTTACTTTTCTAACTCTACATGTAATTCACTAGAGGCTCGAGAAACAAAGAGAAGACGTATATGAAAGAAATATCTGGCAACAAAAATAAAGAAGATGGCATCCATGTTCTGAACCTCATCTATGACAAGTCAAAGATATTTTTTTGCAGGCAACAACATTATCGATGATATTTTCCAAGAGATATCATTTTGTTCATATGTACTTTTTTCAGAGATAATATCAGTCCTTGTGCTCATATTTATATAACTTCTTAGCAATATATATGCTTCGATTTAATAAAATATATCATACTGCTTTTCTACATAACACTCTCAGTAGGAAATCGTGGTGTTAAATCCAATTGTGCAGATTTCTTGGATAGTCTTAACCCCATATAATAAGGTTAGAGAACAGTCACAATCTATCCATCCTCAGTTTTTCCACTGTGTTTGATCAACCGATGTTGACTTCAGTTTTTTGGTCTAAATTTATAAATTATATTATACCCAACGCTTTGTAAGCGGTTGAGATATCCACACAAATAACTTTGTATTGCAAAGTCGTTGATCAACTTGGCTAATCGAAAACTCTAAGCCAGCTTTGATTTCCTCGTAAACGATTGTATGAATTGTGGTTGATTATCTGATTTATTATTCTCTACTTCATAAATTACAAGGATAATTATACACTATCATAAAATTTAGATTCAAGTATTCGCCCCCTCTGGTAGTGTTGTAATCCATAGGCATTCTCACCACCATCAAGGAACCTTAAAACTCTATCATCAGGTCAACATCCATCTTTCGTTGTGCTTTTTGTAGCTCATATTTCGTAGGTCCCTCTAGTAGTTTTGCACTAAGTTAACTGTATCTCGTAATTTTGCACATAGTTAAATGTAATTGTGTTTGTGAAATGTTCAGGCTATTAGGGTTAGTAGCCTGAGCCCGGGTGGGAATGCATATCAAAGGTGCCAACTACTCGTCTTGACATCAGGACAAGCAGTTGACATCCACCCATATATCCTGAATTTCATTCCGATAGGAACAAAGCTCCTCGAGAATTTGGCGTTGAAAGTCAATGTGTCCCGACGAAGAGGTCTGCTGATGAGATGAAGAATATAACGAGGATGTGCCCTGATTGCCCCAATACTATTGTTGTTGCAGTGGGTGATGCTGAAATTGCGGGCCCTACTGGCCTGCATGTTACGTCTGCTGATGTCCATACTATTGTTGTTGCCTCTGCTGTTAGGGGTGGTAAGATCCAAGTCTAGGCTGTGTAGGATGGGGTTCTAAGATGAATGTTGTGTTGTAGAAGGTTGGGGGACGCTGTCAAGATTAATGGTCCCCCATACTTCCTTGCCTGGTAAGGTCTTGTGTGTACCACACACCGTTCAACTCCCATACCTAGGGAGGCTCCTTCATAGCTATCTTGGATGATGGTGGTTGTTGCTAGTAAAATTTTGTGTGAAGGATTGGTTCTCTACCCAAGGCTGGGGCAATCCTGACATCGATTGCTCATGTACATAATGTACTCAAAAAACAAGAGCAGCAAATGCAGTCATGGCAGTTATCTATATCTTGGATACCTTCTTAGACAACTCCTCATCTGCTTTGGGAGCTTAGATAAGCTACTGTCAAGTTCATTCATTCTCTTGTTGATCCTCACAACTAATGTCAGCTTGTCGACAATGATACTCATGTTGGGAATCAAGTCCTCAGAGAGATCAACTACAACCTTCTTTTCTCCTTGGGATAAGAGTCTGATGGGGGTCTCTGTATATGCCCTATTAACGATCTATGATCGGCTTATCTCAGCCATCTTCTTGAATACCTTCCAGATGGTATCCGCTCCCAATGACATGTACCTATCTCCACAGGCAACACTTACTAATTCATGCACCTCAAGGTTGAAACTGTTGCAAAGAGATTGGACCAAAATGGTATCTCCTATACAATGACATAAACACTTCTGTAGTATGTCCTTGAATCTTTCCCAAGTATCACGGAACATGGGGAAGAAACTCATGATGTGTATCCTCATCTGATTAGTTATACAAGAGTATAAATTTTTTAAGAATAGGACCTTGAACTGGTTGTAGGTGATCATCACAATACCTAGTTTTTCAACCAGTGATCTGCCCTTATCTCCCAACGCAAATGTTAGGGTCATGAGCCTAATATAATATTGGTTAACCCTAGGAAGTCTAAGGTTAGCACAAAAGAGCTCAAAGTCCCTTAGGAATGCAAAAGGTTCCTTGTGGTCATTCCCATTGAAGTGCAGCAGCAAGTTCAAAAACCGTGGCTTCAACTCTGCACTTGAAACTGTCACGGGTTGTAGGCCACTGGTGAATCTCCATTCCATCACCTTTATTCTTTCATTTTGGCTGAAATCCTTAATTAAATGCATGTAAATATAATTAATTTGTACAAAATAATTCATTATTATAAAATAATGTATTCAATGTCAAAAATAAAAGAATAAAGGAAAAAGAAATGAAAAAATGATGTATTGAAAATAATGAAAGAACCTAGACCCCAAGACCAAGTCAATCTTGACGTGGCCAACTATGAATAAAGTAGGAAGAGATAGGGCCGATAACTACACAAAGATACACACAAATATACTCAAACTTCAAATGTTTGTAAGTATTTTTTATACAACTCTGATTCAAATGTTTCTTCTGCATTAATTCAATAAAAATGCATAAAAAATATAAAAATATTACAAAAACATCACCATGAATAATTGACAAATGGACAACATCACTTTCTCCTATATGCATGCAATTCAGATTTTTTAACTGAAGCATGTGAACTCTAACTTACCCTAACTTACTTTTAAAGTTAATCATTTTAAAACCTTTAAATTCTAAAGTACTTTGAAAGTGATGAGGCTCTTTTGTAAAAAGTCGATCTTGGGACCCATTTGTACAATAGTTTACAGGTTTTTTTCTTTTATATAGATTTTATTTTATATCCTTTTCTTTTGATTTCAATTTTATTTTGTTAGTTAAATATTCTACTTTCTATTAAAAATATAAAATCAATTAAAAAAGACATAATAAAAATAACACAAAATAGGTCTTTTCTATACAAGTCAACTTGACTTGTATTTATATTTAGTATTTTTATATCTTTTATTTTGTAAAACTAAAAATCAACAAAATATTTGTTAAATATCTTCTATTATATAGTATTATTACATAGTATAATATAGTAGTAGTATTAACAACAAAACAAAACTAAAAATAATAAAACTCAAATATGGGTAATTTATGCTTAAAAATATGTTTGTACTTTGTACCTTTTATTCAAAACATATTTTGGAATAACTTTCTTGTATAATATTTTAGATAAAATTATCTTGAGAAAGTTTTGTGTTTTGACTGTTTTTATTTTGAAGTCTCCTACTATCTATTTCATGCATATTTTCATTGGGAAAAGTCCTCTTTTTTTATTAGTCCACATGGACATGAGGACACCCACTGTGGTCCAAAAAATTTGAAATACCTCACTCTCATTCGTGGAGACCTCCTTCAATAGCCATTCTCTATTCCATCTTCTCCACCATAATAAAAAGAGCTTCTAGCCCCATTTTTGCATTCATCCACCAAGTTCTAGAGTTACGCCCAAGCTTCCTTCCTTCTTGATCGGTGACAGTGAGCTAGAGGGTGAGTTGAAGCCACAACGTGTCGTACGTCGAGATTTGGGTGCGACCGGTGGTGCGCAACCACTAATGGAGCTCCAACTCTGGCAAGCCTCTTCACCACCGGAATCGAGGCCATGACCGGTCATTCTCATCGGAGAATTGGCCATCACAGGATACTAACTTCACATGCTATATTTTCCTTCTTATAGGTAACTTTAGATTTATTTTTTCTTCTTGTTGTAGTGTAACAACCCATCATCTTCAGCTTTTGTTCATCCTCCTCGACGCGGATCACTCATCACTGTCGTCGTCCTCCTCTATTATATGTATATCCGCACACAATCCCCTCCATCTTCGACCACATACGGTGGCCGGAGCACCTCCTTCTTCCCTCACCAAATCGAAGGAAACCCTACTCACCACTTAATTTCTGGCTGAGTTCCCCAAAATTGAGCCATTTTTTACCATTTACAGGAACCAGGAGAAAGCACCTTCTTCTCTCTCAAGTCTCCACACGTCACCAGAGGTCAATCATTGTGCCACTGTGGTCGTCGGTTATTGCACTACACCTGGGCATAACCATCTTCAGCCATCACCACAGGAAGAAGAAGGGAGGAGGGTATTGAGCAGTCTTCGTTGGATCATACCCCTCCCTTCTCTTGTAGCCATTAGATCGTCTCGACCCCCAACCATCCGATCGACCTACATCGATGTGCATCCACATATGTCACCAAGATTAGTGGGGAATTTTGCGTCCATAACCTATGTTTTCATGTTATTTCAAAAACTTTTCGAGCTCCATTTTGAACTGCAGTTTTGTTCTTCTCTTTTCATCTATACCCATGCACTTACATGCTCATTAATCATTCACTGAACTCCATTTTTTTGTGAATTTAATTTTTTTTTAGAATGCTTCTTTAAGGATCTACATTATATCCAAATTTCATAATAGTCTGATATATGAATTATTAATGGTGAAATTTTAAATTTAGGGTATTATTTTAGCTTATTTTGTTAATACTCTTTAAATACTTGATATTACTTGCTCATTTTTCGATATATTGTAGGAAGTTTTTAGTCCAAACTTTTATCCAAGTTTCATCTAAACTTACTTTATTTGTGGCATGTAGAATTTCTACAATATTTTGCGTAATCGATTTATTTCTGGAGCATCTTTCATCTATTTAAAAATCTAAAAATATGGTCATATGTATATTATCTTATTTTATAATCAGGGCCTTCTTATATTTTAAACTATTGTTTAGATAGTCAAAAAAATCAAAACATCATTTCAACCTTCTTGTTGTCTTTTATTTTTAGCTTATTCATTGCTTCTCGAAAAAATACAAAAAATATTATAGCTTGTCCTCAAATATATCTATCACATATCCAAAGAACATTCACTTTTATTTGTTTAGAATCCAAAAATCCAAAAATACTTCAAACATTGCAAAAATCACTAAAAATTGAAATAGTACCAAAAATCCAAAAATAATGTCTTTTTTCTTTATATAGTCTTGTCTATCTAGGAAAAATATAGGCAAAATTTTAGGATTTTATTTTGAGCTATTGGTAGCATTTTTTCTAGTACCATATTTGCCTTCTTTTTCCAAGTGTAGGATTGCAAGTTTTATTTTATTACTCGTATTTTCTTATTTCTAAAAAAATCTAAAAATAATTGCAAAATTATTTACAACACCAAAAAGATTTTATTCTATTTATTCTAACTTTATTTAACCTATTTTAAAAATCCAAAAATAATTTCTCTAGTTCTTTTATTTATCTCCCTCTCTCTTATTATCAAGATATCTATATATATGTCAATATTATCTATATTAGTATTAATATAATTTTATTTATAAATTTCAAATCACAAAAACATTTGCATAATTAAAAATCAAATAAAAAATCTAATCTTAAGAACCCACAAAAAATTCAAAAAAAAAGATAGAGAGAAGGAAACCTAGGATTGAAAATGATTAGCAATAATTGATTTTTTAGTCCTCCATCTATCGTGTGTGCTTCCTATGCTTGACACTCTATTTCTTGTCATTATACATCTGTTGTAGAGTATAATAAATTTTAACTGCACACATATATTACATTGCTTTATTTTTTATGCGGGTTAATTGTTGGTCGATTCGCCTTTCATGAGCGGTTGCCGACGGTGTTCTCTCCTTGTGTTGAATACCAGACCGTCGTAAAAAGTGTGTCATCAGCCACATCTATTGTTGCATCAACCCATGCATTCAATTATCCTATCTGAGCTATAAAGATGGCATTATGTTGCATATATGTTGCAAGTCTAGCTAGTGTCATCTGCACGGGTCCTCACGCTACTCCTCATCATTGTTTTGCTTCTTAGGAGGCATCATGATTGAATCTTCTTGGAAGCCTTCATCAGAAAAAGGTTTCCAATTAGACGAGATTATTGAACTTTGTTCAACCTTATCGAGGCAAATGTCTTCCTCGGTAAGTAGGGAAGAGAGGAAGGGGTTGGTCGATGTGTGATCATCCCCAAAGTGAGCGAACCCTGACTCAAGAGGATCATGAGTCCGAGGAGGTCCAAGAAGAAGGGACCTCTGAAGATGTACTCATTGGAGGGTTCAAAGATAAACTGGTAAATCCGAACAAAATCCCCCCAACTAGTCATCTTTGATATCAAGAGGATCGTGAATGAACACGAGTAGCAAGGAGATTCTATGCACTACGTACACTTAAATGTATGGAGTACTCACATAAGTCAAACCCTTTTAGTTCATCAACTTCATATGTGAAGGTCGTAAAGGTTAGGTTGAATTATCTTATCGATTTTAGTTGGTGGTAAAGCAATCTTCAAAAACACTACACATGGTATCATCTTACATCCAACAATGCTCCTGATTGCTCCTAATCAAACATCTTCTTGGGCTATCAAGATTCAGTATCTCACCTCTAAAGAGACTACTAGGCTGACACAACCGAATTAAGGTCCGAGGCAAGCCCTTGCAGCTCTCAAATCCACGAAAGTCGGAAATGGAGACTTATGGTGCAAGTGCAAGGATTTAGGCATGAACCTTAGGGACTACATCCTCACCTACTCTTTTTATGGGTAAGTACCTATGTCCAATGAAAGCTTTATGCACCCGTAATACAAGTGTTCATTTTATTCCATGTTTGTTTTGGTCAACTTGCTTAATTCAGTTCTAATTTTATGTTAGGTTGTCACTGAATTTAATGTGAATAAAATAACACCTAATGTGCAGTCTTTGTTTCCTTTTTAGACTTAAGTTATAAAAACAAGGGAAGAATTTGAAAACAAAATGCAAGCACGAAATTAATGGTGCATGCTTAGGAAGAATTATACCTACAATGCTTCCCATCACTCTCCATGTGTTATGCAAGACTGAATTTTAAATTTACACTAAATTCATGCAAGTCAAGAAAAGTCATAGTAAATAGGATACTATTAGCGTGAAAGAATTGATTTTAGTTTGAGCTGATTGTATGTGTTTACATGCGTCTAATTAATGAATCTTAATGATAGTGAATCTCTAAGATGGTGTGGCATAAATTACAAGGTCACAATCATATTTGAGCCTAATCTACTCGTGTGCCTAGCCTACCCTAATTTCACTACTTAGGTCGAGCTCCACTCTCAGTGAGAGTGAAACAGGCCTCGACACAACCACGAATAGAAGAATAAATGTCCAAGTCTCTTTACGCATGCGAGCTCTCACAAAAGAGCAGCTTTAAAGATGCAAATACCTAATTATTACAACACTTAATTACAAATAATTACAACTATTGATAGTTAACTATTTATTTAAGTAGCTAATTCTCTCCAAAGTAGTTTATTCAACCCTCTTTAGCTCAAGCCATCGAGCTCGAACCTCCACGTCACTTCTTGCCGAGTTACTTCACAGGTCCTGAACAAAACAACATGTGGTCAGAAAATCTCAAGAGATATGTAGCTTTTCAGATAAATAATCAAACAACATAAGATAAAAATAAAAACAATCATGAAACAAGTTTAACCTAAATAACTTAAATTTTGCTTAATCACATAAGTTAAGCCTAATCAAATAGTCTAATCAAGTTGTGCCCTAGTAACTGTTTCATCTGATGAATCCGCAATCGGCTACTCTAATTTCGACTCGTTGTAATATATCCAATTACATTTCGAACATAAACGAGCGAGAATCTCCATGAGGAGTGTCTTAATTAAATTTCTTCTGGATAAGTCTAGAGTCGAACACAGAGACACCATCAATTAGCTTATCTAATCGATTCCTAAAGTATGTGATAAGTTACTCTAAAGGTTATCTAGGTCAATGGTGCAAAAACTCAACAAAATGCATGCATGGTTTTATATGGTTAAAATGCAACTAGGTTATAAGCAACAAAATGATGACAAATGCAAATCACAACTCAAAATATTCACACCAACCCACCATCATAATTTAGTTCCTAAATTAATGATTTAACAATGAGATTAATTGAGCATCAAAATATCCAAGTTGAACCTTATTCATAATGTCCAATGCATCTTATTTCAATCCGTATATCATTTAATGGAACAATTAGTCATTCAACACATCTAGGCACCCTAATAAAATTCAAAATAAGAAATTAGTATTCAACATAGATCATACAAGGTTCCTAATTTAATAATAATAATAATAAGATGAGGCAAATTGGGGGCTTAACGACCCATTAAATTAACTAAACATGTGAATAAAGGCTCAGTCATTTAAAGTTAAAGGTCACTATACTTGTCTGAAAGTTAATTCATTTTCAACAAGTCATATAAGATATCTAGATACATAACATAAAAGTGAATGAAATGACGGTTCAAGCAAGATTAATTTCATGAAATTTAGAATTAAGGTGCTTAAGATATTATAAAATTAAGATAGGGGTATATTTGTGATAAAAACGTAACAAAATATAACATATAGGTCAAAAAAATCCAAAGTGCAAATAAAAGTCGTTGGGGCTAGCATGCAATTACGCCATGTGTGGGGGCATATAAAGAATTGTAAAAAGTTGACGGGTTTTATCGTGCGAAACCATCAGTGGTCATGTGTGTCGCACACTCTGGATTAGAATACAAATACTTGAAGGTGCTTGGGTGGAACTTCAACTCTTCCAAGAAGACATGCGCCTCGCGCGTGCAATTAGGTTTGGTAGTGGCTCGACATGCAAGTTAAGGCTTGGGTCCATGTGGCACTTCCTCATGCTTCAGGTTGACCATGCATGGCAAACCCACCAGAAAAGTCGTCCTGTCAATCAAGGCAAGGAGTGATCTCAAGGCGAATCCCGGGTCTTGTTGAGGAGCAAGAATGGATGAATCCCAGGGCTAGGTACGACCTAAGTTAGGAGCTCAGGACGTGTGAGGAAGAGTAGTGTAGGACTGGAAATCTCATATACTGACTGTCCTTCTTTGAATACCCCTAGAATATGGTACTACAAGACAGGTTTTTGATGATCTAATTTCCATCGCTCTTACAGCTTTCCCGTAGAGCAGGTCGAGGATCAGGTTCGACACTCCCAAGGATGCGATCTAAAGTGATGGCTCAAGGTTCTCTCCTAATCATTAGGTTAGATCAGTTAAGTCTCATACAACGATGCATGTACATCACTGTCATCCTCCTCCTCCGTGTAAGGCAACGGAACAATGGAACTTCTACAAGTGTATGTGTCCTCCTCTATGTTTCTCCTCCACTACTGAAGAGTGGCGAAGAATTCTGAGTGTCGGAAGAATGAGGAGGTATCTCTGCATGAGTCCAGAAGTTCTAGAGTGAAGCAACGATGAAGATTCATCGGAGGCATAGATTGATACTGAACCTCCTTCGATTTTCTGATTATTCTACAATGGAGCAATCTACATGGTTTAGTGCATATAACAGAAGGATTGCAAGTTGTTTGGATAGTGAGATGAGATGGAATGGGGGCTCATCGAAGGTAGAGGATATGAGCCCTACATGGGTCTAACTCCCTTGCAAAGGGTCAGAAGGAGTGATTTGGAGACGATGATGGAGAAGTGGGGAATACTAGAGGATGAATGCGCATGGATCACGAGTGTAAGGTTGAGCCATGAGTGTACTCGATCAGTGAAGATGGTGGGTGTATGTGGCGTGAAAAATGCAAGAAACACTACCAAAACAAAGATTGGTTGAACTGAGGAGTACATAAAGGGAGAAGAATTGATCGAAGGTGAAAGGAGGAGCATGGGAATGAGATCTAGAAGACCTCAGGTCGTCGCTCTACATGCCGTTGTGCATAGAGTTCGGGTAGCTAAGCTAATGGTTTTGCGATAAGGAGGAAGATCACCTTGGATCATGCCTGAGAATACAATGATCTTTGCGTCCCTCGACCCTCACTCTCTGTCGCAAAGGAGTTGGAGGAATCTTGGAAGCCTCTTATGAAGTGACAAATAATGGCCACTATCGACTGAGGACTGGTATTGATGCTCGTAGAGGGATGGAGTATCCGGTGGTTTCGACCCCTCGGAGGGATGTGGCATGAGGTGGTCATTGGTCAAACAAAAGCCGATGCGGAAGGGGGAAATCTGGTCTTTGACCGGGAGTTGAAACTATGGGGGGCCGGTGGGAAGTGGTTGGAGGAAATGGGAGAAGAATGAGGGTTGGCGAGGTTTGATGGTGGTCAGCAGGGTAGTTAGAGGTGGAAGATTACTCATGGTCGTCTGATGGCGCTCATCAGACGGTCCAAGATTGGATAGGTTTGGGTGGTCGTGATGCATGCTTTTGGGCGATCAAAGGGTTGGAAATGAGGCGAGGGAGGGGCTACTTGGGGTTGTCTGATTAAAAAAATTGGATGACCTAGATCTGCGGCTGCAGTATATAAAGAGTCAGGCAATGTGGGCACATAGAGGCGCCACGTGATCCAATAGGAAAAAATAAAAGAGAAAAATAAAGAAAAATTATAAAAAAATATCTACAAACTTTTAATGAAAAAATTATCAACATGAAAGTTGTAGATCTTTTTCAGAAGATCTGCAACTTTCATATGAAATTCAAAATGAAAATAAATCATATAAACAAGACAAAAATTTTTTAAGTATTTTTAAGTAATTAAAATACTCATTTTAATTTCTTTTGTGATTTTTTTGGTATTTTTATTTATAAATAAAAAAACAAATACGTGCAATGTTGAACTAATTTTTATGGTATTTTTAATATTAAGAAAATACAAGAAAATAAAGATATAAAGTAATGTTTCTTATGTACACATAATTAAGATTAATTAATTACAATGAATCAGATGTTAATGTTAGTAAATTAACGATGAATACTATTGAATAGCTTAAGTAACATGGATAAAAATAAATAATAAGATGATAAATCATGGATTATAAGTGAACCCATACAAGACCATAATAAAAGAAGCTCACTTTGTGGATCATCCAACTGGAGAAGTAAATGCATTAAGTCAATAGCTTTGGTGACCCTTCTCATAGACATGTCTTCAACAAAGCCTTTGTCCCTACTTACTGAACCTCCAAGTAATCTCACTCCTAGCATAGGCCTCACAATATCCGTGGAAAACAACCCTTTGTGGATCTTTTGTCCAACACATGAAAGTTAGAAAAGCTCAGTTTCTTTGATATTCAGAATAAACCCCATCTCTGGACCCCTGCATTGTATAACGTCAAGCACCTTGGCCACCTCTAATGTGTCCCTGATGATAGTCCCATCATCAAGATTCTAGGCATGGAGGAGGAGTTTACAATTGTCTATGATATAATGAATAAGGAGGTGCAATGCAAAAGAAAAGAGAAGTGGGCCTAGGGGATCGCCTTGCTGCACTCTGGTGGTTGACTATATATGATTGTCTCTAATATATAATATGTTGGCTTGAGCATATAGAAACTCCACCCATGAAGAAATAGATGGCCATCTCCTCATAACTTCATAGAGCATCAAAGATCTATCTATCATGTTGAAAGTATTAGAGAAATCTACTGTTAGCATAGAGAGAGAGACCGTCATCATAAAACTTGCTCAAAAGTCTGTTGGTATTGTGTAAGATGGCTTCCACTCCTCCAAATACACCAACCCCAAATTGGAAATCATTGAGATACTTAGACGTGTCTTTACACACACCGGTCATGTCAACTTTGGATACTAGATGCCTCCATATAGCGCCCACAGTAGTATGATGTATACCATTGTCTGGTTTGAGTAGTGGAGTAAGGGGTGCAGAGGCTATAAACTCGGCCAAACTCAAGGGGCATCTCCCATCTAGCCATAAATTAACTACCATGGTGATAACACATAGGAGATCAGTGGAAACTACCAACCGCACCCCACAAAGGGCACCTAAAATATACTAAGCTCGCATGTCATCTCTGCCACATGATGTCCCTTTAGGAAAAGATTTGATAGACCGTAAAATATCATATGCATTGTCTATAAGAGGAGACTCTGAAATCAAGATATTTGGCATGGAAGGAGGTGTCTTATACAGATGTTTAGCCTCTAAGGCTTTAATGGTGTCTTCATTATAAGGAACCACTTCTGAAGAGCACAAAATCTTTATGGATGATATCAAGTGCACATCTAACACTTCGCGAAGGCGTTGTCTAATGTTGGAGTTTTGATATTTATTCTCCTCCAAGGAGTTGTTCTGACTATGATATGAAGTCCCAGGTATATCACAATTCAAAATAGCATCCACCCACTTGGTAAAACCGTATGTACTACCTTAAGTAGTGAGTGAGCTCAAAATAAGATATTGTTGCAAAGACTATCTTTTGCCAGATCTTCTATCCTACATATTCATAGGCTTGAAAACCTGTAGGGTGCAACGGGGAAGAAGTAGCAATCTCACCCAAGCATGTATAAATTCCGATCTGACAATAACTTGATACAGATCTGTCTTCAGAGCCTGATAGAAAGCAAGACAACATGTGGGAGGTATGCTCTTAACTGTGGTGATAGGAGCTTTGAAAATGTGATCAATGAGCGTAGCATCAACAACCAACACATCTGTGACATCATGTCAGCATGTAGGCGAGATTTCAAGATGCCATTAATGTGCCCATGTACCACCCCCAGTGTCACCTGTAAATCGAACAAGGACGTCATCATGATGGCAAGCATGACTCACAGCTTGCATATTCATACAACTCCCAAATGTCCATTGATCAAAGGCCCTCAAGATCCCTTCTAAAGAAAGATATAGATCAAGATCATTCCTGATGGCATCCCATAAAACAGTAGCATGCTCGTCACTGGAAAGATGTGTCATCTTGATATGTGAGATTAAGTGCATAAAACCTTCGCTCCCTTCCCTACCATCTGGGAAACAGTCAAAATTCCAAAATGGACACAACAAACTGCATGTATGATATTTTTTAACGAGTACAACCCTTGTGGTTGAAATCGGGGCGACTTCAGTATATAAAGTTGACGATTGGTGCTAAATGAGTGGCTCGAGTGATAAGTGTGAGTGCAATGACACCACTGATAGGATTTTGGTTGTTTTGAGTTATTTTTGTTTCTATATGATTTTTATTTTATTTTTTATATTTTTATATTTCATTTTATATTTTTGAGTTTTAATTTATTTTGGAAAATATTTTCAAAAAAATAAAAAAATATTTTGGTTTTTTGGACTTTTGGTGGTTTAAAATATAATCTGAAGTTAGCTATCGGTAAATATAAATTGATTGGAATTTTAGTTTTGAAATTGTACTTTTGTATATTTTATAGAAATGAATTTTTGAGATTTTTTATAAAATTATATATATACACATAAAGGAAACATATAATAATTAACTAGCTAGAACCAAGAGAACGGGATCCGAAATAGGAAACGGCCCTAAAATAGGGCATTCAGGAGATTGAAATGGGGCTCTTTTTTTATTTTAGGCTTTATGGATTTTATTGAAATCTTTTAAGCTTTCCCTGGGCTTTTATGCATAATAGAACTGGAGATACATAGCCCTTTAATTTGTGAAAATTTGATGATAAAAATGAATTTCTAACAAATATAACAAGTATGACATTGTTTTTGGAGTTACTAATTTTAGAAAATTATCAGTGGTAACCAAAATATGTAAAAAAATATATGATGTGCTCCTAAGTGCATGCTACCTAGGAATATTTTTTATTTGCAAAAATATTGGAAATGGACATAAGAATAATGCTTTGGCAAAAAATAAAGATATACTATTTCCTACAAACTCATCAAACTTCAATGCCAATATTAATCCTATGAATTTCTATGGTTAAATTGATCACAACATGTAATTTTTAGAGAAATGATAATAATAAATCTGTATGAACACCAAGATTCACAAAATGGTATAGAAATTGCATCATTAATTAATTAACTTACACATAAATTGACATTTAGAAATAATGCACGGGGTAAGAGACATTGAGAGTTAAAGGGATCATAAATCCAAATTTAAATGATATACATAACCAACCGTAAAAAAAGATGAGAATGTTCTAAAACATTCGGGCTAGAACGCAAAATACCGCGTGCGTGACATGCACGTGACGCGTGCGTGACATGCATGTGAGCTAATATTAGAGACGAGGGCTCGTATACAAAAAAAAGGAATCTGAAGGGCCGCCTTGCAAATTATCAACTCAAGCTAGGCCATGTTTGGTAACTGAATTGGGTTGGGTTGAGGTATCCTCATTGTGAATAGTAGTTGTTTGGAGGGTTGGGATTAGGGGTGCACGTGGATCGGATAAAATCCGCAATCTGATCCAATCCGATGTTATTGGATTGGATTGGATCGATTTTATCTAGCCAACGGATTGGATCGGATTGAGATTTTGAAAATCCGTTAAATTATGGATTGGATTGGGTCATTGCCCAAATCCGATCCGATCCAATCCGTTAATCCGTTAACAAATAAATAAATACTATATATAATATTTCATCCATACAATTAGTGCAGATTTTATAGTTATACATATTTTTATTAGAGAACCGGGAGGCTGCTGCATGTAGATGTAGCATTCTCCCCCAAATTTTTTTTATTTCTTTTGCAAAATTTCGCTATGTATATTCATCTATATATCCCTCCTACATGTCATTCAAATTTCGCGAGAAACAAAGACTCATAAGCCGTCCATCTAGAAAGGGTAGATTACAACAAATTTCAAACCGTTAAAAATTACCCGGTCTAGATGAACGGCTTAGGAGTCTTTGTTTCTCGCGAAATTCGAATGACATGTAGGAGGGATATATAGATGAATATACATGGCGAAATTTTGCAAAAAAAATAAAAAAAGTTGGGGGAGAATGCTACATGTAGCAGCCAGCTTGGCTGCTACACACAGCAGCCTCCCTTTTCTCTTTTTATTAAATTTCCCACCACCATTTCCCAATCCCACCCCACTCATTGTAACTTCTTTCCCATTACCTTTTATAATCCAATTTCCTAAGGACCCCATCACAATTTACCCTATCATAATTTCCCCTCCCTCTCGTTTTTTTTCACCCAAACCTAAACCTTCCCCCACGTCGTGGCCTCCTATTTCCCTTCCCCCCCATCTTATACCCGCCCCGCCGCCTTCTTCCCTCTTCTTCTCGCCGTCGACGCCTGCTAGGGGTGTTCACGGGGCGGGTACCCGACCCATTTGATTCTGACCCGCCCCGACCTGTTGTTATTGAGTTATGGGTCGACCCGTCACATTCCAACGGGTACCCGATCGTAACGGGTACCCAGTTAATATCAACGGGCAATGGGTACCCGCGGGTACCCGTGGAAGTACTACCTTTATTAAGTGCAATTACATATGTATTTGATAAATATTAATTAAGGGACAAAATTGAACATCCCATGCATATTGACAGCTACGATTTCTATGTGTTGGCGATTGAGATCGAAAATTACAAGTTCAATTTGGTTGATCCACCAAGGAGGAATACGGAGGCGGTGTCGTCGGGGTGGGCGACCATCAAATTCATGGAGGACAACCCCCATGCTTGGATGATGACGCACTAACATGCATCTAACATGGGGGCCGGACATGGTGTTCCTCATCGAGAACGAGGAGGGGGAGCTTGGATCTGCCACCTGCGGAATCTGCCCAAGTGCTCGTGATTTGAAGATAATAATACTCTCGTCACCTATTTTTGACTTGCATACCATTCTATATATGATGTCATTTTCATACATACCTTCGTTATACGGTGGATTTGCAGCATATGAACAATGCATGTAAAGGAATTATCGTCAATATTTTGCCGAATCCGATACCAAATGAACGTTGTGCACCGAAAAAGTCTCAAGGCAAAATACGGCATTTTAGTAGCATTTCGCTACATCGACGAAATTGATATTTTGACGATACCGAAATTTGACAAAAAAATGAGTTATGATTTTGTTTGGACCATTGATTTATACCATTCAAAATGGATACATATTGGGATATATTATGTGAAAGCTATCAAATGCATGTAAAGTTAATCATGTTATATTATATTAATTTCTATTATTTTCGTATCATGATTTGTATTCATTTCATATCCATATCCTTTTTAACGATTCGATAATATATTTTTCATATTTACTAATATATGTATCCGCATCCATATTTATATTTTCAAATAGATAAGAATAATGTTTAAATTTGTTCCTAATCATGTACGTTGTTTAAAATAAATTAGGTAGTAGAAGCTTCTAACAGGGTACCTGTGGGTACCCGTTAATTCAAACGGGTTTTTTGGATGGGTCACGGGTCATTATATTGCGGGTACCCGACCCATCAATTTCAAACAGGTACCCGTGAGTTTAGGGTCAAAATAAGCGGGTTAAGCGGGTACCCGTTGACCCGGAAAAATTTGAACACCCCTAAGGCCTGCCCCTCTTCTCCCCTCTCGCACCAGCAGCTTCTTTCTCCCCCCCCCCCAATCTTGCATTCCTGCCCTATATCTCCACACAGCTCGCCTTGTGCCACCGCCCAAATCAGGCCCGACCCCTCCCACCGCCAGCGAGCGAAACCTCGCTACCACCGACTCCTCCTCTGCATCCCTTGCTGCAGACCAATTCCTTGTGCCTGTAGTGTATACGAGTGCCTCCCACGCGCCTGCGTCGCAACACCTCTCGTGGCGCAGCACCAACTCGACACCTCCATTCTTGTGCGGCAGGGTCACTGTGGTGTCGCTTCCTTCGTGTATCATCGTCGAGCTGTGGTGCATCTCCCTCCACAAATCATCTCCTATTTTTATTCAGGTACAATGCATTTGATCAAATACATATTCTTTTCTTTATTCAGGTACATCTCCTATTTATTTAAGCAATCATTTTTCATACTAAATCCATAGCAAATACATATTCTTTTCTTTATCAAAAATTAAATATTGTTTTCTTTACATTTATTTATATTATCAATTTTAGAATCGTGAATCAAATGGCAAGGTTTAGTGTTCTAAGAACTTGATCCTAGTTTATGTGGTGAAAATATGTAGGTACTAAAAATCCGGTCCAATCCAATTCAATCCATAATCTGGTGGATTGGATTGGATTGGATTTATAATTTCAATGGATTGGATCGGATTGGAAAAAGTTAAAATCCGTTAAGTGTGGATTGGACACGGATTAACCTAAAATCCGATCCAATCCGATCCATGTGCACCCCTAGTTGGGATGGTTGGAATGATAATTGTGATATGATGTGTCATTGTTATGTGTTATATTAACTTTTTTAATGAATATAATATATTTTTTATGTTAATAATTTTATTTGAACATAGTTAAAAAATGTTATACCAAAGAAATTATAGGGTCAATACAAGTAAACCCAACTCAGGTTGGGAGGGTTGGAACGAGGGGTATGCCCGTGTACACCGGTGTACACCAGCAACCAAACGATCCCCTAGTGCATGAAAGGAGGAGAGAGGATGTGGTCCGTGTTGCAATGGTGGAGTTAGTGGACTAATACAGAGGGGATGGGTGTGCCGTGGCGACCTTAGGTCCCGATCATTAGAGATGACAACATTCGAATACGGATATGAATATATGTATAATCATATCTTTATTCATTTTAAAATACGAAGCGTGTACGAATATCGATGAATGTTAAAAATATGTTACCATATCCTTAAAAACGAATGTGAATCAGATACAAATAATAACATAAATATATAATAGATTAACTAAAATGTACATGTTTAAGTTGGTTTAGACATAAAATAGATATACCAGATATAGCAATTTTATAACAATTATATCAACAATGGTGAACGTAATCATAAAATATTGTTACGCATAGTCATATCACTATACTTATGTACGAAAACGAATATACGAATACGAATGCCAATATTAACGAATGTCAAATAGATATCCATATCGTCATCCATTTTAAAATTAATACGAACACAAATGTCAAAATAGGTATACAACGAATATGATAGCAGATCGGATACGAATATATTCACATTCATTTTCGTCCCTACGGGTCGTTATCGAGGAAAACTAGCCCTGAAAACTTGTTGGGCTCGGACCTAATTGAATCCATTGACAACCACACAAAATGTTTAAGCCCAAATTATCATGTAGTATTCCCCACCGCTTATAGCAGACTCTCATGTTTCGTGAGTTTTAGGTGTGAGACTATATTTGAGAATTGGGGTGTTACAACATCCTCCACTTATATTCGTAAGTACTCATTGTGACATGACTCATCACTCATTCCCAGTGACAGTCTAGGTAGTTGTTTCCTCTTATCTCTTTGTAGGGGTGGCTCCACCTCTTGGATAGCTCTTTCCACAATCAGATGAAAATTGGCTCTGATGCCATTTGTAAAGTCTCGAGCTTAGGTCCTTCATCTGTTATCGAGGAAAACTGACGCTAACACCTTGTTGGGTTCGAGTTCAATTAGACCCGTTAACAACCACCCAAAATGCTCAAGCTCAAATTATGAAGTAGTAATCCCCACCTCTTATAACTCACTCTCATGTTTCGTGAGTTTTAGATGTGGAACTATATTAACATCTCGATCCTCGGATATATTAGCCATGACTATGTTGCCTGGACCTCTGGAAGGCATTTGACTTGCCAACAATTGAGGACAATGTGGTTGCCCATCTCTCCTAAAATTGGGAACTCAAAAATCATGAATCAAATGAGAACTTGTGCTGAATGCATTGCATGCTTGGGATTCATGGGAAATGGATGCCTTGCATTTTGATTTTGAAATTCAGTCCCTATTGGTTGACAATTGTTGGAAAATGAGAACGATAGGATTAGGAATGATTAATTTAGGATTAGGCAACAGGTGTCGTAGCAGCCTCCCTTCACCGCCCCCTCCTCCACCACCACTCGGCTTCGTTTGGTTGCTGGGTTGGGCTGAGTTGGGTTGGGTTGGGGTAACCCTGTGAACAGTAAACTGTGAGGAGGAATGGGTGGGTTGGAAGGAGGGGTACACCGGTGTACCCCAACCCAACTCTCCCCAACCCTGCAACCAAACGAAGCCTTAGTGTCCTCCGCTCGCGTCTCCTCCCTCTCCACTTGAAGGGTGCATATCATCGTCGTCACGAGATAGAGAGGATTATGTAGTTGATCGGATCAATTTTGGGTACACTAAGGCATGGTATGTTTTGCAAATGTGATTGGGATCAAGAGATAAAATGGTCAAATTTTGATAGATTCTGTCAAAAATAACAGATAAATTAGATGGAAGTTAACACATATTTATGTCATGTAATGGTTGACAATTATTCGGGAATCTGGACGAAATTATCGATTATGGAGGGTTTATGTAGGCAATTACGAAATTATACATGGTTATGCGTGTAAATATCCCTTAATAGAGTTGTTATGAAATAAATATAATTAGTATATTGATTTCATGTATGAAATTCTTACATGTTTAGTTAATCCAAAATATAAAAATATTTTAGTTATTATTTATATTCAATTTCTAAATGTTTTATATCCATATATTTTTAAGTATATTGTAACATATTTTATATATTCATATCTAAATTCGACTTCACATTTGAATGGATGAGGATATGATAACACACGTACCTATGTTTTTATTTAATTGTTTGTATCCCATGGCTTTGATCCAAATAAGATATATGCTTTTTGGTGTCCATGTCCTTATGCTGGCGTTTTTTTCTCAAAAAATAAATATTGAGTCATATTAAATGCAAATAACATCTAAGATTGTTTATGTAATCTAATGAATGAATTGAAACGTGTTTACCATAAACATGTTAAAAAAAGTTGTAAAGATGTATAATTTATAGCATACTAAAATTATAGGATTACATTGAATTTAGGGGTTGTTTATGAAGCACAATGATATTTATTCATCTTTATAAAATTATTCCTTCTATATATTTTGAAAAAAATTACTATATGTAACATGCATGTGATTTATCTATTCTAATGCAGGATGTTACTTGTGTTGAAATGATGATTACAAGTAGTCTTAGATAAGAATTTGTGGAGGAAATAGTTTTTTTTCTTCCGCTCTATTCTTATTGCAATTCTAATTACTTAGCTTTGAGTATGAACTTTGTTCTCATCTAATCTTTTTCCAATTTTTTAAGACCAGGTCTTCATAAAATATGAACTTCAAAATTGTCACGATATATATAAATATATACAAGGACGGATTTAGAGGGGGGCAAGGAGGAGCATATGCCCCCCCCCCACCCCACTCCCTTCCTCTAATTTTTTTAGATTACATAATATATTTAATTATTTTTTATGGATTTTTGAAGGAAAAATAATTATAATATTTCATAAGTATAAATCTCCTTTTGCATTTTTGAGGGTAAAATGTATACATGCACCCCCTTCGTATCTTTAGGGGGAAATCAATAATATTTACCATCAGATAATATATCTTTTAATATAAAATTTCAATCTAGTAATAGTAGATTTTTACCTTGGATCAATCTGTTCGGATAATTTCTTAAACTGATCAACTTATAATGGATCTCTACCAATCCATCTTTTTGAATATTCTTTTTTAGGATCAACCTATAAAAGAGATTGGCTTTTCATCCAATCTCATTATCACTTGCACAGATACGAGGTTTACTTCTCCATCTAAAAAAATTAAAGTTACTAAAAAATCATTTATCGCCAAGTATCATGTATTAATCATTGTTCTTATTTATTATCAAGTAAATGGTTAAATGCACAGACATTCTTGATCGATGTATTTTTCTTCATTGATATATTAATATTTCTAGTTGTTGGTAATAAAAGTATAAATTTATGTATTTTATATTTTCAATTTGATATAATGTTAGAACAAGTCTAGTTTATATTGTAATTAATCAACATCCAAAGAGTGAATTGAAAAAATGAAAACATTAGAAAATGTTTGTTTTTTAATATATATATATATATATATATGTCATTCATAAAAAATCTCGATAGCGCATAATATATATGATATCAACTTTTGTAAAATGGAATAAAAACATACAATTGATTAAAAAATAAGTTCAAAATAAACTATTATTTACATGAAAACTATAGATGATATAATTTATCTTTCACAACTATTTTTATGTAATGAATAGAATGGGGGTATCCAACTCGTCTTCATATAATGTATATGTTCATCACCTCACAGCCACTCATTTGTCTTGAAACTTTAACTTGCATGTGTTTCAATACAGAGCCATTTCACTCACCCATCCCAGTATAGATATAAGGTTAAGAATGTGATGAACGCATAAGTGTCATACAACCTAACAACATACTCCCTTTTTCCTAATGAATATGATCACATCATAATCAATAGATTTTTAAAAAAAAAACATTGTGCCCCCTCCTCAAAAATATTCTGGCTTCGTCCCTGAATATATATATATGTCCAATTTTATTGAAAATCTTATTGTGTGTTTAGTAACATAATCCTGTATTACATGGCTTATTTCTTTGTGTACCATTTGCATATGAAAGTTGAAATAAAAACTAGTGCCCTCCCTATTCCATTATCCTAGGTCTGCCACTGATTCTCTCCAACAACTATCAAGTGTGGACCCTTTGCAGCCTGAAGTAGAACCATGCTAAAGGCAAGAAGAAGATTGCTTCTCGTACTCCACCACCACCTCCAACTAGCAATCCTTCTCCACTTCATTGTACTACTCACATAACTCAAGGCACTCCCATGCCAAGAAGTTCATCGGGTAAAGAATCGTTCATGGAAGAAGAAGAAGAATATGATGATGATGATGACGACTCTAATAGCAACACATACTATGATGAAACTATCCAATGCATTCTTTCACCTTGAAGAAAAAAGCATCCTGCCATAAGACTTTGACAGAGACTTTGATCACTTTGCCAATTAAATCCCATCTCATTTTTTCTTCTATTTCCATATTTACTTAACATGTTAAATTTTGGAAAATGTAAATAGGGATGAAAACGGTCGGATACGGACACGAATATAGGTATAATCATATCTTTATCTATTTTAAAATACAAATACAAATGCAGATACAAATATTTATGAATGTGAAAAATGTGTTATCATATCTTTAAAAATGAATACGAATGTAAAACGAATACAAATCGGATACGAATAATAACAGAAATAATTTACTAATATACATGCTTAGGATGGTTTAAACATAAAATCGCTATACCCGATATTGTAATTTCATAACAGTTATACCAACAATGGTGAACACAATCATAAAATATTGTTACACACATCTATAAATAAATCTATTACTATACTTATGTTCGAAAACAAATATATGAATGCGATTGCGAATATTAGCGAATGCCAAAGTGATATTTATGAATCCTCATTCATCACTCTTTATTCTTTTATTTTAGCTAAAATTCTTTGTAAAACACCATGTATATGTTTATAAATATAATAATTTATCAAATAGCATGCATTGTGTAAATAGCAATAATTAGCATTTTTTGTGCAAAAATAAAAGAATAAAGAAATAAAGAAAAAGAAGGTGATATTTAGAATAAATATCGAATGACCCAAACCCAAGGGAGGGCCAAGCATTGGCCTGACGGCAAAAGAAACCAAGTAGAGAGAGATAGGGCCATTCACCTTGTATATACTCCTTCATGTATATATTTTATTTTATTAAAAATAAAACAAAAATAAAAATGGGTTTTTATTAATTTGTATATATTTATAAAAATAAAATAAAAATTAGTAAAATTAAATAAAATAAAAACAAATAATTTCTCTCTCTCTCTTCATTGTATATATATCATGTATATAAGAATAAAAGACCTATTTATTTTACCTTTGTAAATAAATAATAAAAATCAAATAAAAATTATTTTATATCCCACATTTTATGTTGTAAATAAATAAAATATAAAATAGGGATATTTATACAAAAATAAGAAATTAAAAATAAAAATATAAAATACATAGGTATTTTATACCTGTATGTAAAATAATATAATGTATATACCTAATTTATTTTTCAAAAAAATAAATAAAAATCACTAAAAGATAATTTGGAAAAAAATAAACATTTTTCATTTTGTAAATATATTCAAATAAAATCATTTTCTATTTTATTTTGAATTTACAAATAATTTTGGAATAGAATTTTCTCATTGGTCCACGGGCAATAGTTGACCCCCGGTCAACTCTTCCCCCTGGACCACATTTCCGTGAATCCTCGCACTGACCCGATGATGGCACAAAAATCCCGAGCAACTAAGGCAATCAGGTAACTGAGACGGTCGTTGCGACCTCAATCACTCGGATGTGTCAGTCAAGAAAAATCGAACCACTCGATACAAATAAAATCAATCAGAACAAAGCAAGCGGTCCTGCTATATGTTTAACCTGGTATAGCACCCAGGGTCGAACTCAAGGAGCACGGGTTGGCCGAAGGCCTACGAAGTAGTAAAAACAAATCAAATAAAAGACAAAATATTTTTAGTGGTTTTTAATTGTTTTTATATTTTTTTTTTGGATTTTTAATATGTGAAGAAGGTAAAAGAAACACAAATAAGCACACTTCAACAATTTATTTAATGCAACAAAAATCAAGCAAAAATTCAAACAAAAATATTTTTATGTGTTTTATATTTTTTTATGTTTTTGGTGAATTTTTAATAATTTTCTGATGTGTATTTTATTTTCTAAAAATCAAACAGTAACAAAAATGCAAGGTACTGTCCAGCCAGGCCCAAAAACCCTAGATAAAATATCTAAGGGCCTCAAAAGGGCCTGGAGGTATTTTTCCTGTAAACTAGGTAGAACAAGGAAAATTTGAGTACCAAAATTATTGTTTTTGGGTTTTTAGATTATTTAATAGAATTTTTATGAGTTTTTAGGTTTTTTTAAGTTTTTAAGGTTTTTAAGTGGTGAAAAATAGCCAAAATTGGCTAGAAAATCAAGGAACACAAAACAAACAGTACCTAATTTTTATAGAATTTTTAGAGGGTTTTTATATTTTTTTGGAGTTTTTAAAACTAGACAGTAGCTAAAATGATAGTTTTTGAATTTTTAAAAATAACAAACGAAATAAAAAATGTCCTCAAAAATTCACAAAAATCCTACCCCATGGCAGGAGCCATGTGTCAAATTTTCGTCGAATTTGGAGGTGATTTGATATTTTATTCAAAAATCACAAGAGGGTACTGTGCACAAGGACTGAAATGCAAATACCCAAAGTTCTGGGGGTCTCGGTGCAATTAACCCAGCAAAACACGCGCGAAGCGCATGCCTGGGGCACTCAGGGACCTCTATGTAATAAAACTAAGTTCCAGGGACTAGTTGGTAACACGTACCAAAAGTCCGAGGGCCTCAGCTGCAAATATCCCAAAAATAAACGCACATGTGGAATAAAACCATTCACAGGGGCATAAATGCAATTACTCAAAAAGTTTCATTCATTCATAAACATCCAGAACTACAGGGGCATCAATGCAAATACGCCAACAAAACACGTAACGAAGCACGTGGCTCACACAGGCAGGGGCATAAATGCAAATATCTAAAGTACGAGGTCCAACATGCAAAATACCCTAAAACTAAACAACTGACTAAAATATTTACAGGACTAAAATGAAATAAAAGATAAGGAAGGGCCTAAGGGTAAATTACCCTTTATTAAGTCGCCCGATGGATGCGCGCCACGTGGGTAGATGGACGGCTGGAAATGGGTGGCGCTCCAACGCTGAGGTCCTCGCAGCGATCGGACGGTCGAGGGTAAGCCACGTGGGGGATCGAACGGGTGCGGCTCTCGGTGGCTAAACCTCGTGCACGGACGGTCCAGATCGCCTCTCCAAGATCTGACGGTGGCTGGATCTCCTCAAGTGGACGGTCAGGATAAGAACTGGAGGTCGAGGGCGATCGAACGGTCGGGGAAGATGCTGGAAGAACAGTTGGCCGGCGAGTTTCGCCGGCCTCGTACGTGCGCTGGTATCCTCCCCTGCTGCCTCTGGAGATCGGAGAAGCTCCGCGATGATGCTCCGCAGCTGATGGTAGGCTCGATGACCCAGCCGAGCCCTGGAGGACTCCGGCGAGGTCGGCGGAGGTGAAGCTCCTGGCCCGGATGACTCAAGCCCTCAGATGGGCTCGCAATGACCTGCAAAGTAAACCAGGAGACTCGCGGGTCGAGGGCAAAGTGCCTCGACCCCGTTAGGCGTCGTGGAGGTGACCGGTGGGGCGATATGGGCGAGCTCCGACGAGGGGATGGACGGAGGAGCTCGAACCCCAGCTCCTGTGCGAGCTGGGTTGGATGAGGGTATGGAGAAGGTGCGCGGGAGGAAGGCGAAGGTGACGATGGATTCCGATGATCGATTGGGGGTGTGAGGCGGTCGGAATCGACGCAACACGGCGATGGCTCGAATTGGGGGAAATCTGAAATTGACGAAAAGGAAAGGGAATAGGGTCTACCTGGGTGGATGAATCGACTATGCTGGAGCTGGGGAAGCTCCCGGTCCTCGCCTCAAGGAGCGTCGACGTCCGAGGCTCGAGCTCCAACTCGGGGCGGAGCACGGCGGTGAAGACTCACCGGATCAGTGGCTTTCGACTCCTTTCCTCGCTGCGACAGGTCGAGACTCGAGCTGTCACCTCTCTCTCTCTCTCTGGAGCTCACTGGAAATCGAAGCAAAGGGCCAAAGATGAGAAATGAGGAGGCGGAGCTGGAGCTTTATATGCTGGAGAGTCCGGGAAGACAGGCGCGGGTAGGGCGACGTAGTGCGCGGATCCCGAGGCGAAGGCTCCGGCGAGGGTCTCGGGTGTGACACGAAGGAGTCGGACCCGGGGTTTAGGCGAGATGGAGTCGGGTCGAGCGGGTAAAAATCCGAGAAGAGGGGTCCGGTGCTCGAGTCCGTGGGAAGTGGTCCTGGGGGGGGCCAGTTGACCGGGCGGTCAACATCCCCAAGACCCAATGGGTAGCTGCCACGTGGAAAAAGTTTGGAGCTCAAAAATAGGGCAGCCAATGGCCGATTTTGCAAAAACCTAAAACATGAATTATTTTTATTTTATTTTTTTCTATTTTTTGGTTATTTTTAATTAATTTTTGGAAATAAAAATAAGCTATATACATAGTACGGTTGGGTATAGGTATATATACAATGTGTAGGCTTTTGATTTTTGATTTTTAATTATTATTTTTGTACAATTTTATTCCTATTTTATATTTTATTTATTTATAGAATAAAATAGAGAATAAAAGGGTGTTTTTATTTTATTTTTATTATTTATTTACATAGGTAAAATAAATAGTTATGTACATCTATATACAAGGTATATGTACAATGTGTTTTTGTATTTTTAATTTTGTTATTTTTATTTGATTTTTGTTTTGATTCTCTTTATTTTATTTATTTACAATATATAACATAGAGTATTTACAAGAATTTTGGAAAATAACCTTATTTATTTACAAGGTCAAATAAATATAGAAGCAAGGTCTATGTACATGATGAAAGGGTATTTTTAATTTTTTTGATTTTTAACTTTTTATTTTGTTTTTTATATTTTATAAATATGTACAAGTATTTACAAGCATATGTTTGAGTGAGGAAAACATTTTTATTTTATTTACATAAATATATACACATGAGCCCCTATCTCCCTCTACTTGGCTTTTATGCGGTCAGGCCCATGCTGAGCCCTCCCTTGGGTTAGGTTGCTCAATATTTATTCTAAATATTTCCCTCTTTTTCTTTTTAGTCTTTATTCTTTTATTTTTGCACAAAAACATGCTAATTATAGGCTTTTACACAATGCATGCTTTTGCTAATTATTCCTATTTACAAATATCTACATGCATTTGCATAGGTTTTTGTAGCTAAAATATAAGAATAAAGAGTGATGAATGGGTATTCATCACCCGATTTCACCGATTTTTTGTGCTTCGATCCGCCTCCCATTTCCTTAAACCCTGGGCTCCGATTGTCACGCAGACATCTGAGATTCACGCCCGAGCTTCTTCTTAGGGATCCGAGCCCCGATTTGCATACCCGACTCCCATCTTCTTAGACCCTTCATCATATATAACTCGCCGGAGCCGCACCTTTTCTTCCGATCTTTGGCCTTCCCCCTCGCCTCCGATGAGCTCCTCCTCTTCGCCTGAGTGACAGCTGACGTGAGAGACAGTTGCAGTGAGTGACGAGCAGCCGGGAACCTCAGATCCGGCGACTTGTCTCCGTGCTCCGTTGCTGGCGAGCCCGAGCCTCTGGACCCGTCGAACCATCGAGGCAACGACCCCCGGAGGTTCAGCACCTCCAGCCCAGACGAATGCATCCACCAGGTAGTCTAGATCAATTCTAGTTCTCCTTTGATTTAGCTTTTTTGATTTTCGGCCAGCAACCTTTCCTCGGTCCGAGTACCGCACTCCGACCACCCATTTGCCCTTCCGATCACCCTTTCACCTCCACGACACTCTTCTCCACCTTCTACGCCCAGCCATTCCCCCTAATTCGCCCTGGAACAGGGTAGTGACTCCCCTCCGCACTCACCTCGCCGGAGAGTCACGCAACGCCTCATCCTTCACCCTTCTCGCGCTCTAACGGGTCGAGGCATTTTGCCCTCGACCCAGCGGTTTCCCTGTGCAGGTTGAAGAGTCAAAGAGACCTCATCTGGAGGTCGAACTTGGAAGCACAGGAGGCTCCATGTTCATCTCGTCGCCGGAGCTCTCCAGACGCTCCCGGACTCATCGGAGCTAACCAGCTGTTGTGGAACGTCGTCAGGACCATTTCGCCCAACCTAGCAGCGCCGGAGGACCCTCCAATAACTCGTATTGATCACGCGAAGCTCGCCGGTGGTGTGTTCTTTGCGGTTCTTCCAGGAGTGGTCTCCACCGTCCGATCAGGTGTAGCCCCAGTTCTAATCTCAGCCCTCCATTCACCGAAACGCCTTGATCGTTGGATCGAGCTCAGGATTTCATATGGAATGTCAATCATCGAAGGGGTACCCGTGCACCAGAGCCGTCCGATCTTAAGGGGATCCCCTTGCAGCCGTTGGATCTTAATAATAAGGGTAATTTACTCTTAGGCCCTTTTTGTTTTTGCATTTACTTTTCAATCTTGTAATTAAGTTTTGTAGTTTTTTTTATTTTGAACATATTACATCCAGGACCATGTGCTTGTTTTATTTGCAAATCAGTCCCTCTGTATGTGGAGCATGTGCATCGACACGGGACCCGTGGGTTAATTGCATGTTTTACCCTGGGATTTAGCGATGTTATTGTTTACATCTTTATTAATAAGAATGACATTTAAGTCCCTCGGAGTGTGAAGCACGTGTCAGACGTGTACGATCTGGGCTTTTTGCAACTTTGGCCCTCTTGTTTTTACGCATGTTATCAGTTTTTCCCTGAAACTTATTTTCTTTGCGAATAGGTCCCTTTGTGATGAGGCTTGTGTATTGGTTGAATAAAATATCAAATTAACTCCAAATTTGGTGAAATTTGGACACATGGCCCTTGCCACAGTGTAAAAATTCCACTAATTTTTTGGGACATTTTTGAATTGTTTTTATATTTTTAAAATTCAAAAACCTTTATTTGTTATACTGTTTGAATTTAAAAATCAACTAAAAATATAAAAACTCATCCAAAAATTCTAAAAAAATTAGCTACTGTTAGTTTTGTTGTCTTCTTGCTTTAGTTTGATTTTTGATTGATTTGGATCTAAAAATAGATAAAAATTACAAAACTCTAAAAACCTTATAAAAATTATAAGAAATTCTAAAAAAATTAAAAAAAATGCAATTTTTATTTCTATAGCTTAGTTTTCATTTTTAGTTTAATATAAAATTGCCTTCAGATTTTTAGAGGTTATTTCAATATTTTTAAATAACCTTTCAAATCTGGTTGCACATTAACTTCCTATTTTTTGTCTTTTTCTATTCTTAAAAAATTAAATAAAAATCACAAATTTCTGAGAAAATTACCAAAAACAGTTAAAAAATCATAAAACCCAAAAATATTTTTATTGTAATTTTTGGATGTATTTTGATGTGTTTAATAATTTGTTGAGTGTGCTTCTTTTTGCCTTTGTTCATATTTTATTCATAATTAAAAATACGAAAAAAATTAAAAACTCATAAAATCCACCCAAAAATATTTTATTCTTTTATTTATTTTCTGACTACTTCGTAGGCCCTTTTGGCCAATTCGTGCTCTTTGTTTCCAACCCTGGTCGCTATACCAGGTTAAACAAATAGCGAGACCGCTATTTAGCTTCATTGACTGATTATTGATTTGGTGGTCTATTTTTCATGATTGACCGATCTCCGAGATCCGGGTCACAACGACTTGTGTTTTTTACCTTTACCCGGATCTTAGAGGATTTTTCGATCATCAGAATGGCGTCGTTGCCGGGGAGCACGGCTTAGTAGTCTTTTATTTTTGTTTTTGTTCGGTTTTCAGTTTCGTGGCTTTTCCCGTGACTTTTCGTTTCTTTCGCGGTTTTCGCGGCTTTTTCATTTTTTTATTTCCTTTTGTTTTCTTTTTCTTTTATTTTGTTTTTGTTTTTGTTTTATCTTTGTTTTTATTTTTATTTTTGCATATATTTGTCATTTTATTTTTATTTTATTTTCTCTTGCATTTTTATAATAACTATGTCTGATACTCTTTTGTTTGACTTCTTTGCGAGGGCCCGAGGACCGAGGCGGCTTTCTTCGGAAAGCTGAAGCAACCGCGGAAGCTGGAGGCAGCTCTCTTCTCTACAGAGTTGCAGGAGAGCGTGAGGAGTTGAGCAGGAGAGAGGAGAGGATAGATTAGTTTAGTTAGTTTTGTTTTCAGACAGACTTTGTTATTGTAATAATACAAGGATCAGGACTTTCAGAGACACTTGATTTCTGGGGTCTGTTTCGTCGAGCACCGGTGTGCTCGGGGGACCCCACCGTAGTTTTGGTTTTTTCACTTTATTTTCTTTTATTTTTCGTGGATTTCTGTGCTTGAGCCCCTAGATTTAGGTTTTTATTTCGTTGAGCTAGGTAACACTAGGTCCAAAGCCCTAATAGAATACATGTTCCTATAGATCATGCTTGGACTTAGACAAATAAACCGGTGCTTCACGATAATAGGAGCTTCTGTTTAGGACGGTTCTCGCATTGCATCCATATAGCTTAGTTTTAATTTATGCGCGAATCATAATCGCATGTAGACTGCTGGAGCAAGGTACACCTTCTATCTCGTGCATGCATTCATAGATTTCATCGTGCATCGGCTTTTCCGTTTTCCTTCCCCTGTTTTTCTGGACTTAGGAATAAAAAGGAAATCGGAAAATTCGTTAGATGATTGTTGATTTTTGAAAAATACTTAAAAAAACAATAAAATCAGGAGTGTTAAATACACTTGACCCTAAAAGACATCTCATTTAAAAATCTGTCTTGGGGAGAGTAACCCCCTCCTTGTTTAATTTGAATGAGCGAGAGAGTGACCCGCACCCTAGGCTAGAGCCATATCCGATTTCTTGACAGACTACCAGCCTTTTATTAGGGACAGTCTGTTAAGAGTATTGGATTCCCGTCAGCTCACGTAATCGCTCTGAAAGACTGACTTGATCACCTAAATAAAATTGACAAGATAATTGACCGAACCTTTACGGTCTTCAGCTCAGTGTTGAGTAGGTGAATTGAGGGTTTGTTTTAGCATCTTGTGTGTTTCCATATCCCTTCCGCCTTCCCATCTATCTCATTCTCCAGTCATCTATCTTTCACCCTCCCACCCTCCCTTCAGTCTTCTTCTACTTCTTCTTCCCCACCTCTAGATGATGGATACCCCTCACTTCTTGCAGACTCTTGCGGCTTCTCCATCTTCTGACCATCATTCCAGTCCACCTTCGAGGGAGGTCGGATCTCCGACCAACCTCTCGTTCCCCCCCCTCCCTTTCATTCTTCTAGGCATGTTGCGCTAGACGTCCGCAGAGATCAGATTGAGCAGATGCGATACCCAGACGATGCCATTGCTGAATTGAGAGTGCACTTCACACACAATCACAGAGAGAAGATGCGAGTATTAGATGCCTCCTATGCCAGTATGATGGATGACCAGAGAGGATATGGAGCTCAGTCAGCTTCTACATTCAGACCATTCATTCTGGATTTGGAGTTTATTCAGAGACTGCCGACATTTTTAGGGGAGGTGCATGAGGAGCCGTATATTCATCTGGTCGAGTTCGAGGAGTTCTGCGAGACCCAGACTTATTCAGATATCACTACGGAGGAGCTGATGCTGAAGACCTTCCCATTTACACTCCAGACTAGAGCCATGAGATGGCACAGACGATTGAGAAGGAGATTCGCTATGTGGGGAGAGCTACGCCGAGAGTTTCTACACAGATATTATCCCCAGCGTAGAGCAGATATGATGCGGTCTTTGACCATGGCTTATTCAGTAGACCCCCAGGAGCCAGTGCATGATGCATGGCTAAGGTTTCTTGACCCCTTGAGGAGATTTCTCGATCACGGACTTTCACCGACCGACCTCATTGAGATCTCCATGAGGGGGATGATTGAGGAGAGCCCGGGGTTTAAGGAAATGGGAGGCGGATCGAAGCGTGAAAAATCGATAAAATCGGGTCAGCTCCCCCAGGTCCAGTATTCCAGGGGTTGCTCACCCGGAGCCCCGACGGATAGCATTGGTCATGGCCTCGTATGGCGATTTACACCGCAGTTCCGACATTGAGCTACATGATGGCATCTCGAGATCGCTTTCACAGAGACCATCTTCACGAGATGTCGTAGTAGGGACAACACATGAGGATGTTGCAGTACCAGTGGGGTGTGCCACACATGATGAGGATACAACTTCTACACACCCGATCGAGGACATAGATCTGTCGCAGCACAAATGATAGAGGACATGACTGCCACAGTGGAGGTTCTGACCCAGAGTCTACTCGAGTTCTCGTTGGTCTTCCAGCTAGAGTTCGAGTCAGCCCCGGAGTTTTCAGTTGATGAGTCTTGGATATCATATCTTCTAATATTCCAGGAGACGGAGGAGCCACCGATACTACAGCCATCGATCCAGCACTTCAGTGTCCAGTCCCAGATGACTCAGCTTACATTCTGTAGAGATACTTCTCGGATTCAGACAAATACCAGGATTCAGCCCAGCAGCCATAGCTTGATACAGGACTACACTTTGGGATGAATGATATAGAGAGTCCCGTATTCGAGCCTTTTGTCCTCCATTTTGACGAGACAGATACATTTTCTGAGGACCATATGACAACCAGTATTGCCGTAGAGAAAGGATCAGTTTCAGCCACATTGCCAGCCTCAGCGGTGTTGACCAATACCTTCTCCTGCTTCCAGATTGAGCAGACACAGACTGTAGATGATGATGCATCTTGGTGCACAGAGTGGGTGCTTGACAGCAACGCAGATGCCCTTATAGATCCTGATCCTCTATTTCTCACCAATGATCTTGCATTTCTCCCCGAGGGTTATCTGTGGGAGAATGCCCCTTACGATGCATACTCGGTCTCACCTTCTGAGAGTGTATCCGATCTGGCGGATCATGAAATCGAGTCTTCCGATCCTTCTACTTCTGAGTTGCCTCACCTCAATGACCCTCGCAAGGATGAGCTGATCCTTGAGATATTCGATGATATGTCTGATTTTGCTCCATTATATGCATCGGATATCAGTTTTTATAGGGAGTCTCCTGATCTTGATTTTCCACACCTTTTTGAGAGACTGATTGATGTGGAGGATTCCATGACTATCCATCCTTCTCCACGTTTGATTTCTTCGGCTCTACACTTCCACTTCAGTCTGATCCTGAGCTGATGATTTCTTTTGTGCTACCGGATCCCGATCACATATTCCCAAATCCTTGGCCGGTAGCAGACACCCGCCTAATTGCCTACCTGGGTGTCATTTCTTACATTGTTGATTTCATCATTGTTCTCATACCGAGACTGCAACGACAGTACAACATTCGCCTTACAGATGCCGTCCTGAACCTCGATACAGCCTTATCCTAGCCTTTACGCCCAGCTAGGGGCGTAAAATCTAGCGCTTGTTGAGAGGCACCTCAACATTGTACCCTTTGTATATATGTGTTTCGTCTTGGTTTGATCGTTCTTTCTTCCGTGTTTGTTTCACCCCAGGTCTCGTATAGGATTATCTTTGCTATACTTAGGATATACCTCATCCTAACTATAGGGGGTGGAAACACCGAGTTGTTCATATTGTTTTGTTTCATTACTCCTGTCGTTGCCTATACTTAAGGATTTTTCACCTTAAGTATAGGGGAAGTGATGCCCTTCTATCTTGTATATATTTGTTTTCATCATTTTCTACCTCCGTTTTGTTGCCTATACTTAGGGATATTTTACCCTAAGTATAGGGGAGGTAGACCCTGTACATTCTCCAGTTGAATTTCCTTTGTGTACAACCTGCTATACTTAGGATTACTTGATCCTAAGTATAGGGGAAAACCCTGAGATCCTCTTTTCATTTCTATTCTTTCATTCATCTTTGTATATAGCCTTCCTTTTCACTGCCCTATACTAATCACGAGTTATGTCTTCTTCATCGCTCTTGATTCACTCTGAGGACATCGTTCGAGCTAAGTATAGCGGGATTCATATATATTTCATATATACTTTAGCCATAACTCGTACTTTGTGTGAGTGTGTTAATAAATAAAAATGGCTAAAAACCTTAAAACCCATAAAAATTAAAAATTTTTTCTTGTAAATAAAATTCTTTTATTGCACATACATAGCTATATACAAATTTTTTGCAAAAATGTTTGTAAAAAACTTTTGTGTCAATAGATTGTAAATATTTTGATATCAAAATTATGTATATAGTACAAAATTTTTGTAAATTGTTTTGAAAAACAAAAAGTTTGGAAAAACCTTGTGTAACTATGTGCAAATATTTTGCAAAACTTGCATTCATGCATACATCAATGTTTTCAAAACATTTTTCAAAAATTTTGCACATTTGTAAAATTTTTGTAAATTGCATCTTTGTAAATATTGTATAGTTTTTTTGAATCATAGTTGACATTTAAACTATCCAAGAATTAAATTGAAAAATGGAGCTTGGTTAAGATCTTAATCCACCTAATTCTAAGAGGAACCTTATAGGGCTTAGGGTTGAGACTTTTCAGGTCTATGGTGACTTAATTCTTTGAGTCCACTAGGTTATGATCATATGTCATCTCGATGAGCCTAAGTAGAGCATTTAACAACACATGCATGACTCTTACAGACAATGGCTTTACTTAGACAAGCACTTTACACCGAGCTCTCCACGGATGAGGTGGTGAGGAGGCAGTCTTCTTTGGCTTGGGGTAGCATATGAGGGTAGTACTTCTAGGCGGAACCTCTCTTCTTCTTATAGTGAAGGAAGTGCGTCTCAACTTGGTCTGGTCGCCATGAGGTCTAACGACAGGAGTTGTGGGTTGTAATAATGCTTCAAAAGAAGGACAATCTATTGGCTCAAGAGGAAAAACTCCTTATGTATATATGGTGCACTTTGTAGATATGTTGTAAATATGCACATCAAAAAAATGCAAAAAGAAAATAACTCCAAAAAAGTGATGGGTCTGAGAGAAAATGATAATCCCACCGGAGTGTATATAGTGCAATAAACCAAAGCTTGGTATTCATGTTCCATCTCATGTGGCTTGCAGCAGGGAGACTTAGCTACACTGGTTGTGCTCCCAAGGATACATGGCTACACTGGCCATGGTCCATTCTCTTCTTTCCCCTCTTTTTGAGCCGGTCGTACTTGAACTTAGAAGGTAATACCCCGCTCCTTGAGGAATGAGTTGCCAGACTAGGGTATTAGAGTTACCTTGTTGGGGAAGGTTGTCATTTTGCTACTTCTGAGGGGGAGAGCTATACCTCACTTACACAGTACAAGAAGAGTTTCATGGTCTTCAGGGTTTGTGTATGTAGACTTGTTCTGATCTGGATTGTTGAGGAGTCTTGACTATAGATTAGTGGAACTTAGAGGCTGTCAAGTTTTAAACCTAATTCCAAATAAAGTTCCGACACATTAATAATCCAAAGATCTGACTAAGCTCCATACTTCAATTTAATGAAGGCAAGTTTAATAATCAGCATTGATTCATCTTTCCCTTCTTTTTCTTTTTCTTTTCTCTTTTTCACTTCTTTTTCAAATAAGTGTTTGCTAAGGGACTAGCAAAAGTAAAGTATAGGGGGTGATGAATCCTCATTCATCACTCTTTGTTCTTTTATTTTAGCTAAAATTCTTTGCAAAATATCATGTATATGTTTATAAATATAATAATTTATCAAATAGCATGCATTGTGTAAATAGCAAGAATTGTGTAAATAGCAATAATTAGCATATTTTTGTGCAAAAATAAAAGAATAAAGAAATAAAGAAAAAGAAGGAGATATTTAGAACAAATATCGAGTGACCCGAACCCAAGGGAGGGCCAAGCATTGGCCTGACCGCAAAAGAAACCAAGTAGAGGGAGAGAGGGTCATTCACCATGTATGTACTCCTTCATGTATATATTTTATTTTATAAAAAATAAAACAAAAATAAAAATGGGTTTTTATTAATTTGTATATATTTCTAAAAATAAAATAAAAATTAGAAAAATTAAATAAAATAAAAACAAATTATTTCTCTCTCTCTCTTCAGTGTACATATACCATGTATATAAGAATAAAAGACCTATTTATTTTACCTTTGTAAATAAATAATAAAAATCAAATAATAATTATTTTATATCCCACATTTTATGTTGTAAATAAATAAAATATAAATAGGGATATTTATACAAAAATAAGAAATTAAAAATAAAAATATAAAATACATAGGTATTTTATACATGTATATAAAATAATATAATGTACATACCTAATTTATTTTTCAAAAAAATAAATAAAAATCACTAAAAAATAATTCACAAAATAATAAACATTTTTCATTTTGTAAATTTTTTCAAATAAAATCATTTTCTATTTTATTTTGAATTTACAAATAATTTTGGAATAGAATTTTCTCATTGATCCACGGGGGATTATTGACCCCCGGTCAACTCTCCCCCCTGGACCACATTTCCGCGGATCCTCGCACTGACCCGATTTCACTGATTTTTCGCGCTTCGATCCGCCTCCCATTTCATTAAACCCCGGGCCCCGATTGTCACGCACACATCCGAGATTCACGCCCGAGCTTCTTCTTAGGGATCCGAGCCTCAATTTGCGTACCCGACTCCCATCTTCTCGGACCCTTCATCATATATTACTCACCGGAGCCGCACCTTTTCTTCCGATCGTTGCCCTTCCCCCTCGCCTCCGATGAGCTCCTCCTCTTCGCCTGAGTGATAGCTGACGTGAGAGACAATTGCAGTGAGTGACGAGCAGCCGGGAACCTCAGATCCGGCGACTTGTCGCCATGCTCCGTTGCTGGCGAGCCCGAGCCTCTGGACCCGTCGAACCATCGAGGCGACGACCCCGGAGGTTCATCACCTCCAGCCGAGACGAATGCATCCACCAGGTAGTCTAGATCAATTCTAGTTCTCCTTTGATTTAGCTTTTTCTATTACCGGCCAGCAACCTTTCCTCGGTCCGAGTACCGCACTCCGACCACCCATTTGCCCTTCCGATCACCCTTTCACCTCCACGACACTCTTCTCCACCTTCTACGCCCAGCCATTCCCCCTGGTTCGCCCCTGAATAGAGTAGCGACTCCCCTCCGCCCTCACCTCGCCGGAGAGTCACGCATCGCCTTATCCTTCACCCCTCTCGCGCTCTAACATAAAATACATAGGTATTTTATACCTGTATATAAAATAATATAATGTATATACCTAATTTTTTTTCAAAAAAATAAATTAAAATCACTAAAAAATAATTTGGAAAATAATAAACATTTTTCATTTTGTAAATATTTTTAAATAAAATCATTTTCTATTTTATTTTGAATTTACAAATAATTTTGGAACAGAATTTTCTCATTGGTCCACGGGGGATTGTTGATCCCCGGTCAACTCTCCCCCTTGGACCACATTTCCGCGGATCCTCACGCACACATCTGAGATTCACGCCCGAGCTTCTTCTTAGGGATCCGAGCCTCAATTTGCATTCCCGACTCCCATCTTCTCGGACCCTTCATCATATATAACTCACCAGAGCCGCACCTTTTCTTCTGATCTTTGGCCTTCCCCTCACCTCTGATGAGCTCCTCCTCTTCGCCTAAGTGACAGCTGACGTGAGAGACAGTTGCAGTGAGGGACGAGCAGCCGGGAACCTCAGATCTGGCGACTTGTCACCGTGCTCCGCCGCTGGCAAGCCCGAGCCTCTGGACCCGTCGAACCATTGAGGCGACGACCCCCGGAGGTTCAGCACCTCCAGCCCAGACGAATGCATCAACCAGGGTGGTCTAGATCACTTCTAGTTCTCCTTTGATTTAGCTTTTTCGATTTTCGGCCAGTAACCTTTCCTCGGTTCGTGTACCACACTCCGACCACCCATTTGCCCTTCCGATCACCCTCTCACCACCACGACACTCTTATCCACCTTCTACGCCCAGCCATTCCCCTTGGTTCGCCCCGGAATAGGGTAGCGACTCCCCTCCGCACTCACCTCGCTAGAGAGTCACGCATCGCCTCATCCTTCACCCCTCTCGCGCTCTAACGGGTTGAGGCATTTTTTCCTCGACCCAGTGGTTTCCCTGTGCTGGTTGAAGAGTCAAAGAGACCTCATCTAGAGGTCCAACTTGGAAGCACAGGAGGCTCCAGGTTCATCTCATCGCCGGAGCTCTCCAGACGCTCCCAGACTCATCAGAGTTAACCAGCCGCTACGGAACGTCGTCAGGACCATTTCGCCCAACCTAACAGCGCCGGAGGACCCTCTAGTAGCTCGTATTGATCGCGCGAAGCTCGCCGGTGGCGAGTTCTTCACTGTTCTTCCAGGAGCGGTCACCACCGTCCGATCAAGTGTAGCCCCAGTTCTAGTCTCAACCCTCCATTCACCAGAACGCCTTGATCGTTGGATCGAGCTCAAGATTTCATTTGGAGCTTCGATCATCGAAGGGGTACCCATGCACCAGAGCCGTCCGATCTTAAGGGGATCCCCTTGTAGCCGTTGGATCTTAATAATAAGGGTAATTTACTATTAGGCCCTTTTTGTTTTTGTATTTACTTTTTAGTCCTGTAATTAAGTTTTGTAGTTGTTTTTATTTTGGACATATTGCATCCAGGATCCTATGCTTATTTTATATGCAAATCAGCCCCTCTGTATGTGGAGGACGTGCATTGACACATGACCTGTTGGTTAATTGCATGTTTTACCTTGGGATTTAGCGCTGTTATTATTTACATCTTTATTAATAAGAATGACATTTAAGTCCCTCAGAGTGTGAATCACGTGTCAGACGCGTGTGATCTAGGCTTTTTGCAACTTTGGCCCTCTTGTTTTTACGCATGTTATTAGTTTGGCCCTGAAACTTATTTTATTTGTAAATAGGTCCTTGTGTGCTGAGGCTTGTGTATTGGTTGAATAAAATATCAAATTAACTCCAAATTTGGTGAAATTTGGTCACGTGGCCCCTGCCACTATGTAAAAATTTCACTAATATTTTGGGACATTTTTGAGTTGTTTTTATATTTTTAAAAATTAAAAAACCTTTGTTTTTGCTATTGTTTGAATTTAAAAATCAATTAAAATTATACAAAATCATCCAAAAATTCTAAAAAAATTAGCTATTGTTAGTTTTGTTGTCTTCGTGCTTCAGTTTGATTTTTGCTTGATTTGGATTTATAAAACACCTAAAAATTACAAAAACCTAAAAACCTTATAAAATTATTAAAAATTCTAAAAAATAAAAAAAATGTAATTTTTGTTTCTGTAGCTTAGTTTTCATTTTTAGTTTGATATAAAATTGCCTCCAGATTTTTAGAGGTTATTTAGATATTTTTAAATAATGTTTCAAATCTGGCTGCACATTAGCTTCCTATTTTTGTCTTTTTCTATTCTTAGAAAATCAACTAAAAATCACAAAATTTTTAGAAAATTACCAAAAATACTTAAAAATTTATAAAATCCAAAAATATTTTTATTGCAATTTTTGGATTTATTTTGATGTGTTGAATAATTTGTTGAGTGTGCTTCTTTTGCCTTTGTTCATATTTTCTTCATAATTAAAAATAAAAAAATTAAAAATTCATAAAATCCACCAAAAAATATTTTATTTTCTAACTACTTCGTAGGCCCTTTTGGCCAATTCGTGCTCCTTGTGTCCGACCCTGATCGCTATACCAGGTTAAACAAATAGTGAGACCGCTATTTAGCTTCATTGATTTGATTATTGATTTGGTGGTCTATTTTTCTTGATTGACCGATCTCCGAGATTCATGTCGCAATGACCCGTGCTTTTATACCTTTACCCGGATCTTAGAGGATATTTCGGTCATCAGATATCCACATCCGCATCCATTTTAAAATGAATACGATTACGAATGTCAAAATATGTATAAAATGAATACGATAATGGATCGGATATATTCACATTCGTTTTCATCCCTAATTGTAGATGTCATCATGATATTAATAATGTTACCTTTGATGTTTTTATTTCAAAGCTTTTATGACCTATGTTTTACATTTTCTTATTTACTTGAATTTAATCTTCATTTCCTTAACGTGTTTATCTTATTTCTCTTTTTTTGATAAAAGGAAGTGTGAGATAAGTTTATTACTTTTGGAAAGTTATCCTTCATTTTGTTGGGGTGTTGTTGAAAGTTAAGAGCTTTAATCGACATTGGACTAGAAATAATTCAAACAAACTTTTTTTTCAATATACTTTTCAAAACTCTTTAACCAATATGTATCGACATCAATAAAAAGGCAATGATGTTAGCAAAATACACTCTAAGCAACAACTTCAATAATGACACGCAATCATTGATAAGCACGCGTACATTGTTTGCATCATGATGATTGAGTTTTTTTGTCAAACTACAAAGTTAAATATAAAGATAAGACTTTGATTAAAAAGTCTCAAATTCTGCTAAGTTTTTCCCATCTAATGATTTTTTTGCTCGCCAATATTTAGACTCGCATACATGTTCATATGGGTGCAAAATTCACACAAAACTAAAGAATTACATATGCAACACTTGCATGATTGATCCCCATCAATTCCTTGATCAATCACTTGAGTTTATTGTTCTAACCCTGATCAATTATATTTGAAAATAGATCAATCACCACTTTTGTTCATCACCTTTGTATACTAGTAATACTGAAGGATATGGAAGAATCCTTAAACACGTCACGGAAGCGTGAGGATCGCATCATATACGATCGGGAGCGACTAGTCACACTAGTTGCTAAGTGCAGCGGAATTTAATTTTTTTAATTGATGAAATCACATGATCTAAGAACACTTCTCGGATCGTTTCATCTAAACCACATACTAGATAAAGGAATACCTCTTGTAGCGTGGTTGTAGTCGAGTCCCTAAATAAAGAGACCTCATGTCTCAAGTCCGATCTGTCCGAGGAGACGCTTACGAGCACGAAGATGAATCGCGTGCTTCTCGCAATCCAAGTTGTTGATCCAAGCTCGTCTCACAAGATCAAACGTCTTCTTCATGAGCGAAGCACACCGAAGGGCAGATGTAGGTGGGGACTCTGGGTGAGCGAAGGTGAAGTACGATCGGGGAGCACAATGAGGGTAAGGCGTAGAAATTATGTGAAGTCAGAGGTCTCGTGGCCTCTAACAAGAAGGCATTTGGGGAGAGGACAGTTGATCCGAGGGTCAATGTTCCAATGGTTCTCAACCTCATTCACATCTCCTATCATTTCAAGTTGTCATATAATTAATTTCGATCTTCAACGCATCTTTTATTTTAGACATAATTGCACATACTAACTTGTGCTCTAAAGGAAGATAGTATGTAATGTGCTACAAATACAAATGTGCATTGATGATGTTTGAGTAAAAGTAAAGGATTTCTGCATGTATGCTTTCCTCTATATCCTGAAACACATCAATCCCCTTTAGATTGTTGTATTAAGAATTGTAATTAGATTTTAATTGGAAAATCTATGTAATTACAATTGAAGTTAATTTGATTTCAATTGGGAAACCAAATGTCTTAGAGGGAAAGTTGGGAATTCTCAAATTTGAAACATGGAAAAGTTTGGGTGGAAGTTTAGTACCATACCTTGGAGCTCTAAACTTTTGATGGGTTTATATATGAGTTTACACCCCAAGCTCTTGTAGCAATAGTAGAGAGGAGGAATGGAGGACCACATACATGCGCGCGCTTCGCTCTGTCTCGGGATCAGGCACGGGCTCGGGTTCGGGCTTGGGAGAGTCAATTCGGATCTTGATACTTTTGATGTGGGTTTCATTTGGTAAGTCGATTAAATTAATCACACGATTAATTTGGTAAGTCAACTAAAATGGGAATTCAACTCGCCATTATGGACGTGATTCTGGTTGTGATCTCGGGATCCGAAATGGCGTGCCTGTTGAGGGGCGTTTTCGGAAATCGAAGGGTACCGCACTAGGGCACGCGACCGTCTTTATATACCCCTTCCCCCATGTTGCTTTCTACACTCGCAAGAAAATCTCTCATGCCGTCTTGGCTCTGTTTTTGTTCTTCCTTTCGTGGACAAACCTGTCTCTCCTTCTCTCGGCTGGAGTTCTCTGAGGTACATTCGAGGACGACCTCGTCGGTGTACGCAGACGAAGATCGTGTGTCGTCGTATCTTGGGAGCGGATCGCCAGTACCCTATGCACCGGTATTGTGGGGGCAATATCCTCTCTAAGGGCAGTCCATTTCATGGACGCTTCGGTGATTTCTAATCTTATCTTTCTTATATTTTGTTTGCCGCAATTTGTTTATTGCTTTACCAATCCTGGATCTTGCCCGATTTTATGTTTCTGTTCGTTTAAGTGGTTCCTGCTTGCATTCTGTAATCGGATAATAGATTAGAACTGCATGATGTTAATATCGATAATCTGTAATGCCTTTATTTCAGTCCATTTGGATCCATGTAATTACTGTTTAACATATGTGATGAGCCGAATATCCCGAAGTAACTAAGGTAAATAGATAGCTAAGGTCGTTGCGACCTCAGTCACTCGAGGGATCAGCTCGATCAAGAAAATTCAGATCAGACCACCAAATAAAAGAAATAAATCAATAATATCAACAATAGCGGTCCTGGCTATGAGATTAGTCTGGTGTAGCATCCAGGGTCGGACTCAGGGAGCACGAGTTGGCCTCGCAGCCTACGAAGTAGTCTAAAAACAAAATAAAATAAAAACAAATATTTTTGGTTGTTTTTAATTATTTTTATATTTTTTTGAGATTTTTAATAATAAGGAAAATGAAGAAAAAGACAAATACAAGCAACTTCAACAAATTATTTAAACACTCAAAAATGTACAGAAAATTCAAACAAAAATACTTTTATGTTTTTTAAGTTTTTAGTGTTTTTGGTGAATTTTTGAGATTTTTCTAATTTTTATACAATTTTCTAAAAATCAAAAAGAGGAAAAACAGTAACAATCAGTCCAGCCAGACTTCAAAGACCCATGAAAAATATCAAATGGATCTTTCACAGCCTGGAGGTAATTTTTGTGAGATATAGAAACAACAAGGAAAATTTATTAAAAGAGTTTATTATTTTTAAAGTTTTCTACAATTTTTTAGAATTTTTACAAGTTTTTAAGGGTTTTCTAATTATTAAGGTTTTTATATATCCAAAAATAGCCAAAATTTCACAGAAAGACAAACACACCAAAAGTAGTAAATCCTACTTTTTTATAATTTTTAAAATGGTTTTTATATTTTTTATGATTTTCTAAACTGGACAAAAGCAAAAAAACAACAGTTTTTTAATTTTTAAAAATATCAAAAAGCCTCAAAATTGTACCAAATTTTTGGTGAAATGTTTACACAGTGGCAGGAGCCACATGTCCAAATTTTACGGAATTTGGATTTAATTTGCTATTTTATTTAAATAAAATAGAGGCTCACAGTGCATAGGGACCTAGATGTAATAAAAACTAGTTGCAGGGACCAAACAATAACACGGCAAGAAAGTGCAGGGCCTAGTTTGCAAAACTCCCACAATGCGCGCGCAACACACGTGATTCAGACACAGAGGGGTATAAAAGTAATTCCAATTTATAAAAATGCAAACAGCAACATGCAGGAATCACAGGGTAAAAGGTGCAAATGTTCCAACCCTCACGTGTCGACGCACGTGGGTCACATACACAGGGACGAAAGTGCAAATAAAGAAAACATCCAGGTGCAGAGTGCAATTTAACCAAAATAAAAACAACTGAGAAAAATATTTACAGGACTAGAGTGCAAAAGCAAAAGAGCAGGGGCCTAATAGAAATTTACCCCTCTTATTATCGGACGGATGAGGGGGTGCCACGTGGATGATCAACGACTGGAAAGCAAGGGCACCCCTTCACTGGATCAATGGTCACGATCGAGTCCAAGGAAGATCTGACGGTGGCTGGCTCCTCGCAAGTGGACAATCGAGATTAAAACTGGGCGAGTGGGCACGATCGGACGGTGGAGGACGATGCTCCAAGAACTCGACGCCGCGAACTTCGCCGGCCTAATGTGCGTGCTGAGGTCCTCCTCTGCTGTTGCTGTGATATGGAAAAGCTCCGCCAAGGCGTTCCGCAGCTAATGAGCCCCTCCGAGGAGGCCGGCGACCACAGGAGCGGTCCGGCGACGACGGAGTGATGAACCGCAAAATCGGCCCTTTAAGATAGTGTTTTTAGCACTCGGGATCATCATCGTAGTCGGGCCGATTTTGGTCATCAAAGAGACCACCTCATTGATATATGTCAAATAAGAATGCGATGGTCGTAATTTATTTTGCTTGGTAAGATACCAAGGTCGAACTCAGGGACACGAGCCTCTCAACTATTAATCGGATTTGAGTTTATTTAATTAAGCGTTGAGTTAAAGGCATATAGGTCAAATATGCATGGAGACACAACAAGACAATTGCATTAAAATAAAATAAACATGCATTTTTTAAACATTTTTATCATGCAAATAGATGCCATGAAATGCACTCAAATATACCCTAAGTCAGAGCAAATATGATGAGCAAATAAAATATGAATCAATTTCAGATTTGCCTAAAATATTAAGCTTGATTGATGAAGTGAACAAGGCATAAGTTAATAATAAGGGATACATGGTAAATACAATAACACATCAGAATTCATGTACCAAGAACTGCGAATTAAACATGCCATTAAAAAGTGCATCAAACAAGCTTCGAAACGGAACTGAAATCAATTGAATCGGATACTCTATGCTCAAGATATGCAAGATCAAAGATAAGGGCATTTTTGCACAGGGGCATTTTGCAAATGCTGAAAGTCGCGAGGGCAAAAGTGCAAAATGCCCAATATGCACGTGGACTGCACATGATCTGGACCTGCTTGCAAATGTGGAGAAGTCAGTGGGCTCCTCTGCAAATTTCCCAGGTACGCACGTGCCTGGCACGTGCGACCTAGGCTCAGAAGGAGGCTCGAAGTCAGCAGAGGTTCGGAGGTGCATCGGTTAGGCTCGGCTGAGGCTCGGACCCGCTGCAGGCTCGGAAGAGGTTCGGACGTCCCAAGCCTGGAGGCTCGGCGGCTGAGGTTCGGTGAAGCTCTAGCGTTGCCACGTGGCCGAATGTCGGCCCTTGGATCGTTATAATCCAAGGGCTGCTGGTGACGATGTTCCCGGGCAACGTGGGCTCATCTGAGCCGTTGGATGATGAAGATCCAACAGCTCTTGACGTTGCTGGCGTGCCCTCATCCTGGTCGTTGGATGGTCACCGGATGAAACCATCCGACGGGGGCTCTTCTCCGCCTCTCGTGTTCAGCTGATGGCGACCTCCCCAGAGCTCCTTAGATAGACGTCGGAGAAGCTGGGAGCTCAAGGGAGGTCCAGGAGTCTCTGGATCTGTGCGTCGGAGCTCGAGCCGTTGATGCTGAAGTGACGAAGATGGCTCCGGCGTGCGCTCCGACCATTGAAGGCTCGTGAAGACCTGCAGGTTAATGACACATAGCCGAAGCATATAGGTGCGTGCGTGAGGCAACGTGAGGAGCTCATGCGGGCGAAGAGTGTGGTGATCTCGAAGCTCCTCCGCCGTGAGGGCGGAGGAGGTGGGTCGAAGGTGGCTGAGGGTCTGGAGGAAGAGAAGGTGAGCGGGAGCGTGCGCGTGAAAGAGTGGAGTGTGGCTGAGGCGCGGAGGGTGTTCAATGGAGCTTGAAAGGGGGTAGATTGACCTAGAAAATTACAAGAATTAAGAAGAAAAATGCAGAGAGAGAAAGAGAGGAAATACCAGCGATTGGGGGAGCGGAGCTTGGGGGCGAGCTCGAAGTTAAGCTCTGGTCGTCGCTGGACGTCGTCAGCTACTCGACGCAGCTCGGGCGGTCGCAAGGAGGCGCCGCAGCTCCGCCATTCAAGGCGACACCGGGGGATGGCTCGTCTTCGCTCGATCCTCTCACCTCCCCCTGTCACAGGGAGGCGGAGGAGGGCTGGGCCCCTCCCCGTGTAAAGATGGACACCGTGATCGGAGGAGGGGGGCGGCGTATTTAACGTTTGAAGGTGGCGGACGAACGTGGTGAGAACGTGGGTTTCGAGGGATAACTGGGACGAATGGGGGGACGACGGTGGTTAATGGAGGCGTGCGCGAGGTAGAGGGAAGAGTGGGGAAGACCGATAGGTGGTTGGCGGTGGGAGAAGTCAACTGTGGTGGTGGAGAAAAAGGAAAGGGGGCGATGTGTGTGCGAACTGGAGATCGTGTGAGAGAAGGGCTATCGGAGGTAGACGACAAACGAGGACCGTTGGATCTGGCGATCCAACGGCTGTCGATGAAGCGTGAAGCAAAGGATAGGATTAGATCCGATGCGCTGTGATCGAAGGGCTGCAGATGCAGCCACGTGTCAGACTAAGGAGCGGCGCGAACTAATGGGCCAGATGCGAAGGAGTTGCCGATCGAAGGGTTAAAAATCAAAGTGGTAGTTGCGGCTCAGATCAGATCTAAAGCGGTATGATCGTAGGCCCAAGATTCGGCCACGTGTCGCGCTGCGCAGTGAGCGCTGGCGGACGGTCGTGATGAAGTCCAAGGATGATCGGACGGTTAAGGACAATGGCGTGCGTGGAGAAGACTGAGCCGTTGGATCAAAGAGGAGGATCCAATGGTTGAGGATGCAGGCAGCTGAAATAAGGGGGGCGGGGCCACGTGGCGTACCCAGAGAGGGCCACGTGGCCCAATCAGATTATTGCGAAATTATTTTTGATTTTTGGAGGTTAATTTGGCCGAATTTGAGAAAACTCAAAACATGAAAGTTGTAGATCTTGACGAGATCTACAAGTTTCATGTTGACCAAAACTGGAAAAGAGATCAAACAAGGATCCGAAATATTTTTGAGGGTATTTTTAAGTCTAAAAATACCACGAATTTTTGCTTTGTCATTTTTTGTGATTTTTGATTTATTAAGGACTCTGTTAATTACAGGACTTTAACTGGGTTTTATTAACACTCAACTTAAGCAAGGGGGTTAAAAAAGAGAAATAAAGATGTTGAAATCGAGTTTCATCACCCCCCTATACTTAAACTATGCTCGTCCTCGAGCATCAAAAAGAATGACTAAGTTGGATTAACCCCCTTGTGCATGTGAATACAGGATCCAATCTGATCAATTCGACTCGACTTTAGAGATCCAAAATTCTAGAGTTCAACCCAGCTCTAATCAAGAGGCTTCCAATTCCTCTACTTCTCTAGACTCTCTCTGATGTACATATAAACTAAAGGATATGAAGTTTAGTGTTGACTGCAATTCTGAGAGTAGAGTCAAGTCTTCACCCAAAGTCTTAGTCCGAGAAAATCTCCTAAGGACCCAATCCTCAACACTAGGGAATAAATCCAATCTTGCATTCAGTCCACCGTCTCCTTAGTTGTCAGACTTAGAAAATGTAGATGGCAGGCCAGAAATGGAGGGCATGGGATTGTGTCAATTCTTCTCTCCCTCTCATTGGAACAAGGATTCTCTCTAGTGCCTTTGTACGCAACACACATTTTTTTGGTGTTGATCAGTGCGTCCATCAAGAGAAGTTGGAGCCGTCTGCACTTGTTTTCCCGGGAGAACATCGGGGTGTGTCTCTTTTGAGTACCTATCGTACCTTCGACACCCAGACTTGTAGCATTTACGATGCAGAGCCCTTTTTTTGTGCAAGCCCGACTCCTGGTCCTAATAGCGGTGGTCCAAGTGGACACTTTGAAAAGTTTGGGAGCGCTCGCCTTTGGTGGAAGCTCTTTGATATGTAACTTTGTGGAATGAGAGCTTTTCTTTGAAATTTCTTTGACTTGTATAATTTGTGGCTAGCTCCACTGCTTTTACCAAGAGTTGGCGCACACTGATCAACATTTTTTATTTATTTTTTTCACACCCAGGCACTTAGGTCAATGTCAAGAGAATAGTATAAGAACCAAGTTCTCATACTGGCTAATATTGCTGACACTCAGGTTTCATGAAGCCTCCAAAGACTTTATCCCATCCTCGAGCATCATTAGATCAAGTCCAGACTCGACTTCCTCATCCCAATCCCTCAGGTGAAAAATCAACTCATCTCATCAAAAACCGCAGTCGTGTATGTGATGTGCTGATCATATTCTTTATGTCTGAGACTAAGCATGGAATATAGCATGCAAATCTAGAAACCTAGAGGAATGTGGATGATTAAGTCTAAGACCCTGATGACTAAGACTGGTTAATCCTAAAATCTCAAAGACCTCAAAAAGTTAAGTCTCCTTGACCAATTCAGATCCTGGGTGAAAGTGTAAGTGTAGAGGACTAATCCAACTTCTTAATTCAAAAACAGGACATTTTTTTTAACTTCAAGAGATATTAGAACTGTCTAAACTCAATTGAGCATCTGCAATTCAGCCAGTATGGATGTAAGTACAGGCCGGAGCCTGTTGCTTGAGGACGGGGCCTTGCGCGATGTCCTCTAAACCATCCAATCTGCTAAGGGCGAACCCTCACTGAACGCGGCTGACTTAATTGGGTTTAGTAGTCACCAATGACTCTTAAAGGATTTTTAGGATTTTCTCATTTTTTGGATTTTAATAAGGTTAAAACACATGTTAGACTCAACTTTTCTTGAAAAGAGAAGGCGATTTTTCAAAACCATGTCACACAAAATAAAAATTTTCAAAACATTTTCAAAAATCATTTTCGAAAATATTTTTATAAAAATAGCATAACATAATATCGAGAAGCCGCGAAATCATTTGAGTTCTCTTAGTCCAACGAATTTTACCTCAGCCAAAAAGTTTTAAATTTTTCAAATTTTTCAGATTATAGCTAAAGTAAATATACGGTATATACGGTATACCCCCCTATACTTAAACTTTGCTATGTCCTCATAGCACTAGATGTTACAAGTACATAGGTCCATTTAAATATATAGGAATATACGGGAGCTAAGAGGGGCTCCCCCAATACTTAGGTTAGAAATAACCTAAGTATAAAGGCAAGGATAGATGAGTAGAGAATAATCACGGGGACTCGGGTCCCCCCTATACTTAGGCTGAGATTAGCCTAAGTATAAAGATGGGAATTGATGTTGGAAGGGACCCAAGGTGAACGAAGAAGAGGAATGGATTTACAAGTGAGCGGTTGAATCTTTGGAGATGAAATGGAGTGACTAAGGTTTTAGGGTTGTGTAGCAAACATGGCTCAATTCAAGCAAGCAAAAACCCTTAGTTTCACCAACTCACACATGAAACCAACCGAAGTTGGTTTATTATCTTGTCAGTTTTATTGGTGATAAAGCATTAGATATTTACGCGAAGAAAATGTGAAGTGAAAATCAAGGCGTATGCGCGGGTGTTGCACTCCCAAAACCGAATTTTACTCCATTTTTTGGTTGACTTGCAATTAACAGTCCCAATTTTATTTTGAATTATCACTGAATTAAGGTTAGCACATCAATCAGAAAATCATCGTCTACCGTTCATTTCATTTTCCATTAATCCTAGGTGATCAATCTAGGAAATGAAAGCCGAGAAAAACATGTATTTGATGAAAAAAACGCGATCTAGGCTAAGCGATAAATCATGCAGTGATTTGACAAAAACACGTGAAAAACTGGGGCCATTTTGAAAACCAAAATCAATGTATGCAAGTCGAATAAAACCACACCTAATCATGCATCTATTAGCGGGGAATGATATCTATTTAAGTTCGGCTAAGTGAGGCGAGATTACGTGCGTCTATATTTTTGTGTGTCCTACCTACGATCAGGCACGTAAATATGAAAAATAAAATGAGCTCGGAGAGCCGCGTGCCTAGTCCTAGGTCGACACTCAAGTGGGGACGATCCCCACACAACCACATTCGTTCGATTACAATCGCGAGTCTTCGATCGAAGACCGCTGTAAAAGACGAATTATTACAAGCAAAAATAAAATGCGACACATTTTTTTTCTTTTCTTTCTTATAGGCTCCAAGCATGCTCCTGCGGCTCCTCGCAGCGGGGAACGTCCAGCTCCTCGCCTCCTTGATCCATCAAGGGACTCGCCACAAAAACAATGGTTATATATCAAATAAGAAAGAAAAAATTTTAAATGCAAAAAAGGATGAACAAATTGACCTATAAAAGAAACACAAAATTAAATAAACAAAATTCCAAAAAATAAAAGAAATGAGCCGTGTCCCCGGCAACGGCGCCATTTGATGAACCGTAAAATCGGCCCTTTAAGAGAGTGTTTTAGCACTCGGGATCATCATCGTAGTCTGGCCGATTTTGGTCATCAAAGAGACCACCTCATTGATATATGTCAAATAAGAATGCGATGGTCGTAATTTATTTTGCTTGGTAAGATACCAAGGTCGAACTCAGGGACACGAGCCTCTCAACTATTAATCGGATTTGAGTTTATTTAATTAAGCATTGAGTTAAAGGCATATAGGTCAAATATGCATGGAGACACAACAAGACAATGCATTAAAATAAATAAACATGCATTTTTTAAACATTTTTATCATGCAAATAGATTCCACGAAATGCACTCAAATATACCCTAAGTCAGAGCAAATATGATGAGCAAATAAAATATGAATCAATTTCAGATTTGCCTAAAATATTAAGCTTGATTGATGAAGTGAACAAGGCATAAGTTAATAATAAGGGATGCATGGTAAATACAATAACACATCAGAATTCATGTACCAAGAACTGCGAATTAAACATGCCATTAAAAAGTGCATCAAACAAGCTTCGAAACGGAACTGAAATCAACTGAATCGGATACTCTATGCTCAAGATATGCAAGATCAAAGATAAGGGCATAAATGAAAGAAAACATAAAAAGATACCTACAAACAGGTCCCTGGGATGGACTAAAATGCAATAAAAATAAAGACGGGTCCTTCCCTGTAAATTGTCCACAAGCATAGGGGCATTTTTGCAAATGCGAAAGTCGCGAGGGCAAAAGTGCAAAATGCCCAATATGCACGTGGACTGCACATGATCTGGACCTGCTTGCAAATGTGGAGAAGTCAGTGGGCTCCTCTGCAAATTTCCCAGGTACGCACGTGCCTGGCACGTGCGACCTAAGCTCGGAAGGAGGCTCGGAGTCAGCAGAGGTTCGGAGGTGCTTCGGTTAGGCTTGGCTGAGGCTCAGACCCGCTGCAGGCTCGGAAGAGGTTCGGACGTCCCAAGCCTGGAGGCTCGGCTGCTGAGGTTCGGTGAAGCTCTGGCGTTGCCACGTGGCCGAATGTCGGCCCTTGGATCGTTATAATCCAAGGGCTACTGGTGACGATGTTCCCGGGCGACGTGGGCTCATCTGAGCCGTTGGATGATGAAGATCCAACAGCTCTTGACGTTGCTGGCGTGCCCTCGTCCTGGCCGTTGGATGGTCACCGGATGAAACCATCCGACGGTGGTTGTGTCTCCTTCTTCAGGCGAAAGTGGCGGCGCATTCGGGTATCCGGTGACGGGGGCTCTTCTCCGCCTCTCGTGTTCAGCTGATGGCGACCTCCCCAGAGCTCCTTAGATAGATGTCGGAGAAGTTGGGAGCTCAAGGGAGGTCCAGGAGTCTCTGGATCTGTGCGTCAGAGCTCGAGCCGTTGATGCTGAAGTGACGAAGATGGCTCCGGCGTGCGCTCCGACCATTGAAGGCTCGTGATGACCAGCAGGTTAATGACACAAGCATATAGGTGTGTGTGTGTGTGAGGCGACGTGAGGAGCTCATGCGGGCGAAGAGTGTGGTGAGCTCGAAGCTCCTCCGCCGTGAGGGCGGAGGAGGTGGGTCGAAGGTGGCTGAGGGTCTGGAGGAAGAGAAGGTGAGCGGGAGCGTGCGCGTGAAAGAGTGGAGTGTGGCTGAGCGCGGAGGGTGTTCAATGGAGCTTGGAAGGGGGTAGATTGACCTAGAAAATTACAAGAATTAAGAAGAAAAATGCAGAGAGAGAAAGAGAGGACTTACCGGCGATTAGGCGGAGCGGAGCTTGGGGGCGAGCTCGAAGTTAAGCTATGGTCGTCGCTGGACGTCGTCAGCTACTCGACGCAGCTCGGGCGGTCGTAAGGAGGCGCCGCAGCTCCGCCATTCAAGGCGGAGGGTCTCACCGGGGGATGGGTTGTCTTCGCTCGATCCTCTCACCTCCCCATGTCACAGGGAGGCGGAGGAGGGCTGGGCCCCTCCCCGCGTAAAGATGGACACCGTGATCAGAGGAGGGGGGCGGCGTATTTAACGTTTGAAGGTGGCGGACGAACGTGGTGAGAACGTGGGTTTCGAGGGAGAACTGGGACGACTGGGGGGACGACGGTGGTTAAAGAAGGCGTGCGCGAGGTAGAGGGAAGAGTGGGGAAGACCGAGAGGTGGTTGGCGATGGGAGAAGTCAACTGTGGTGGTGGAGAAAAAGGAAAGGGGGCGATGTGTGTGTGAACTGGAGATCGTGTGAGAGAAGGGCTATCGGAGGTAGACGACGAACGAGGACCGTTGGATCTAGCGATCCAACGGCTGTCGATGAAGCGTGAAGCAAAGGATAGGATTAGATCCGATGTGCTGTGATCGAAAGGCTGCAGATGCAGCCACGTGTCAGACTAAGGGAGCGGCGCGAACTAACGGGCCAGATGCGAAGGAGTTGCCGATCGAAGGGTTAAAAATCAAAGTGGTAGTTGCGGCTCAGATCAGATCTAAAGCGGTATGATCGGAGGCCCAAGATTCGGCCACGTGTCGCGCTGCGGAGTGAGCGCTGGTGGACGGTCGTGATGAAGTCCAAGGATGATCGGACGGTTAAGGACAATGGCGTGCGTGGAGAAGACTGAGCCGTTGGATCAAAGAGGAGGATCCAACGGTTGAGGATGCAGGCGGCTGAAACAAGGGGGGCGGGGCCACGTGGCGTACCCAGAGAGGGCCACGTGGCCCAATCAGATTATTGCGAAAGTATTTTTGATTTTTGGAGGTTAATTTGGCCGAATTTGAGAAAACTCAAAACATAAAAGTTGTAGATCTTGACGAGATCTACAAGTTTCATGTTCACCAAAACTGGAAAAGAGATCAAACAAGGATCCGAAATATTTTTGAGGGTATTTTTAAGTCTAAAAATACCACGAATTTTTGCTTTGTCATTTTTTTGTGATTTTTGATTTATTAAGGACTTTGTTAATTACAGGACTTTAACTAGGTTTTATTGACACTCAGCTTAAGCAAGGGGGTTAAAAAAGAGAAATAAAGATGATGAAATCGAGTTTCATCACGGAGGAGCAAAGCTCCTGGGCTCGAACGTTGGACCTCCAGATGAGGTCCCTTTGACCTGCAAAACCACACCAGAAGCTTCCTGGGTCGAGGGCAAACTGCCTCGACCCGGTTAGGGGTAGAATGGTGATCGGGTGCGTCGGAATGGATAACCTCCAGCGAGGCGACGGCGGTGGAGGATGAACCTTGGTTCTGGGGCGAACCAAGGGGAGTGAGTGGGTGCAGAATGTGGGGAGAGGTCTCACGGAGGTGATGGTCGAGTCCGATGATGAAATGGGTGACCGGAGCGGGCGGAATCGATCGGCGACGGTGATGGGGGGATTTGGGCGTAATCGAAAATTCGAGGAAACTAGAGGGACTAGGGTCTATCTGATGGACGTAGTCGACTGGGGACGAGCTCGGAAAGCTCTGGGTCGTAGCCATGAAGGGTCGTCGGGTCCCGAGGCTCTGGCGCACCTCGCGGCGGCGCACGGCGGCAAGAGTCGTCGGATCGATAGCGGGAGGCTCTCTCTCCTCTCTTCAACACCCTCCTCGCGCAGCTGTCACTCTGGGGAGTAAGGTGGAGGTCCTGGGACGAAGGGGCACAGCCAAGGATAGCGTGAAAAGTGCGACGTAGGTTCAGCTAAATACCAGCTCAGGTCCGAGAAGAAGAGGTCGGGTCCGGCTTGGTGAAGCACGGACCCCTAGGCAAGGAGGCGGGCGTGGATCTCGGATGCACAGAGCGTGATTAGGACATGGGGTAAACGGTGATCGGATCACGCGGGATAAATTAGGAGAAATCGGGTCTGGAGCGAGATCCGCGGGGGAAAAGGTCCAGGGGGGAGTTGACTGGTGGTCAACATCCCTCGTGGACCAATGGGAAGCCACCGTTTGGTTTAATTATTTGGAAATTCGATAAAAAATAATAAATGACCTAATTTCAAAAAAGTTAAAACATGAAAAATGTTTACTTATTTTCAAATAATTTTTTCATGATTTTTATTTATTTTTTTGATATATAAATTAGGTATTTACAAAATACTATTATTATATATAGGTATATACATGTATTTATTTTTTATTTTAATTTTTAATTGTTTATTTTTATATATTTATTCCAATTTTATATTTTATTTATTTATAGAATAAAATTTGGAATAAAAGTGTATTTTTTTAATTTTATTATTTATTTACATAGGTTAAATAAATAGCTTTATATACATATTTACATGGTATATATACAAGGTGGATTTTGATTTTTATTTTATTTCTTTTTATTTTATTTTTATTTTTCAGATTTTTATTTTATTTATTTACACCATAAAATATGGAATATGGAAATATTTTTATTAGATTTTTATTAATTATTTACAAGGTGAAAATAAATAGATGTGTTATTCTATACACATGGTCCATGTACAATGATGAAGTGAATTTTATTTATTTTTATTTTTGTTTTTCCATTTTTTATTTTAGTTTTGTATTTAAAAATATGTACAAATTAATAAACCACACAATTTTATTTTATTAAGAGGAAAATAATTTTTATTTATATACATAGGTGTATGTACACACAATTAAGCTTCCCTATCTCTCTCTACTTGAACTCTTTTGCGGTCAGGCCCATGCTGAGCCCTCCCTTGGGATTAGGTCGCTCAATATTTATTCTAAACATTTCCCTCTTTATCTTTTATTTCTTTATTCTTTTATTTATGCACAAAAACATGCTAATTATTGTAATTTACACAATGCATGCCTATTGACAATTTATGCTATTTACATGAATATGCATGTGTTTTGCATAGGTTTCGTAGCTAAAATAAAAGAATAAAGAGTGATAAATGGGTATTCATCAATATGCGGTAACGATCTTGTTTCCAACAATCTTAGAGAGGATATTCGGAACCGATTTTAGAATTATGTCGGAAACATTGTTTAAATCGAGGATAGATATGACGGGTATGCCTGAAAAATTCGGTGGTCAGAATTTCAAGCGTTGGCAACAACACATGAACATCTGGTTAACCACCATAGGATTAATATCTATGCTTGAAATTGATTGTCCTACGGTGGAAACGGAAAATCCCACACACGATAGCCAGAAGGCGCAATCTGTGTGGAAAGAATGTGATCGTATATGTCATGGTTGCATCTGTTGGCTCTGTCCAACACGTTATTTGACGTGTACTGTTCTTCCACGCAGACTGCGAAGGGGCTATGGGAAGAATTGGATCGGAAGTATAACACCGAAGATCTCGGTATTGAGAAATACTCAGTGGCCAAGTTTTTGAAGTTTTCCATGGTCGAAGAGAAGTCGGTTTCTGAACAGGCACACAAGTTTTTACTCCTGCTCCATGGTTTAGAAGATGCTGAAATGAAACTTCCAAAGAAGTTTCAAGTCATGTGCATCATAGAAAAATTCCTCAAGTTGTGGGAAGACTTCGGTATGACCCTGAAACGTAGGAAGGGGAAAATTTCTATGGATGACTTGATGGTGGAAATTGCAATAGAGGAGGAACACAGGAAACAAAAGCATGTGCTTCCTGTCGATATTCAGGCTAAGGTCAATATTATGACCTCGAAGGACAAAGATAAGAACGGAAAGGGTGCTAATAACAATAAAATGAAACCAAAAGGCAAGATCCAGAAAAAAGCAAAGAATAAACCATGTTGGCACTGTAATCAGGTTGGTCATTGGAACTTGCCTTCATTAAACTTGCCTTCATTAATGATGATTATTAAACTTGCCTTCATTAAATTGAAATATGGATTAATGCTTATTATTAAACTTGCCTTCATTAAATTGAAATATGGAGCTTGGTCAGATCTTTGGATTATTAATGTCTCGGAACCTTATTTGGTCAAATATGTAGCTCTCCACCTCAGAAGTAGCAAAATGGAAACTCTCCCCAACAAGGTAACTCTATGACCCTAATTTGGCCACTCTTTCCTCGAGGAGCGGGGTATTCCCTTCTAAGTTCAAGTACAACCAGCTCAAGAAGAGAGGGAAGAGGAGAATGGACCATGACCAGTGTAGCCATGTATCCTTGGGAGCTCAACCAGTGTAGCTGAGTCTCCCTGTTGCAAGCTACATAAGATGGAAATGAGTCTCAAACTTTGCTTATTGCACTATATACATACTTCGGTGGGATTATCATTTTTCTATCAGACCCACCACTTTTTTGGAGTTATTTCCTTTTTGCATTTTTTTCAAGTGCATCTGTACAACATATTTACAAGGTGCGGCATATGTACATAAGAAGTTTTTCCTCTTGAGCCAGTGGACTATCCCTCTTTGAAGCATTATTGCAACCCACAACTCTCGTCATTAGACCTCATGGCAACCAGACCAGGTTGAGACGCACTTCCTTCACTAAAAGAAGAAGAGAGGTTCCGCCTAGAAGTACTACCCTCATATGCTTCCCCAAGTCAAGGAAGACTGCCTCCTCACCACCTCATCCGTAGAGAGCTCAGTGTAAAGTGCGGGTCCAAGTCAAGCCATTGTCTATATGAGTCCTGTGTGTGTTGTTAAGTGCTCTACTTAGGCTCATTGAGATGACATAAGATCATAGCCTAGTGGACTCAAAGAATTAAGTCACCATGGACCTGAAAAGCCTTAACCCTAAGTTATATAAGGTTCCTCTTATAATTAGGTGGATTAAGATCTTAACCAAGCTCCATTTTCCAATTTAATTCCAGGCTAGTTTAAATGTCAACTATAATCCACGAAAAACTATACAAGTACTTATAAAGATGTTATTTACACAATATTTACACATATGCAAAATTTTTGAAAAATGTTTTGAAATCATGAATGTATGCATGAATGCAAGTTTTGCAAAATATTTACACAAATTTACACACGGTTTTTGCAAACTTTTGATTTTTCAAAACATTTTGGAAAAATTTTGTACTATATACATAATTTTGATATGCACATATTTACACACAAGTTACACAAAAAGTTTTTACAAATATTTTTACAAAAAATAATTTGTACAATAGCTATGTATGTGCAATAAAAGAATGTTTATTTACAAGGAAAAATTTTTAATTTTTATGGATTTTTAGGTTTTAGCCATTTTATTTATTAACACACTCACACAAAGTACGAGTTATGGCTAAAGTATATATGAAATATATACAAACCCCCCTATACTTAGCTCGAACGATGTCCTCAGAGTCAAGAGCGATGAAGAAGACATAACTCGTGCTTAGTATAAGAAAGTGAAAAGGAAGGCTATATACAAAGACGAATGAAAGAATAGAAATCAAGAGGATCTCGGCATTTCCCCCTTATACTTAGGATCAAATAATCCTAAGTATAGCAGGCTGTACACGAAGGGAAAGCCGAGTGAGAATGTACAGGGTCTACCGCCCCTATACTTAGGGTAAAATATCCCTAAGTATAGGCAGCAAAACAAAGGTAGAAATGAATCAAAAGAATAACTGAGAGTCCTACATCCCCCCTATACTTAGGGTAAAGTACACCCTAAGTATAGCATAATCATAAGATGAGGAAAGGGAGGTGGGGCTAAAGAATAGAGTGATATGGACATCTGGATCTATACAAGTCAGACGAACAGTGATAATCAGGCGTGAGATGCAATAGATGTGAGTCCAGAGACCACATCTCACGCAAAGTGAATCGGGACAACATCAACGACCCGCAGCTCATGATCTAGATATGGCTTGAGCCGTTGGCCATTCACTCGAAAGGTACTCTCAGAAGACAACTCAGATATGTCGATACTCCCATTGTCGTGTACCTTTCTCACCAAATACGGTCCCTTCCATTTGCTCTGTAGCTTCCGTGGAAATAGACGAAGCCTAGCATCAAACAGCCATACTCTCTGTCCTGGCTCAAAATGCTTGTGGCTGATATGAGAATCATGCCACTCCTTCACTCTCTCCTTATATTATAGGCTGTTTGAAAAGGCGGTATCACGAAGCTCCTCCAAGGCTTCTAACTCTGCCCTCCTCTGATCTCCTACGCTCTCTGGATCAAAAAGTATATCAGTGACAGCCCAAAGTGACATGTGTCTCAGCTCAACAGGTAAATGGCATGGCTTGCCACAAACGAGGTGAAAGGGAGATGTGCCCAAAGGTGTCTTGAAAGACGTCCTATATGCCCACAAAACTGAGTCCAAAAGTTGTGACCAATCCTTTCGGTCAGGGCGGACGACTTTCTGCAATATAGTCTTGATCTCCATGTTCGACACTTCAGCAAGACCATTCGTCTGAGGGTGGTATGGAGTGGCAACTCGATGGTCTATGCCGAACTCGCTAGCAAGGGCCTTTACCTTGTCGTTGACGAAATGAGACCCCCCGTCAGATATCAACACTCGAGGTACCCCGAACCGTGAAATGATATGCTTCCCCAAAAATCTGCAAACAGTCCTAGCATCTGCGGTTCGGGCGAGGATGGCCTCAACCCAACGACTAACATAATCCACGGCCAACAGAATGTACTCGAATCCCTGACTCTTAGGGAATGGACCCATGAAATCGATGCCCCATACGTCAAAAACCTCATAGAAGTAATGGGTGGCATCGGCATCATATCACGCTGTCCACAAGTGCCCATCCTCTGATAGTCAGTACACCTCTTCACGAACTCATCAGAGTCTTTGAAGAGGGTAGGCCACCATAAGCCGGATTGGAGCACTTTCTGTGTCGTTCTCCTCCCAGAGTGATGTCCTCCTGCCTCAAGCTTGTGGCAGTAAGTGAGGACGCTATGGTGCTCCTCCTGAGGAATGCATCTACACCAAACACTATCCCCTCCTTCATGGTAAAGAATGGGATCCTCCCAGTGGTAGGACTTGGCCTTCGCGAGGAAGGTCTCAAGTCTCTACATGGGCCAATCTTGTGGAACTTTCTTAGCAACAAGAAAGTTCACAATATCGGCGTACCACGGGAGAGAGGCGATAGCAAGGATCGCCTCATCTAGGAAGGTCTCACAAATAGGCTCAGTCTGCTCAGAATTCTCAAGATGCTCTAATCGGAAGAGATGATCTGCCACCACGTTCTTGACTCCAGGCTTATCCTTAATCTCTATGTCAAACTCCTGGAGTAGAAGGATCCATCTGGTCAATCTGGCTTTGGCATCCTTCTTTGCCATGAGGTACCTGATGGCGGTATGGTCAGTGTAAATGTTCACTCTAGATCCAATGATGTAAGATCTGAACTTATCTAGGGCGAAGACTACGGCTAGCATCTCCTTCTCAGTGACTATGTAGTTCCGCTGTGCGGCATCTAATGTACGGATAGCGTAGTGAATAGCAAATGGAACTCCATCCCTCCTCTGTCCCAGCACGGCCCCTACAGCAAAATCGGAGGCATCCGTCATGATCTCAAATGGGAGAGACCAATCAAGCGGCTGGAGAACAGGAGCCTCTACAACACATCTCTTGAGAGTCTCGAACGACGAAAGACACTTGTCATCGACAAGGAACTCAATGTATTTCGTTAGTAGATCAGTCAACGGTCAGGCAATCCTACTGAAATCATGAATGAAGCATCAGTAGAAACCGACGTGCCCCAGAAAAGACCGTAACTGCCGCAGGTTGGACGGTGGTGCGAGTTTTCTAATGACATCTACCTTGGCCGGATTAACCTCCATGCCCCTGTTGGAGATGATATGGCCAAGCACCATCTCTTGAGTCACCATGAAGTGACTCTTCTCCCAAGACAACACTAGGTGAACCTCAATGCATCGCTGAAGGACTCGGTCTAGGCAGTCAAGACAAAAGTCGAATCCGTCGCCGTAGACTGAGAAATCATCCATGAAGACCTCCAAGCACTCCCCCACCATGTCCGAAAAGATCGACAGCATGCATCTTTGAAAAGTCGCAGGGGTGTTGCATAGCCCAAATGGCATGCGTCTGAAGGCATATGTGCCAAAGGGACAGGTGAAGGTGGTCTTGTCCTGGTCCTCAGGCGCGATGGCCACCTGATTGTAGCCGGAGTACCCATCCAAAAAGCAGTAGTGGCTCTTCCCTGCCAGTCTCTCAATGATCTGATCTATAAAGGGCAGGGGAAAATGATCCTTCTTGGTGGCCTGGTTGAGTCGTCTGTAATCTATGCAGACCCTCCAAGAAGTGGGTACCCGGGTAGCGACCTCCTCTCCAGACTCGCTGACAACTGTAGTGATGCCCGTCTTCTTGGACACCACATGCAACAGACTGACCCACTTGGAGTCGGAGATGGGGTAGATAAAATCGGCACTCCACCATTTCGAGATCTCCTTCATGACAACTTCTCTCAGATTCGGGTTCAGCCGCCGCTGGAACTCACGCGACGGCTTTGCCTCATCCTCGAGATAGATATGGTGGGAGCACAGGGTCGGACTTATCCCTTGGAGATCGGCTACGCTCCATCCTATCGCCTTGCGGTTCTTTTCAAGAACCCCCATCAGACGGGATTCCTGCTCTCCAGTCAAATCGGCGGAGATAATGACTGGGTACATCTCTTGCTCACCCGCAAGGAACCTATACTTCAGCGACGCAGGAAGTGGCTTCATCTCGGACAAGTAGGTGCTGGCGGATCTGGCCTCTGAAAGCTCTGAGTGAACGCTGCCAAATCTGCATGGGAGAACGGAAACTCTCGCTCAAAATCAGTATCTGGAGAAGGCTGCTCTACTGGACTGTATCTGCTCTGCATGACATCTACCTCCTCCCTAGCTGCAGGCTCAGTGGAAGTCAGACATGGTAGAAGATCATCAAACTCTGCCCAATCAACATCTGACTCCGAGGGATCTGTATCATACTCACAAACATCGGTCTCGCGGTTGGGAACCGGCTCTGCTGCCTGAGAGGTATCCTGGACCAGGAATGCGCTCTCCAAGATCTCCTCTGCTGGCATCTCTGCATCAGCAGACTCTGAAGGTGAGAGGATGGCATGTGCGACTGGATCTGCCCAAACTGCCTCATCATCTATAATCACAAAATCGCAGTCTTGGTGGATGTCTGGCCCTGCATCTGTCATCTGCTCTGAATCTGAAGTCAGCTCTGAGCAGGCTGAATCTATGGCTCTGATGTCCTTGACTGTCTCTATTTGTACACTCTCGCCCTCGACGCGAAAGTATACCTTCCTGCTATCATGGTTGGTCACTGCCTTGGCTGTGGTCAAGAACGGGCGACCTAGATGGAGGTATCAGTCATAGACTCAGGGATTTCCATGTCCAACACAACGAAGTCCACGGGGAATTGCAGGCCCTGAATCGTGATGACAACGTCCCTCAGCAACCCCTTCGGCCTCTTGACAGATCGATCAGCAAATTGAAGGACTGTCCTGCTCTGTCAAAGAGTGCCCAACTCGAAGCGGTCGAGAAGGGATGTCGGAAGTAGGTTGATCAAAGAACCACTGTCTAATAAAGTGTGGTCGAACCTCTGCTCACGGATATGGCATCTGACATACGGGGCTCCTGAATCTGGCCTCTTGGCCGGCAGATGGTTCTGAATCGTGAAACACGTGGCCCAGGTAAGCACATGGATCTCATGATGATGGTTCCTCCTCTTCCTCCTAACTGTGGTCCTGTCTCTGAGTTATCTCTGGAGTAGAGGGATGTGCTCCAAGGCCTCCTGGAGAGTCAGCTGAATGTGGAATCTGTCGATCATCTGCTGGCTGAACTCTTCCTGCTGCTTCTTTTTGGGATTTTCTATTTTCTTCCCCTTTCCCATGTGAAGTGCTCGTGGAAAGGGGATCATAGGGTCCTTCTCAGATGAAGGACTAGGAGAGGGTCTAGGCTGCTCAAGCACGGCAGAATCCACACATACATCATGCACCACAGGTGGATCAGAATAAAGTAAACCCTTACCTTTATTGCCAGATAAGTCATGAGATACATGAACAGATGGAAAGACTACAGGACTAGCAGAAGTAGAAACGGTGGCATCAGCACCACCCTCGGCAGGTCGATTCGTGGCATCAGCACCGCACTCTGGCTCGGCAACAATAGTGGCGTCAGTACCACCTCCTCCAACTGGTGAAGCGACGACATCAGTACAGTCGTTGGGATCAGCATCTATGGTGGCATCAGCACCACCGTCATCATCTCTTGCGGCATCAGTACCGCGCTCCTCCTCGCCTGGCGCTCTGGAAGTGGACTGGGGTCATTGCTCAGATGAGGCGCCGCCTGCTAGCATCCTACCACTCCTAAGTGTGACAAAGTCAGTATCAAATAAATATGCAAACATATCACCAAAAGAATCACTCGGAGTGGCATACTCTGTGAAATCTACCTGCTCAGACTTCCTCTTGATGTTGTTCGAGTTGGGCTCACTCTGGGTAGGTATGGTGGCCTTCCCTCTCACAATCTCTCGCATCTCCTGGCGGAACTCATCCATCTCCCATCTGAATATAGCCTGCTGGTCAGTCAAGAGGCAGGCTATGTCGTCTAAGGCGGGGTTCTCATAGGATGGCCCATGAGAACCTGACGGGTGGGCTCTCTGGTAGTTAGGCTACTGTTTTGGCTGGTGCGGGTGAGAGGGGTACTGCTGATGCTGCTGCTGAGGATGATCACACCTTCAAGAATGTCCATACTGATAGGGACAAGGACCAAACTGGGATGACTGCTGCTGCTGTTGGTACACTGAGGGCTGCTGCTGCTGGTGATCTCATTGATGATCGTACTGGCCACCCTGAACTGGAGGCTGCTGCTGGGAACTGGCACCTCCGGTTGACCAACGGAATCCGGGATGGTCTCGTCAGAAACCGGGCTGGGGTCGGTCGTACCAAATCCCGTTAACATCCATCAACGTCTCCGGCTCGTAAGGGGGTGGTGGGAGTACTGCCAGAGGCTGATCCGGCTGGTAGACAACCATCTGAGTGTCTGGGGATGGTGGTGACTGGTAGGTCGGCTGTGGCTGCTGGTACGGCTCCGCATGTACAAGGTGAACCTGTCTAGGCTGCGTGGAGCGCTGAGACGAACTGCCGTTGCTGCTCGGATCTCCTCGTGACTGAAGACGGGGCTGGGAAGCCGTCTGTGCCTCCTGGAGACACATGACATGTGTCTTCATGTCACTCAACAACTGTGCCATCTGCTCCATCTGCGATATGCTCTGGCACTGCTTCTTCTCGATCAGCTCCATCCGGTCCAGCTTCTCGCTGATAATGCCCATGTCGGCGGCTTTGGACTCAGCATGTGTGGTTGCCGCTGACGAAGTGGAAGGACTGGCATCGACCCGTGCGATCCTCTGGTACTGCACGGTCTGTGGCTGGGGGCGTCCCTGAGTGTAAAGACGGGTCTGGGACATCACTGTATAGTTCTCGACCATCTCCTCGTAGATGGCCCAGACCTGGTCCTCATCCTTGGCGAAGTAGGAACCGCCACAAGAAGCGTTCACCAAGCCCTGCAGCTCTGGTGTCAACCCGCAGAAGAAGCTCTGAACTAGGTTCAGCTTCAAAATCTCGTATTGCGGGCATCTGTCGGTTAGCTCACGGAACCTCTCCCATGCCTCGTGAAATTGCTCGTTGGGGAGCATGGAGAAGTTGCTGATCAGGGCCCTCGCTGCGTTCGTCCGTCCGAGTGGATAGTACTTGTTCAAGTACTCGGTGCGGAGCTGCTCCCAGGTGTACACGAACTTCCCTAGATGCTTCAGCCAGGTGGCTGCTCTATTTACCAGTGAAAAGGAGAAGGCAATCATGCGAATAGTTTCCTCGTCCACCTGACGGTCGTGGACAGTGCTGCAGATCATCAGAAACTCCTGGAGATGAAGATGGGGCTCCTCTGTGGCGAGCCCATGGAAACGAGGCAGAAGCTGAAGGGTGTTTGGGGGGAACTTGAAGTCCCCCACGATAGCTGGTAGTACAACCCAACGGTGCGTCAGTGTCGATCTGAGGTTGTGTAACTCCCGCATCGGTCTTAGCTGGTCTGGTACTGCCGCTGCTGCGGCGGCTGCTGCTGCGGCTGCTGCTGCATCGTTAGGTCTCCTCGGTCCGTCTCCGGGCCCGCGCTGGTCGCGGTCGGCTCTCATCTGCTCCATCTCTCTCCTCATCTCAATCATGAATGCACCCTGATCCCTCAGATGCTGCTGCACTGTCTCTAAAGAGGCGATCGGGGTGGTGTTGATCGCACCCTGGTCCATGATAAATGTCTGCTCTGCTCGAAGACTTCCGGTGCGGTCGTCGATGCTGCTGGCCATGGTCTCTGCAAAGGCAAAAGACCCAAAATCAGATGCCGATAAATCAGTCTGCGGTCTCTCATCTGGCACTGGTAACTCAGGAATGGTAGAAGTGTGGTCAAGGGGGAACATGGCGGAATCGAACTCAGGTTCGGAGAGCGGGTCTGAGCTTTAACGAACCAACCTAGATGAATGGGCTGGTGTGCTGAAAAGCGGTGCAGCCAGAGGCTGCCTAAGGGACCTCCTGCCCATCATCTTGATATGGTGATTCGGGCGGATGGGATATGGAAACAACTATGATGAGCAAACAATCCTCGGATTCACCTACTCAACGCAAGCTGAATACGGTAAGAGTTCGGTCAATTATCTTGTCAGTTTTTATTAGGTGATCAAGTCAAGATAGTAGAGCGGTTACGTGACCTGTTGGGAATCTGATTCCCCCAGGAGACTGTCCCGATCCCAAACTAGATCTTTCCCAGCCAGTACAAGTCGCGGACCGTTTACCGGCTACCCGATCGGCTCGCTCTGTTAAGGATATCGCGGCCCGCTTTACCGGAGACCGGAGCGATCCTCACAGGAGAACGACTAGCACAGAAGCAGTAGTCTGAAGGAGGTTCAGATATGGCTCTATCCTAGGGTGCGGGTCACTCTCTCGCACATGCAAACCAGACAATGAGGGGGTTGCTCTCCCCAAGACAGATTTTTATGGTGAGTGTCTTTTAGGGTCAAGTATGTTTAGCAGTCCCAATTTTATAGTTTTGATTTTTTTGGTATTTTTCAAATCAAACAATCTGCTAACGAATTTTTCAGTTCTCCTGGTTATTTTTAAGTCCAAAACAGGGGGGAGAAGTCGAAAAAGTCGATGCGTGGGAAATCAATGATGCATGCACAAGATAGAAGGCGTACCTGACTCCAGCAGTCTACATGCAATATGATCCGCGCATAATTTAAAGACAGAAAGGAAACTACCTATATGATGCAAGCGGAAAACCGACCCTAAATGAAGCAGTTCTACTCGAAAGAACAATGACTAAATGGTCAACAGGAGGGGTCGGTGTCCGGTCTCGGATGCCGATCGGTGCCCGCCACAACAGGTCTTGTCAGCGTTGTATACGACCTCTATCGACGCGGGACCCCTCAAGTGACCAGATAGACTTTTTTATTAATTTTTATCTTGGTCCAATTACGGTCTATAGGTACAGGCAGATTATTAGGGGTGTGGACCCTGCTAATTACGGCAGAATCAAGCAAAAATCCTAAGCTAGGGCTGAAATCCGCGAAAACTAAATAGGCAGTAAATAAATGATAAAAACAAAACCGCGAAAAAGCTGCGAAAGTCCGGTGGGGTCCCCCGAGCACACCAGTGCTCGGCGAAACAGACCCCAAAAGTCCAAGTCTTTGTCTCTGGTCCCTGTATTATTATAATAATATAAATATGCAGAAAATAAACCTAATCTAAACTACACTACTCCCGTACTCCTGCTCGGCTCCTCGCGCTCTCCTGCGGCTCCGTGCAGAAGGGAGCCGCCTCCGATTTCCGCGGTTACGTCGGCTCTTCGAGAAGAGCTACCTCGGTCCTCGGGCCCTCGCAAGTAAACAAACAGGTGTGATCAGACCAGATAAACAAAGCAAATAAACAGGAAAAGGGTACATGCACAAAAAATGAGAATAAAAATAAATACTCAAAACAACCGAAAACAAAATAAAAGAAAATAAAAGAAAATAAAAGAAAATGAAAATAAAGAAAAACAAAAGGCCGTGAAAAGCCGCGGATGAAGAAAAAGCCACGGAAAACTGTGAAAATCAAAAGAAAATAAAATGAAAAATAAAATCGACTACTAAGACGTGCTCCCCGGCAACGGTGCCATTCTGATGAGCCGAATATCCCGAAGTAACTAAGGTAAATAGATAGCTAAGGTCGTTGCGACCTTAGTCACTCGAGGGATCAGCTCGATCAAGAAAATTCAGATCAGGCCACCAAATAAAAGAAATAAATCAATAAAATCAACAATAGCAGTCTTAGCTATGAGAATAGCCTGGTGTAGCACCCAGGGTCGGACTCAGGGAGCACGAGTTGGCCTCGCGACCTACGAAGTAGTCTAAAAACAAAATAAAACAAAATCAAAATTTTTGGTGGTTTTTAGTTATTTTTATATTTTTTTGGGAATTTTAATAATAAGGAAAAAGAAGAAAAAGGCAAATACAAGAAACTTCAACAAATTATTTAAACACTCAAAAATGTACAGAAAATTCAAACAAAAATATTTTTATGCCTTTTCAGTTTTTTAGTGTTTTTGGTGAATTTTTGAGATTTTTATAATTTTTATACAATTTTCTAAAAATCAAAAAGAGGAAAAACAGTAACAATCTGTCCAGCCAGACTTCAAAGACCCATGAAAAATATCAAATGGATCTTTCACAGCCTGGAGGTAATTTCTGTGATAAATAGAAACAACAAGGAAAATTCAGAAAAAAAAAAGTTTATTATTTTTGGAGTTTTCTATTTTTTTAGAATTTTTATAAGTTTTAAGGGTTTTTTAATTTTTAAGGTTTTTATATATCCAAAATAGCCAAAATTTCATAGAAAATCAAACACACCAAACGTAGCAAATCCTAATTTTTTTAGAATTTTTAAAATGGTTTTTATATTTTTTATGATTTTCTAAACTGGACAGAAGCAAAAACAACAGTTTTTTAATTTTTAAAAATATCAAAAACCCTCAAAATTGTACCAAATTTTTGGTTTTTACACAGTGGCAGAAGCCACGTGTCCAAATTTCATGGAATTTGGATTTAATTTGCTATTTTATTTAAATAAAATAGAGGCTCACAGTGCACAGGGACCTAGATGTAATAAAAACTAGTTGCAGGGACCAAACAATAACACGACAAGAAAGCACAGGGTCTAATTTGCAAAATTCCCACAATGGACGCGCAACACACGTGATTCAGACACATAGGGGTATAAAAGAAATTCCAATTTATAAAAATGCAAACAACAACATGCAGGATTCACAAGGTAAAGGTGCAAATGTTCCAACCCTCACGTGTCGATGCACATGGGTCACATACACAGGGACGAAAGTGCAAATAAAGAAAACATCCAGGTACAGAGTGCAATTTAACCAAAATAAAAACAATTGAGAAAAATATTTACAGGACTAGAGTGCAAAAGCAAAAGTGCAGGGGCCTAATAGAAATTTACCCCTCTTATTATCGGACGGATGAGGGGGTGCCACGTGGATGATCAATGGCTGGAAAGCAAGGGCACCTCTTCACTGGATCAACGGTCACGATCAAGTCCAAGGAAGATCTGACGGTGGTTGGCTCCTCGCAAGTGGACGATCGAGATTAAAACTGGGCGAGCGGGCACGGTCGCCTCGCCGGCCTAATGTGCACGCTGAGGTCCTCCTCTGCTGCTGCTGAGATATGGAAAATCTCCGCCAAGGCGTTCCGCAACTAATGAGCCCCTCCGAGGAGGCCGGCGACCACAGGAGCGGTCCGGCAACGACGGAGGAGCAAAGCTCCTGGGCTCGAACATTGGACCTCCAGATGAGGTCCCTTTGACCTGCAAAACTGCACCAGAAGCTTCCTGGGTCGAGGGCAAACTGCCTCGACCCGGTTAGGGGTGGAATGGTGACCGGGTGCATCGGAATGGATGACCTCCGGCGAGGCGACGGCGGTGGAGGTTGGACCTTGGTTCTAGGGCGAACCAAGGGGAGTGAGTGGGTGCAGAATGTGGGGAGAGGTCTCACGGAGGTGATGGTCGAGTCCGATGATGAAATGGGTGACCGGAGCGGGCGGAATCGATCGGCGATGGTGATGGGGGGATTTGGGCATAATCGAAAATTCGAGGAAACTAGAGGGACTAGGGTCTACCTGATGGACGGAGTCGACTGGGGACGAGCTCAGCGAGCTCTGGGTCGTAGCCTCGAAGGGTCGTCGGGTCCCGAGGCTCTGGCGCACCTCGCGGCAGCGCACGGCGGCAAGAGTCGTCGGATCGATAGCTGGAGGCTCTCTCTCCTCTCTTCGACGCCCTCCTCGCGCGGCTGTCACTTTGGGGAGTAAGGTGGAGGTCCTGGGATGAAGGGACACAACCGAGGATAGCGTGAAAAGTGCGGTGGAGGTTCAGCTAAATACCAGCTTAGGTCCGAGAAGAAGAGGTCGGGTCCGGCTTGGTGAAGCACGGACCCCTAGGCATGGAGGCGGGCGTGGATCTCGGATGCACGGAGCGTGATTAGGACCTGGGGTTTGGGTAAACGGTGATCGGATCACGCGGCATAAATTAGGAGAAATTGGGTCTGGAGCGAGATCCGCCGGGGAAAAGGTCCAGGGGGAGTTGACCGGGGGTCAACATCCCCCGTGGACCAATGGGAAGACACTGTTTGGTAATTATTTGGAAATTCAATAAAAATAATAAATGACCTAATTTTGAAAAAGTTAAAACATGAAAAATGTTCATTTATTTTCAAATAATTTTTTAATGATTTTTATTTATTTTTTTTGAAATATAAATTAGGTATTTAGAAAATATTATTATTATATATAGGTATATACATGTATTTATTTTTTGATTTAATTTTTAATTGTTTATTTTTATACATTTATTCCAATTTTATATTTTATTTATTTATAGAATAAAATTTGGAATAAAAGTGTATTTTAATTTTATTTTTATTATTTATTTACATAAGTTAAATAAATAGCTTTATATACACATTTACATGGTATATATACAAGGTGGATTTTGATTTTGATTTTATTTCTTTTTATTTTATTTTTATTTTTTCTGATTTTTATTTTATTTATTTACACCATAAAATATGGAATATGGAAATAGTTTTTTTAGATTTTTATTAATTATTTACAAGGGGAAAATAAATAGATGTGTTATTCTATACACATGGTCCATGTACAATGATGAAGTGAATTTTATTTATTTTTATTTTTGTTTTTCTATTTTTATTTTAGTTTTGTTTTTACAAATATGTACAAATTAATAAACCACATAATTTTATTTTATTTATATACATAGGTATATGTACACATAATTGAGCTTCCCTATCTCTCTCTGCTTGAACTCTTTTGCGGTCAGGCCCATGTTGAGCCCTCCCTTGGGGTTAGGTCGCTCAATATTTATTCTAAACATTTCCCTCTTTTTCTTTTATTTCTTTATTCTTTTATTTATGCACAAAAACATGCTAATTATTGTAATTTACACAATGCATGCCTATTGACAATTTATGCTATTTACATGAATATACATGTGTTTTGCATAGGTTTTATAGCTAAAATAAAAGAATAAAGAGTGATGAATGGGTATTCATCAATATGCGGTAACGATCTTGTTTCTAACAATCTTAGAGAGGATATTCGGAACCGATTTTAGAATTATGTCGGAAACATTGTTTAAATCGAGGGTAGATATGACGGGTATGCCTGAAAAATTCGGTGGTCAGAATTTCAAGCGTTGGCAACAACGCATGAACATCTGGTTAACCACCATAGGATTAATATCTATACTTGAAATTGATTGTCCTATGGTGGAAACGGAAAATCCCACACACGATAGCCAGAAGGAGCAATCTACGTGGAAAGAACGCGATCATATATGTCATGGTTGCATCCTGTTGGCTCTGTCCAACACGTTGTTTGACGTGTACTGTTCTTCCACGCAAACTGCGAAGGGGCTATGGGAAGAATTGGATCGGAAGTATAACACCGAAGATCTCGGTATTGAGAAATACTCTGTGGCCAAGTTTTTCAAGTTTTCCTTGGTCGAAGAGAAGTCGGTTTCTGAACAGGCACACAAGTTTTTACTCCTGCTCCATGGTTTAGAAGATGCCGAAATGAAACTTCCAGAGAAGTTTCAAGTCATGTGCATCATAGCAAAATTCCTCAAGTCATGGGAAGATTTCGGTATGACCCTGAAACACAGGAAGGGGAAAATTTCTATGGATGACTTGATGGTGGAAATTGCAATAGAGGAGGAACACAGGAAACAAAAGCATGTGCTTCCTGTCGATATTCAGGCTAAGGTCAATCTCATGACCTCGAAGGACAAAGATAAGAAGAGAAAGGGTGCTAATAATAATAAAATGAAACCAAAAGGCAAGATCCAGAAAAAGGCAAAGAATAAACCCTGCTGGCACTGTAATCAGGTTGGTCATTGAAAGAAGGATTGTCCATCCTTAAAAGCTCAACCTAAGGCTGCAAACGGGAGTCCGCAAGTGAATATGATCACTATGGGACTCGAGGCTAGCGAGGGGTATGTCTCTGTAAAACCTGAACTATACCATATCCATGATCCAAATGAGTGGCTCGTGGATACGGGAGCCAATGTAAATATTTGTTCTAATAGAACTTTGTTTTCTTCTTATCAGACCTACAGTGGTGGGACTGTGAAGATGGGGAACGGTTCTGCAGCCAGGGTGTTAGGGTCGGGACAAGTCAACTTGAGGTTCTCCTCTAAACGTGTCTGAACGTTGCACATGGTGCTGCATGTTCCTGACATCAAGAAGAATGTTTTATCTGGATCTATCTTAGTTAGAAATGATTTTGAATTGAACTTTAAATGTAATAAAGTTGTCATTCTGAGACATGACAATTTTTTTATGGAAAAGGCTATTTGGCAGACTTTGATTTATTATTTAGAATTATATGTGATTCAGTAAACATTGATGAAATAAATGTTTTAAATTCTGAATGTTCTAATTCTCTGTCTCATGTTGTGAATAATCTAGAATCTTGTGATCTGTGGCATGGTAGATTGGGACATGTAAACTTAAATTCAATTAAAAGAATGATGAATTTAGAGTTGATCTCTAAACACACTATTGATAAAAGTAAAAAATGTAAAATCTGGTGCAAACGAAAACACCTAGGAAGTTTTTTCAATCTGTCTCTAGAGATAGTGAGATCTTGGATCTAGTGTACGCGGATATCTGTGAGTTTAATAATGTGTTGACCCGAGACAATAAGAAATACTTTATCACCTTTATAGATGATGGCAATAGATACTGCTATGTATATCTAATGAAAACCAAGGATGAAGCCTTAGAGAAATTTCTTATATTTAAGAACGAGGCTGAGACACAAACAAGAAAAGTGCTTAAATGCCTTAGGTCAGATAGAGGAGGTGAATATACCTTTAACTTATTTGATGAACAATACAAATCGTTTGGCATAGTTCATGAAGTTATAGCCCTATATTCATAGCAATAAAATGGGATAGCAGAACAAAAAATAGAACCTTAACTGATATGATCAATGCTCTCCTACAGAGTTCTGGACTTCCAACCTATATGTGGGGAGAAGCCTTGAATACGGCTTGCCATATTCTGAATAGGGTTCCTCCAAGGCATATGAAAAAGTGTCCTTTTCAACTTTGGAGAAATAGAAAATCGAGTCTAAGATATTTCAAAGTGTGGGGCTGCCTCGCTAAGGTTTTAGTCTCAGAACACAAGAAAAAGAAGCTTGCTCCTAAAACTGTTGATGCGGTCTTCTTAGTTATTTGGAAAATAGCTATGCATATTGGTTCTTGATAATTCAGTCCGAGATACCGGGCATAGAAGTCAACACCATTGTTGAACTCCGTGATGCTACCTTCTTTGAGGATGTCTTCCCGTTGAAGACTGGGATTCCTTAGAATCTGACCATTGAGAGCGTCTCTACATCAAGATCTAATATAAATCAAGTGGAAAGGATAACGAATGTGGGGGTTGAGACTCAACCTGAATCCAATAACCTTTCAGAAGAGATTGAGCCAAGGAGGAGTAAAAGACCTCAGATAGTCAAGGATCTGGGTAGCGACTTTGTTGTCTACCAGATCAAGGGTGATCCACCAAGTTACAAGGAAGCCATGGCTTCATTTGAAGAAAAACAATGGAAGGAAGCCATCAAATTTGAGATAGATTCCATTATGGCTAATGGAACTTGGGAGTTAGTTGATTTACCATAAGGATGCTCTACTATTGGGTGCAAGTGGGTGTTTAAGAGAAAGCTTAGGCCTGACGGATCAATTGAAAAGTATAAAGCTAGATTAGTTGCCAAAGGCTTTAGGCAAAAGGAAGGTATAGATTATTTTGATACCTATTCCCCTGTGACTAGGATGACCACAATCTGGATTCTCATAGCATTGGCATCTATATATGATCTCTCTATCCACCAAATGGATGTGAAGACCACCTTCTAACATGGTGATCTTGAGGAAGAGATCTATATGGATCAACCTGATGGAGTTATGACTCCCAGGAATGAGGGAAAGGTTTGCAAGCTTGGAAATTCTCTTTACGGATTGAAACAAGCACCAAAGCAGTGGCATGAAAAAATTTGACAAAACTATTTTGTCATGTGGCTTTAAGGTTTATGAATCTGATAAGTGTGTCTATTCCAAGGTAAAAGGTGATAAGTGTATTGTTTTGTGCATGTATGTTGATGACATATTGTTGTTCGGATTACATATGAGGATTATTAATGAGACTAAGGCATTCTTAAGTAGTAAGTTTGAGATAAAGAACATGGGTGCTGCTGATGTGATCTTGGGTCTCAAACTGACAAGGTTAGCTGATGGAATTGTAGTTTCTCAATCTCACTATATTGCGAAGGTACTTGAGAAATTTGGACATCAAGATTGCAAAGCAGTAAGAACTCCTTTTGATTCATCCAAAATGCTGTTTATGAATAAAAGTGGAGTACATGTAGCTCAGCTAAGGTATTCACAAGTGATAGGAAGTTTAATGTATCTTGCAAATTGCACGAGACCTCATATTTCATTCTCGGTTGTAAAGCTGAGTAGATACACTAGTTGTCCTGACCGTACTCACTGGGAGGCTCTGGATCGAGTAATGAAGTACTTTAAGGGAACTATTTCCCTTAGTTTGCATTATGGTAGACATCCATATGTACTAGAAGGATATAGTGATGCAAGATGGATAGGGAAAATAGAGGAGTCTGGGAGTAATGGTGTTATTGGGTATGTCTTTACCCTTGGAGGCGGTGCAGTCTCTTGGAGGTCTATGAAGAAGACCATTCTAGCTCGATCCACCTTTGAGGCCGAGCTGTGTACTTTGGATACCACTAGAATTGAGGCTGAATGGCTAAGGGAACTTCTATCTGAAATTCCCATGGTAGGTCAGCATGTTCCTGCGATCTCGGTACATTGTGATAATATGACCACAAGTGCCAAGATCAAGAGTTCAAAGTTCAATCAGAAAACAAGGAGACACATACAAATCAGACTTAAAACGTTAAGGGATTTGGTGTCTCGAGGAGTGTTGGCTGTGGATTTTGTTGGATCCAAAGACAACACGGCAGATATGTTGACTAAGGGACTTGATAGATCTTTAGTCCTAAAGTCTAGGCTTGGGATGGGACTGAGACCATTGGGAGTTCCTCTACAATAGCAACCCAACATATCTGAGTGGAGTTCCCACAAAATAGGTTCAATGTGGTAATAACAAGCTGTTTGGAGAACTGGTTGGCACTCTAATCTTAATGTGTATGCATGAGTGTCTTATCCCTGGAAGCCTGAGTGCCCGAGTGCCATTTAATTTGTAAGTTTAGGAAGAGCGTAGGCTATGAATGGGTTCAAGCCTTTGGGCAGGATGTTAGCAGTGCATCCTTGGAGAACACCACCTATGTGAGTGTCATTGTGGGCCGCATTTAAAGGAAGAGGGTCTTTCCTGAATACACTCATGAAACAGGATAAGGGTGCACGATCTTTGAGAGCACCAACCTTGAAGATTGTACCAAGAACAACGCTTTGTTGTTTCTACCGTATACTTTAACACCAAGGTTTGAAGTTCAAGACGTAGTTCACTTCGTTCCTGTTAAAGTGAAAGTAGTAAACTCCGGTAGAGGTTCAAACCGGAAGGTACCTTTACTGAAAGCAAAGTGTGGCAGCCAAAAGTCGTGTTTTAACTCTCTTTGAATCTCCTTTTCAAATTGGTGAATTCATGGGGGATTGTTGTATTAAGAATTGTAATTAGATTTTAATTGGAAAATCTATGTAATTACAATTGGAGTTAATTTGGTTTCAATTGAAAAACCAAATGGCTTGGAGGGAAAGTTAGGAATTCTCAAATTTGAAATATAGAAAAGTTTGGGTGGAAGTTTAGTACAATACCTTGGAGTTCTAAACTTTTGGTGGGCTTATATATGAGTTCACACCCGAAGTTCTTGTAGCAATAGTAGAGAGGAGGAATGGAGGACCACACACACACGCGCGCGCTCCGCTCCTTCTCGGGCTCGGGCTCGGGCTCGGGAGAGTCAATTCGGATCTCGGATCTCGATACTTTTGCTACGGGTTTCATTTGGTGAGTTGATTAAATTAATCACACGATTAATTTGGTAAGTCGACTAAAATGGGAATTCAACTCGCCATTATTCCATTATGGATGCGATTATGGTCGCGATCTCAGGATCCAAAATGACGCACCTGTTGAGGGGCGTTTTCAAAAATAGAAGGGTACCACGCTAGGGCACGCGACCGTCTTTATATACCCATTCCCCCACGTTGCTTTTTACACTCGCAAGAAAATCTCTCACGTCGTCTTGGCTCTGTTTTTGTTCTTCCTCTCGCGGACGAACCTGTCTCTTCTTCCCTCGGCTACAGTTCTTTGAGGTACATTCGAGGACGACCTCGTCGGTGTGTACGGACGAAGATCGTGTGCCGTCGTATCCTGGGAGCGGATTGCCAGTATCCTATGCACCGGTATTGTGGGGGCGATATCCTCTCTAAGGGCAGTTCATTTCATGGACGCTTCGGTGATTTCTAATCTATTTTTTTTATATTTTTTTTGCCGTAATTTGTTTATTGTTTTACCTTTCCTGGATCTCGTCCGATTTTATGTTTTCGTTCGTTTAATTGGTTCCTGCTTGCATTCTGTAATCGGATAATGGATTGGAACTGCATGATGTTAATATCGATAATCTGTAATGCCTTTATTTCAATCCATTTGGATCCGTGTAATTACTGTTTGGCATATGTGGTAACGATCCTGTTTCCAACATAGATTTCCTCTCTAATGCATGCAAGCGCCATTTACAATCTTCATAAATACATACAAAAATCAAAATCTGCTTGTTTGAGGATTTGGGTTTATATTGCACGTGATTTTTCATACTCTATCTTTTACGTCATATTGTAAAACCTATTTTGACTTGTAGATCCTACCCAACCAATAACTTCATGCAGAATCGTCGGTTATCACCTTATCTCTCTACAAAGGCTACATCTTCCGCCTCTGCAATTTCGTGATCAAACACAAGGGGTAACTCTCCATCGGTGCTTCATCATCATCCTCATTATTCGCACAACAAAAGTGTCATCTATCCTCATTTTCTAAGTCTAGTACTAGTGAACCGCATCCAAAATCATGATAAGTATTATTATTTATGTTTTCTTCCTCTAACGAATGAGATTCATTTTCAGACTCTTCACTTTCTTCTTCAGATATTTGTGTCGACAATTCCACTTCATCGTTTACTTGTGAGGGGTCGTCGATATCCTCAAACATTGAATCATTTGCTGGCCTGATTGAATTATATGTTTGTCAGTTTAGAGAAAGGAAATATATGATTATTCCTTAATTTAAATGTGATTATTTTACCTCGATAATGACAACATATTTTCCAGACTAAAAGGGTAGCTTATATGAAAAGGTGAATGAACCTCACTTTAATGATTGAATTTATCATTGCTAAGGTGGATTCATCATCGTGAAGTTGGTATTGCTAGAATGTGGATCTTTCATACAACCACTTACATGTTAATGTAAGGATATATTAATCGAGCGGGACACTAGTACCTTTGAAAACTCGGTCGAATAGATCAAAGTATGTTAATTAGCCTGATAATACGATCATACATTTTTCGCCTCCAATATAGTTTACCCGAACATCTGAGACACTAACAATCCACCATAATATAATAAGACGAGAACAATGTTGGATGCATTATCTAAAAATAAATACATGATTTGATTAGTTTATTTGTTAATAGCATAACAATAATGTATATTTAAACTCTTTGTAAATTAATGATTAAATATTTTTAAATTTAAGTATTTAAAATTTATAATATTTTAAATATTTTAGATGATAAAAATGATTATTTAATCAAATATCTAATTTCATATATGATATTAATAATTATTTTTAAATTTAATATAACCGTTAATTATTTTCATCTTCAGCAGAGTAATTGATCTTAACAAAAACATTAAAATTCCATATAAATTAATACATAATCAACGACACCAAAATACACATAAAGATGTATAACATATTAAGGTTGCAAATATAAATTCTAAATTTAACATCAACAGAATCATAGTGTTTAAAATTTAAATAACAAGTGGAACGAGGAATCTAACATTCGATCTTGGAGATGCATGCGGTGTCCGACAAGTCGGATCCGACCAGCGTTGTATCGACACATCTCTCGGCACTAAGATATTCGAACCAAGGAATATTTTCTACAATTAATCCAGAAGAAAATATATGTTGTATAAATATTCCATAAGTTTTAATGGTTTAAAAAATATATTTTTTTTATGATTTTTTACAAAATAACTTAAACACACAGAATATGCCAGATACAATAATAATGAAAATATTTACATTCCGCAAAGATGCATATTTATATTCTAAAATTGCAATAAAAAGATGCTAAATTTAATGTTCATTTAAACGACATTAAAATATTTAAAAGTATCTAATTTCGTACATCATAATCAAAAATAAAAGGTATTTTTACCCGGCAGACCCTATAATCTTTTCTAATTACCTCTACGACCTTTGAAACATCGTAATTCCTCCCCTGACCCTGTAAAATTGCTAACCCTTATCCTACAGACCCTGCGGTTAAGCACCGCTAATATACCCGTTAAAATTGACCAGATTCCGTTATGTTCCTTTACACTATACCCATTTTATTATTAAATTTACATTGAGTGTCATTCCATCATCCAACACCCCCAGGTGACGGAGGCCCCGCTGTCGTCGTTGTTCGGCTCCCTCCTCCCCGTGGCCCGGCGATGCTGCTCCCCCCGCCCGCCCGGCCGTCGCTGCTGCAATGGAGGCCTCCCCCGGCCGCCGCTGCTGCTATGGAGGCCCCCTGCCCGGCCGACGGAGGACCCCACCCTTCCGCCCCGCTGGTGCTTCACACCCCCCTCCCCCCGCGCGCAGATGATGGAGGACTGGAGCCTCCCACCCCCCGCGCGATGGAGTCCCGCGCGATGGAGGATGCCCCAGCTCCCCCTCCGCGCGATGGAGGACCCCCGTCCCACCCTGTGCGCGATGGAGGACCCTCCCCCCTCCCCTCCCCGGCCGCTGAAGCCCCCCACCCCTGCACGATGGAGCCCCGTGCGATGGAGGACGCCCCAGCTCCCCCTCTGCGCGATGGAGGACCCCCTCCCACCCCCTGCGCGATGGAGGACCCCCCAGCTCCCCCTCTGCGCGATGGAGGATCCCCCTCCCCGACCGCCGCTGATGGAGCCCCCCACGCGATGCCTCCTCCGCGCAATGGAGACCCGCGTGAGGGAGGAACCCCCTCCCCGGCCGCTGCTGACCCCCCTCCCCCACGTCTGCTGGATTTCTTTTCCATTTTTTTATTTTGTCTAATCCTAGCCGTTCGATGGTCAATTGGTTAGATTAACTCAAGATTAACTCAAGTATTTGACTCAAATATAGTTAAAATTGACTGCAGGATTTGTTGGGTAAGACGGAGCAAGTTTACGAGGTCGAGGGGGGAATTACGATGTTTCAAAGGTCGTAGAGGTAATTAGAAAAGATTATAGGGCCTGTCGGGTAAAAATCCCAAAATAAAAAGTATAAATGTAAATTTACCTGGAATAACGCGTGTCTTCAAAGCGAATTAATATACCCGATAAGAAATTGAGAGATATAACTGAATATCTGTAAAAAAATAATCGTATTTGCTGATAAAAAAACTTGCAAAAAAATATTCATGAAAAATAGTTTACGAAAAATTTCTTATTCTTACTCAAATAAGAATAGCAGAATTCAGATGCGGGAAATGTTGCTCGAGAATAGAGATTGGGAGAGATGAGAGAAGTAGAAATGAGAGCGGGGAGAAGTAGAAATGAGAGAGGGAGAAATTGTGAGGAATGAGAGGGTGAGATGGGTGGTTTTTATAGATTTAAGAAGAGGGGACCGCTTGCAATTTCTAAACGACTCACTCCCAAATCGATACATGAGGTGATAGATGCTTTTTTTAAATAAATTTACATGATATTTAATTAATTATGAATTATTTAATAATTATTAAAAAATCCCTCTCTAACCTTTCGGATTCAAACGTTTTCGATCTTTCCAGAATATTCCAGTACACAAATAAGCGATCATTTGAAAGAAACGAAAAATGAGGTGTTAAAAAAAGGTCCTCAAAGTCATGGTTTATAACATCTCCATCCCTCTTTGTCCACAGTCCACACGCATCATTCTCTCATCTCATCTTTATTTTTTCTATTTGTTCAACATTTCATATCAGATTATTTTCTGATTTATTTTATTTTATTTTTGCTGATTAGAAACCGATATATAATTTAGACCGAACAACTTGCAAGCTTCATAGCCACTAATTAAAGAATCTCTTCCATTTCACTATTCTTTGGGTATCTCTCTATGATCTTACATCAGCATTAATTAATTAATTAATTAATTAGTTAATGGAGTCCCTGTCTAGATAAAGATTAAAGGTGTCTGATGTCACTAGTATTTTTTATTTATAACAAAGTCAAACCATATAAACAGTGACATGGGTTTTTTCTTCAATTAATAAGGTTGGAAACTAAATAAGGACTTTCTTGCTAAAGGATTCCTCACACAAACACTTGATATCTATAGAAGCGCACTTCTATTTTTCGTATTTGTATAGTTACCTTACAAAGTAGAGAATTTTTACAGAAAGGTCCCTATGAAATGCTTTACGGAAAAAATATCGTATTTCTCTTAGTTTTATATATTTTCCTCTACTTTTTTATTGTATTTGAGGATGCCTGATTAAACACAAGAAAAACATGATTATCTATGTCACACAAAAAATGGACGTTCGTAGAAATCGAAGAGTGAAAATAAACCGATATTTTATAGGGATAACGATACGTGAAAGTTCGCGATTTTCCAGGGAGAAAGATGGCAACATCGAATTAAAGAATTATTTTATAGGGTTGTGCTCTTTTTTTATTATTCAGTATAACTGGAAGGAACCTTCGCACAACGACAGATTCTAAAAAAAAAGGGATTTTCACCTGGCAGATCTTATAAATTTTTTTAATTACCTCTACAACCGTTTGCACAATGTAATTACCCCATCGATCATGTAAATTACCCCAAGAACCCTCACGGGCTTCAAATATAATACCCGTAGGGTTCATGGGATAAGAGTTGACAAGTTTACAGGGTCGAGAAAGAAATTAGGTTGTTTCAAAGGTCGTGGAGGTAATTGGTAAAGTTTATAGGGTCTGCTAGGTAAAAATCCCAAAAAAAAAGTAGATGTCGTCCCATTTGTTTGCTGCCCACGCCGTGCGAATAAATATTGAAGCATATCGTTGTAAAAATAATTACAGAAAAAGTTTATGAGCATGTATTTATTCAGATTAGTCAGTATAATTAGCTTTTATTTATTATTATATATATTCGGTAATCATAGATAATTAGATCCATGCATACTAAATGTACAGCTTTAGATAATATTAGAATTGCATTATAAAACGTATTCTAATTTATGATACAATAATTGAAAAGACCGGAAAGAAAGAAAAATAGAAGACAAAAGAAACTAGATGCCGTAGTACCAATATCAAACAAAAATAATTAATTTATTTCAGAATGAAGATCACCAAATATTCTGACTTTTCTTAGAGAAGATTTCCCTTCCACTTTACACAATTTTGCAATTGACGTGCCTCCGTCAAAAAATGATAGAATGTAACACTCTAAATATAGTCTCACATCTAAAATTTATAAAATGTGATAGTGAGTTATAAGAGTGTACGCTACTATAGGATAACTTGATGTTAAGTATTTTGAATGGTTGTCAACGGGTCTAATTGAGTTCGAGTCCAACAAGTTGTCACGACCAGTTTTTTCAATAATAATCATAAGATTTAAATATGAGAAGTGGTAATAGAAGCCACATCTTCTCCTTCGCAAATATCAAATTCGATTATATCTTCTTTGTTTCTAATATGCATGCATATGTTCACACACATATGATATATATAATATATCATATATGTGTATGGATCATGTTTGTGCAGAGCCGAGAAGTGCTATCATTCATAGGGATTACCAATAATACCAGTCTTATTTATTATATCCAATTGATAACAACAAAAATATTTAATATTTCATCTATATCAAATGATTCTACTTCATCTTAATATTAATAAAATTCACATATATATATATATGTGGTTTAATGGGGCTACCCCCAATGGGGAGCCAACACAGCTATCCCTACCCTTATTTTTCTATTTCTTAAGATATTTTCTAAAAATACCTTGAGGAATTCAGACCACTATATGATACCATGTTGTCATTCAAATTTCTCAATTCAAGATTCGTATCCCATCCATCAAGCATGTCAAATTTTAGTGGTCTCATAATTGTTGAAATCGACACATTCTATATGAACAGGGTAGGATTGTATGATGTATGTTTCACAAGAAATTTGAATGAGAATATGGTGGCATATAATAGACTAAATCCTTTCATGTATTTTCATAAAGTACCTTAAAAATGAAAAAAAAAAGACCCCACTTAATTGTGGGAAAAGGCTTGTTGTTGTTGTTGTACCTTAAAAATGAAAAAATGGTAGGGGTAGCCCAATAAACCCTTATATATAAACATAAACTTGAAATGAGATGACACCTCTCTACATTTACAGTGTGATCTAATTACCAAATTAATCATTCAACACACAATGGTGTATGGAGGTGGTGATTGCACGTGGAGACGATGGTGGTGTGTGATAATGGCGTTGGTAGTGTGTGGCGACGACGGTGCCTACACATGGAGCTGCATGAGGAGGTTGCATGTGGAGGATGTTACGTGTTCTTAGTAATTATTTCACATTGTTTGTATTCATCCATTAATCAAGTTCCTGGTTAGTTTAGATTGGATTTTGTTTTCTATTTTTATTTTAGTTTTTCTTTTTATTTTAATTCCATCTCGATCCAATCCATAATCATATTCGATCGGAGATCTTGTTAGTCATGTGTTTTGTTTTTGAATCCATATCTCCAGTTTTCATTTCTCCTAAATACACCTTCATTTTTCTAAATTTTAACTCATTAGTTCCGATTAAATTTCCCTACTAGGATTCTTAACATGTGGTATGAATTTAAGGTGATTTGGCTTGGACAAATTTTATCTGAACTGCGAGTGTATTGAGCCTCAAATTCTAACTTGTCTTAATTCATTTAATAATATTATGTAGGATTTCTTGATGGTTTCATAGCATGAAAATAATAATGACTATATTCTACACTTTGATTTACTAATTTAAAAAAATATATTATAAGTCATATTTTAATTCGTTGATTTTACAATTCTATGTGCATTTTTAACATGTTTTTCTTTAAAATAAATGATAAATTACTAATTGATATTTTATTTTGCAGGTCAACATATAAATTTTACAATGAGAACACGAGTTTACAAAAACCACATAAATTTTACAATGGATGACGAATTTGAAGGATGTGTGATATTGTCAAAACACGTTGGATGGAAACATAAAGTAATTTATACATTAATAACAAGCATTCCGTTTTACAAAAATGGCATGTAGTTTACAAAAGAGACCAAGAACTTTATAAAAAAATCATGGTTTACAAACATTGCTCCCGTAGAATGTTTGACTAAAAAACATTAGATATTGGCACTTTCTTTTACAAAAAATACATGCATTTTACAGAAGAGTGTGAAATTTACAAAAAAAATATCGCGATTTACAAACATTACTTCCATTGAATGTTGGATGAAAATGAGATTTAGTATATACTATGATGTGTATATTTCTAATTTGAGAATTAAATAAATACACTTCATATTTAATACTCCTAGACAAATAATATGCATATGTGTATAGATATGTAATGTGTTCACAATTTATACCATCTAATATATTAGAAAATATAGTTGTAACAAAAATCTCATTATTTTAGGAAATGTTTAACATGTGTATAACAATAAATTAGCACATGGTCAAAGTACCTTATGTTTTAGGAAATACAACTACAAAGAACACATAAATTTTCACCGAATTTGGGCTTCTTCTTCAAATATCAATGGTTACGATTTTTTAATTTACATCACGAGATTGTAAAATATAACCATATTTTGTAAATTGATAACGATCATTTCAACCTTTTGTAAGCCTTTGTTGCATCACATTTTCAAGAAATTTAATGTTCACTCCTCAGTATTTGTCTAAATATAGAAAGTTCAATAACCTGGATTTGATTAACTAATATTAGTTTAGTCTGTCCCACATTTTAGGAAGCTTTGTTATATGAAAATCACCAATTATATCATGGTGATTTTAATCTCAAACCATACTTCTATCCAATGACTGAAATTTGCACCTTTCCAAAATCAAGAAACGATGCCACATCATTTCAAAGCCTCCATATATTTTTGTTTGTATGTATATGGCAAGAAGTATGTGCTATTTGCACATTCAACTTTATGTGATCATTAAGTTATAAATGCCAAATACCTAGTCTGAATAAAATAATGCATTAATAAACGATTAACGGCTCCTGCATCATCTATAATATATTAATATTAACTAAATCAGGGTTTTTCTCCTGGTTGCTGCCATGTGGCAGCGTGCTTTTTCTTTACGCCGTTAACATCCACCTCGCATGTTTGAGGTCTCTCCACCCGATATCTCTCTCCATTTATTTTCTCTCTTTGCAATAACTCACCTCACGATCTCTCTCTTTCCCTCTTCTCTCTCCCTTTCTCTCTATCCCCTTACTCTCTCCCCCCAATCTCGCTCTTTCTCCCTCTCTCCTCCCTATCTCTCTTCTCTCTCACCCAAACCATATCTCTCTCTCTCTTTTCATATTCTCTCCCTCCCCACTCACTCTCTCTTTCTCTTCATATTCTCTCACTCCATCTCTTTCTCTCTCTCCCATCAATTCACATTTTATATATCTCATTTCATCTTTCTAAACTTAGAAATATGTTAATATTAATTATATAAATGCAAAAGCATATAATATTTAGGAAAAATGGGACTGCCTCACGAGGGCAGCCAACATGGTTGCCCCCGTTCATTTTTCCATAATTTTTTTATTTTTAAAAAATATCACCATGTATATTCATCTATATATCATCTAATATGTCATTCGATTTTCGTCAGAAATAGACTCTCATGTCCTTCATCTAGAACATGGAATTTTAATAGTCTGAACATTGTTGTAATTGACTTGTTCTAGATAGAGGGCATATGAGTCTCTGTTTCTGATGACATTCGAATGTATTGGAGAATATATAGATGCATATACATGGTGATATTTTTCAAAAAAATAAAAAAATTGTTGAAAATAGCGGCGGAGGCAGCCAAGAGCAACCCCATCACACTCTATTATTTATATCCTTTATAAAATTTGAAATATATATTAAAAAATACTTCTTAAACCAACTATTTTTCTTTAAATTATTACTTTGAAAAAAATAATTGTAATTTTTTAAAACTACTCTTAACATCATTCATATGTAATAATTTTTAAGTAATAGATTCTTTATATCAAATGAATCCTGCATAATAAATTAGTTTTGAATATTCTATCGCATGATCATAGTATTGATTACAATTTTACTCACGTTAAATCACAAATACTATGATTATTTGTTGATACTCTATTTCATAATATGAGCTCTTTTTTATGTGTGTTCTAAGCTATATCACATTGAATTTAAACATGCCCACCTTATGTATATGATATAAATTCACGGTTGATAATATACATGTTATATTAAAGGCTTTGATAATAAATCGTATCACGATTAAATTTAATAAGTGACCTTATTCAAATGAATTATGGCAATTATATTTTTTATCGTAATTTACTCATATTATATTTAAATATTATAATTGATTGCTAATATTTTGTTTCTTCTTATGAGTGACATTATGGTCTTACATGTTCTATATTATTTATTGCTGAATTTATATGCCATCATTATATATATAATTTAAATTCCATTTAAAATAATACTTATATTAAATTAATGACAATGATAACAACTCTTATCACAACTAACTATACCGAAAAAAATTTTTAATCTTAAAATTTTGTGGCAACTTGGGATATGTTTTGCAAAATCAAATGGTAAACTTTTAAGTATCAAACGTAAGTTGTTATTGAAAAAGAGTAAATATGTCATATTTATTTTAATTTATGTCCTTTCAATTTCATTAATAAATTCTATGTGGGTATTTTTAATAATCATAATTATGATAATTATAGTTTAATTTATAAATATATTAAAGGCAAGGAGGATCACACCTGCTACAATTAAGATGATGCAGAGTGTATTTTATTTTCCGTCGTGAAGCGCGGGTATGTGATGACCGACAAAATCAATCCGAAATCCGGGTAGAGGTAAAATCAATCAAGGGTCGTTGCGACCCAGATATCAAATCTCGATCAACAAGAAAAATCAGACCACCAAATAAAGCAAACGGTCAATAAAGCACGAATAGCGATCTCGCTATTTATTTAACCTGGTATAGCGATCAGGGTCGAACTCAAGGAGCACGGGTTGGCCAAGTGGCCTACGAAGTAGTCGAAAAAGAAATAAAATAAAGAAAAATATTTTTGGTGGATTTTATAAATTTTTAAATTTTTTATGGTTTTCAATTATGAAGAAAATATAAAAAGAAGGCAAAAAGCACACAAACAACAATTTATTAAACACTCCAAAACAACTCAGAAAATTCAAATAAAATTATTTTTTATTTTTATATTTTTTAAGTATTTTTGGTAATTTTTTAAAAATTTTATAATTTTTTTATTTTATAAAAATAGAAAAAGACAAAAACAAAGAACTAATGTGTAGCCAGATTTGAAAGGCTAATTAAAAATATATAATTAGCCTCTAAAAATCTGAAGGTAAATTTTATAAAAGCTAAAAATCAAAACTAAGCTACAGAAATAAAAATTGCAATTTTTTGAATTTTTTAGAATTTTTAATAATTTTTATAAGGTGTTTAGGGTTTTATTTTTTTTAGGGGTTTTATAAATCCAAATAAGATGAAAATTGGACTGAAGCTAAAGGACATAAAAACAAACACTATCTAATTTTTTGTAATTTTTAAATGAGTTTTTAAATGTTTAATTGATTTTATACTTCTAATAGTAATAAAAAAGAGTTTTTGATTTTTTTAAAAAAATAGCAAACAATAACAAAAATTCCCAAAAATTTTGTTAAACTTTTACCCAGTAGAAGGGGTCATGTGTCCAAATTTCACTAGATTTGGAGTTTATTTGATATTTTATTCAGCCAATAAAAACCTAACAGTACACAAGGACCTAAATGCAGAAAAAACTAATTTCAGGGACAAATGATAACATGTATTAAAACTACATGGCTGATTATGCAAAAACCCTAGGTGGGCACGAGGCACACACGTGATTCACAAAAACAAGGGCATTTATGTAATTCATATTTATAAAAAGGTAAACAGTAACAATCCAAAACTATAGGATAAAGTGTGCAAATGTTCCACAAATCACGTGTTGAAGCACGTGCACCACACTCACAGGGACTAAAATGCAAATAAAACAAGCACATGATCCTATATGAAAATTACACAAAATAAAAACAACTAGATAAAATATTTACAAGACTCATTTGTAAAAACTAAAGAAGAAAGGGCCTAAGAGATATTTACCCCTTTGTTAAGATCCAACGGCTGAGAGACATCCTCTCCAGATTGCACGGTGGTGACACGTGGACGCCTCTTCACGATGGATGGTGCGGATCTTATCCTCAGATGGATCGACGGTCGGGAGCCACCCTCAGATGGATGGCTGTGATCTAATGTGGCACGAAGGGGGCTCGATCGATGGTGAAGGAGGACCCTCGAAGAACAAGTCGCCGGCGACTTTCGCCGGGCCAATACGCACGATGGAGTCCTCCTCAGATGCTGCTAGGATGGGGGAATCGATGCTGGCGATGCTCCGCAGCGAATGGTGTGCTCCAATGGGGTCGAGAGCGCCTGGAGAGCTCCGACAACGAGATGCTCCTGGAGCTCATGCACCCAAGTGGTTGGACACCCAGACGAGGTCCTTCTTCGATTCGACCTGCACAGGAAGAAAGCTGGGTCGAGGGCAAAGTACCTCGACCCGGCTATGGGTGGAATAGGTGATTGTGTGGGGCGCAGTGGCACCCTCTAGCGAGGTGACGGAGGAGGAGGGTGATAGACCTGTTCCGAGGTGAATTAGGGTGGATGAAAGGGCGGAGAAGGTGTAGAGAGGTCTCGCGAAGGTGGAGGTGCCGTCGGAAGGGTGAATGGGTGGCTGGGTGAAGCTAGGTGGTCCGGTGAACGGCGGAGCTCAGAAACTGAAGAATCGAAAATCAGAAGAAGCTAAAGGGAGTCTAACCTAATGGATGGCTGCAGTCATCTGTGCTGGAGGTCGGAGACCTCCGGGGGTCATCGCCTCGATGGTTCGACGGGTCCAGAGGCTCGGGCTTGCCTCGTGGCGGAGCACAACGGCGATGACCACCAGATCAGTGATTCCCGGCGGCTCATCCCTCACTGCAACTCTCTCACACGCGGATGCCACTCAGGTGAAGGAGAGGAGGTCATCGGAGGCGAGGGGGAAGGCCAAAGATACCGAAATAGGTGCGGCCGGAATGATCTATATACAAGAGAAGGGTCCGATAAGATGGGAGTCGGGGACGAATTGTGGTGCACGGATCCCTACGAAGAATGGCGGGCTTGTGTCATGGATCATACGTCAACAATCGGAGCCCGGGGTTTGGGTGAATGGCATTCGGATCGAGGCGCGAAAAGTCGGAGAAGTCGGGTCGGCGCAAAGATCCGCGAGACTGGTGGTCCTGAGGGGAGAGTTGACCGGGGGTCAACAATCCCCCATGGACCAATGGAAAATTCCATTGGAAAATGATTTGAAAAATCAAAATAAAATAGAAAACGCCTTTATTTAAAAATAATTACAAAATAAAAAATGATTATTTATTTTCAAAGTATTTTTTTAGTGATTTTTATTTATTTATTTTTTGAAAAATAAATATATATTACTATATACAAGTACAAATACCTATGTATTTTTTATTTTTAATTATTTTATTTATGTACAATTATCCCAATTTTATATTTTATTTATTTACGTCATAAAATTTGGAATATAAAAAGATTTTTCTTTGATTTTTATTAATTATTTACAAAGATGAAATAAATATGTCTTTTATTCATATATGCATGGTATATGTACACTGAGGAGAGAGAAATTATTTATTTTTATTTTCCTTTTATTTTTCCCATTTTTATTTTATTTTTATAAGTATATAAAAAATAATAAAAACCTGTTTTTATTTTGTTTTTTATAAAATAAAATATATACATGAAGGAGTCTATTTTTGGGAAATGGCCCTATCTCTCTCTACTTGGGTTCTTTTGCGGTCAGGCCAATGCTTGGCCCTCCCTTGGGTTCGGGTCACTCGATATTTATTCTAAATATCTCTTTCTTTTTCTTTATTTCTTTATTCTTTTATTTTTGCACAAAAACATGCTAATTATTGATATTTACACAATGCATGCATTTTGGTAATTTATTCTATTTACAAGTATATACATGTTGTTTTGCAAAGATTTTTAGCTATAATAAAGAATAAAGAGTGATGAATGGGGATTCATCATTATGCACCTTAGTTAGATTAAATGGATGGATTACATAATTGCAAATAACTTGGAATTTTAATATGACATGTATTTTATAATATGAATCAAGATCGACAACTTTTATTTATATTTTAATACTAAAATACCCTATTTATAGATTTGAGAATTCACACTTGTATGTGCCCATGGATGTATTTTCCTTCTTCAACATATATATATATAGAGGAAAGGGATCCTACTCCATGGAGTAAGTAACTTACCTACTCCACTTTCTTTTTTTCAAAATTTTTTATTTTTTTTTGAAAAATGTTTCCATGAATTTGCATAATTATATCCCTCTAATATGTCGTTCAAATTTCATCAGAAACAAAGACTCCTACAGCCTCCATCCAGACAGTCATTTTTTAACGGTCACATATTAGAGGGATATAGTTATGAAAATCCATGGAAGTATTTTTCAAAAAAATAAAAAAATTGAAAAAGAAGAAAATGGAGTATGTAAGTTACCTACTCCATGGAGTAGGATCCCTTTTCTCATATATATATAGGGAAAAAGGACCCTCCACCGGCCGGTGTAGGAAACTCACTATACCCGGCCTAATTTTTCATTATTTTTAAATTTTTTTAAATGAAACCTTGGGGGATTTAGATCACCATGTATTACTATATTGTCATTCCAAATTCAACTTAATTTGATACTTCTATCATCTCCATCAATGCTACCAAATTTTAACGGTATCAGAATTGTTGAATTGACCCCTTTTAGATGAACATGTTAGGAATGTTTATTTTACATGAAACTTGAAACACTTATTCCCATCAACATATTAAGTAGATCCCCTCAACTTTTAATTCAAAAAAAATTAAAAAAATAATTGAAAAATGAGGTGGGTGCATGGAGTTTCCTACACCCCAGGGTGGCAGGCTCCCCCCCCCCCCATATATATATATATATATATATATATATATATATATATATATATATATATATATATATATATATATATATATATATATATATATATATGGGATTGGGGCGCCTACACCCATGTGTAGGTAACTTTCCTACAACCACCTCTTTTTTCCTCATTTTTGTTCATTTTATTGAAATGGATCTTCAGGGGATTTACTTAGAATATTAAATGAAATATGTGTTTCAAATTTCATGTAAAACAGACATTCCTAACAGCTCCATCGGAAGGGGTCGATTTCAGCAAATCTGAGACCGTTAAAATTTGGCTGTCATGATGGATAAGTTAGAAGTCTTGAAATAAGTTGAAATTTGACTGACGCCATGATGATATATTGTGATCTAAATTCCTCAAGGATTTAATGCAAAAAAATCAAAAAAATTGAGGGAAAAAGATGTGGGTGTAGGAAAGTTACCTACACATGGGTGTAGGCTCCCTTTTCCCATATATATATATATATATATATATATATATATATATATATATATATATATATATATATATATATATGGGAAAAGGAGCCTACCTCGGTGGGTGCAGGTAACTCCCTACACCCGGCCTAATTTTTCATTATTTTTTGATTTTTTTGAAATGAAACCTTGGGGGATTTAGATCACCATGTATCACCATGTTGTCATTCCAAATTCAACTTAATTCGAGACTTCTATCATCTCCATCAAGACTACAAAATTTTAACGGTCTCAGAATTGCTGAAATCGACCCTGTCTAGATGAACATGTTAGGAATGTTTGTTTTGCATGAAACTTGAAACACATATTCCCCTTAACATATTAGGCAAATCCCCCTAATTTTTATTTCAAAAAAAATAAATAAATAGTCGAAAATAGGATGGGTGTAGGGAGTTTCCTATACCCCAGGATGCAGGCTCCCTGCCCCTATATATATAAACAATTTATAGTATTTTTGGATTCATTTTATATATTATTTTATTTTATTTCTTTAATAATATTTATTGATTAATAAAAGACGAAATATCCCACGTAATTTTTTTATGTGGAACTTTTTGAATATTGAAAGGCAAAGGTGTTAGCCTTAAAACAAAGGAACTACCTCGAAACACCATAGTTAATTTGCGACGAAAACATTTAATTTATTCGTAATCTAATCCTGAAATCGACGACAACGACAGCTAAAGTTAGACCTCAATTTATCCATTAATTTATAATTTGGCCTTTCGTTGTAATCTACGTGTTGATGATTCTTTTCTTTGCGACCCCACGAATCTGCATGTTCGCCGTCTCACGTTGCCGCAACACATCTCCTTTCTTTTTTCTCATCAAGAATAATTAAAATCTTAATCATGTATTTTATATATTTATTTATCTTGAAAGCCACTCTTTTTCAATCAAAATCATTAAAGTTCAATTCCATTATATTGCATCTAAGGTGGCATAGAAAGATGCGGATTCGATTCACTGAGAATCGGATCTGCAAGTCTTTCGTTCCGGGTTCTAATCGAACTCTCGCAGATGTCTCGAAATACCGACAGCTGCGTGTATATAAGGACGTGAATTAGCAAAGATTTCTCTCTATCGATCGCTTGCTACTTAATAATATCCTTAATTACAATTTCTAATTGCGAAAGCTTTTGCTTGATAACATAGAGAAATTCCATTAGATTAAGGTTTTGTGTCTAAGTCACGCATGGTTAAATTAATTAGAGGTGTACGATCATCGAACGAATTTTTAAATGCAGCAAATCCAAATCCAAATGGAATTAGTGGGCATAAACAATGAGCCCTAAGTTTATTTTCTTTTCATTCACGGTTGGCATGCAATTGTACCCCCAAATGTTTAGGTGTATAGATAGTTACAGAAGGGATTAGATATCATAACCATCTTTTTCTTAGCTTGAAATGTTGATCCATTTGTTAATCTACAGCCACATATTTGGTATCCGAATGTGTAATATAATTACTTCCCATCATTTTGACGGAAGAACAACTCAAGTATAATAATTAAGTTAAAAAAAGCCTACATGCTTAATTTGGAGGGCAATAATGCTTTGTTATCTAAAAGTAAGAAAAATTCATCTCGAAATAAATAATCTCGAGATAAAGTAGTTACATCATAATTATATTAATCTTTTTCATTAATCAACATTACATGATCCTTATGTATGTCTCCTACCAACCAAATAAGCAAAACGGTTTTTTTACTATTTGTGCAAGCCTTATCTATTTCGTAATACCACGTGTTATTATAAGAAAATTGACGTAAGATAATGAAAATTCTAATATTCGTTGTCATATCTTTTATAATTAAATATATAACAACGAATATTATCCGTCGTTTACTTCTTTAACTTCGTAACAAATAGTGATATTCGTTGTTATATATGTTCCTCGCAACAAATCATATAACAACAATTATTCGTTGACTTTTTCCTTTTAATCGTTGCTAAATTTAGCAACAATAAGTGTGAATTTGAACGGATAAGTCAACTGAAAAATCGTCGTTATAAGAACCTTTAACAATGATTATGGCATTCCGTTGCTAATTATAAGTACACGACATTATTTGGCTACGAATAATATTCGTTGTTATATCTTTCACATCGAAAGATATGGCAACGAATATTCATATTATTCATTGTGTTAGGTACAATTTCTTGTAGTGTGTGTCCCTACCTTGTTGCACCAGTAACAATTATGCCCATTCTTTAGCTTGATTGTCTATTAAGTAAATCAGGCCATGGTTTGTTCAAATCAATGTATAGTTAAGAAATATTTTATAATATTGTTGCCTCTCCATCTTCTTCTTCTTCATTCATCCTACAGATACCTTACACGATCAGCTTGGTGCTTATCTTCCCCGGTTCGTCATCATTCCCCTCAGGAACGTCTATCATGAGACGTTACGGGGGGCGTCGAGCTGACACCTTGTAGGATGAACGCATCCCAGTGACATGTCAGGATATCAATATATAAGATCTCGCTGAAGAGGTCATGACTGAGAGCAAATATGACAAAGAATGGGAGGTTCGCAAGACCGACATGCATCGGGCTCGATAGGTGGTTGTTGGATATTCGAGCATGTCAAAGAAGGATTGAGTCGAGGAGAGATCTGTCCAAATAGGACCACTAAAGTTGTTGTTGGAGAGGTGAGGTTTGTGAGAATGGGGAAGGTCTCTACGAGCATAGAGAAAGTTAGAAGAGAGGAGGAGTTGCTTGAGCTACTGGTGTCAAGCTTTGGACTTGACCATCTCTCGGATCATCATAAGACCCGGTTCGTCAAGAGGAAAACAACGGAATTTGTTTCGTGTGAATCGGACTTCATTTCGAATTATTATGATATTCTGAAGAAAGAGAAGTAAGGATGCTTAAGATGTTATTGACCCTAATGGTTGCCATTAAGATTAGTTAACTGTGATTAAGGAGATTAATAAGATTAAAAGTTGTTAATCACTATTAGCGAACACTAATAAGGAACTACTAAAAGATAATCGTAATTAGCGAAAGTAATCATTATTAGTCTTAATTAAGCATCATTAACGAATCTAGAAGCTTTTGGAATGTTCTAACTTAAGTCGTAAGTTTCGAGATAAGCCTTGGCCAAAATCATGGGCCACTAACTGTTGTTAAGAGTTAAACCATAGTTAGAGGTTTTCTAAAGCCTATAATTAGCCCCCTACCCATCCATTCTCTACTATTTCCACTATCACTACTACTCTGAGGGTTAGGGTCAAGAGGTCGGGAGGAGGAAGGAGTGCTAATGAAGCGTTTTCGGGAGGACGAGGAGAAGGATGGTGTGATCCTCTCCTAGTTGGCTTCATGTAGGAGGTAAGTATCTTTAACTTGAGCTAGGTTTTTTACTCGACTTCCAATTCGATTCATTTTGTGATGTGGTTTGAGGAGAAAAATGAGCATAGCCCTTGGGTACGGGTGGCTCAACCATTAGTGAGGATACGAGTTCTTCGTATGACTCACTCACTCTTGACAAGAGACTTGTTGATTCTGTAGTTTTTTTATCGATTTTATAGTTGTTTTGATGGAGGAAACTGTGTAACGTCCTACTTAGGTACGAGCGGCTAGGCCGTCAGTGAACCATGTGAGCCATCACATGCTTTACTCACTTATGACACATAGTGTCTACTGATTCTCTATTGTTTGCAGTTTTGTTATATTCTTTCTGTTTCATTGTTATTTTTCCTCTCAATGATTTTATAAAGGAAACGCTTTCCATTTTTCTTTAGAAATATGTTTCAATATAAGGGGAACCTCTACCGAAAAATCATAGAAATATGTTTCAATATAAGAAAATTCTGCCAAAATTTTCTTAGAAGTATCACCATGTATAAGGGAAAGATATGCTGAAATTACAAGGGAAATATATTCTTCGTTAGTCCTTTTCGTTCTTGGAACGTTCTTCATGTTCTTGATATAGAAGTGAAATTCGATCATTTCAGGAGTTGTAGATCACCCTTTCTGAAAATGAATCATGATAAAGAGTTGCATATGCAGGAGAGAGCTCAATTAGGTAATAAAATCCACCTTTTGTTGTTGAGTTTTCATCTGCGATCCTTGAAATTCTTGATTGTATGTTCTTTGCTATGAAGAATCATAATTTGGTTATTTTTAAAAAATACGAAAAGTTGCTTTATAATTCCTATTAAAATAACGTGTATGCATCAAATTGATGTAGTGGCTTGGAACGTTAGGATTTGGGAGTTAAAATAAGTATAAATGTGAGTGTATATATATACATATGAATTAATATATGTGTACATCTATACTCAGTGTTGATGAATAAGCAAATCGAAGGCTTAATGGAGGAATTACAGCAATGGGAATTGATGTGTATCAAAATGGATCCTAAAATTGATCGTGTGTTACATTAAGGATGACTAGGAGTAGAACTACAAGTCAGGCATGCAACCTGTAGGTTTGTCGGAAGAAACCCGTATTTGTATGGCCCTACCTAGGTGGTACACGGTTCCTTTGTTATGATAACTGCATACGAAATGAATGAATAATTTACAACGCATCGTACCGGAGGCCAATATCTTCGAGTTGAATGACAAATGATGTAGTCGTACCATGTGGAAGCATGTGGTGGAATGATTAGCAGGTGGGTTACGATAACACTTGAAATAAGCTACTGGTAAAAATGGCATGTGGTTTTAAGCAGCCTCGATCATCAACGATGGTATGCATCTATGTTGAAGAGATATTGTCAATGGTAGATTGGAGGATTGGTTGAGGAAATGGGCGACGGCCTAAGCTCATCAGTATCAATGACAGCTTCAGGGTCCATGGAGGGGAGAGAACCAATCCCAGACGTGGATATAATGTATAGGAAATAAAATAAAAATGGAATAAAAGAGAAATTGTATAATTTCGATTGCTGAACCTTTTAAATATCATGCTTGGTCTATGTTTCTTTCCTGCATTGTTGAATATTAGCTCGTTTCTTTCCTATATTTTTTGAAAACCCAACAAGCATTGGATAGTGATCACATGGATAGTAGCCATCCAACCAACCACAATAGCATTACTTCATAAGGTAGTTGGTAATCTTTTGGTGCATTCCCTCTTCGGTTGCTGTACATGTAAATAGCTATAGTGAGACAATTTACCATGTAAACTTTATTTATGAATGGAAAAGTATTGAATGATTTCTTCTTAGTATTTTTAATTCTAGTAGTTTCTAAATGTTAGTTGTGACTGCTGAATAAATTATTGATGAGCAACCAGATCTGGATATGGGAGGATCTGATGACTCGTAATTCGGGGTCGTGACAACTGGAAAAGGGAAGGATCAGACAAAGATAACAGGAAGTAGGGTTGGGGCGAGACTAGGTGGAGGTGGCAGGAAAAGGGATCGGGGGAAGGGTTGGGAGATGGTGGCTAGTGATGGTGAGGGGGATCAGAGGCTAGGTTGGGAGAAGGTGGTTGGCGACTTTGAGGGCAATGGGTTTTTCTTGAGGTTGAATGTACAGTAGGTAGGAGGAAGAAGAAGAAGGAAGGAATAAAGGAAGATAAGGAAGAAGAGCATAAAAATTATACTTGTGACCTATATTTTATTTCGAACTACACTTGTGCCCATAGCATTTGTTTTAATAGGTAAATTGACAATAATTAACCCAAAGGGTAAAACAATTAATAGTTCTAAAATATAAGAGCACAAGTAATATTGTAAAAAAGATAAGGAGTATACTTGTAATTGTGAAATCTCAAAGGGGGACAAGTGTCAAAACCCCTAAGTAAAATTATTCCTCGTTCCACCTTATTTTTTATTTGTGCCTGACATCTTTTTTTTTAAGAATAAGAATAAGAAATTGTAAATCGTAAATCTATATCCATGAACCAATATTGAGGAAAAGTAGCACTGACAACTTTTTGGCTTCAGTCTCAATTGGACCCATTGTCAACCACACACAATACTTAAGCTCAAGTTATTAAGTAATGTTCCCCACCACTTAAAATCCACTTCACACACTTCGTGAGTTTTCGATGTGGGAATATGTTCAGATGTTACAACCTCCCTCACTTATATTTGTATGCCCTTGTTGTAACATGGTCGGCATTTATTCGTACTAATAATGGCAGCTATCTCTTTTGTACAAAGTGGCTTTACTCCTAAAGTAGCCTTTTTGCACTATCAAATACCATTTTTAACGTCCCAAACTTACATTCCTAGACCGCTATCAATGAAAATTGACTATGACAACTTGTTGGGATCGAATTTGATTGGGCATGTTAACGGCCATCCAAAATACTTAAGCTCAAGTTATCAAGTAAAAGTCCTTCGCGTTTATAACGTAGTCTCACATCCCAACTAACAAAATGTGAGAGTGAGTTATAAGATTGGGGGATTACTACTCAATAACTTATGCTTAAGCATTTTGAGTGGTAGTCAACGAGTCCAATCAGATCTAAGCCCAACAAGTTGTCAGAACCAATTTTCATTGAGGGTCTAAGGACATAATCCCAGGACATTACAAATGGTATCAGAATGATGCAATCCGATAATGAAAATGGTTACCTAAGGGGGTGTTTGGTTCTGAAATAAACAAGAATAAGGATGGTAAATAAGGAGAATAAAGGTCTATTCTGCATTCGGCTGGAGTATAGGATAAGGAGAATAAACTGGAATAAGAGTTATTCGTTGTTCGACTGGCTATTGAGGGTTAAGGAATAAAATTTGAAAGTTAGTTAGTGTTGTTGGTTGTTATTAGATTATGTGAAATATACTGTAAATTGTTAATTGTCACTTACACACATCTGATTTTCCACCCGATAATTAAAATATAAAATCTACAAAAACAAAGTTCAATGTACATTATTGATTACATTATCACATACTTGTTGTTAGAGAATACCATATATTGTTGTTTTTCTATTTATCTCTATTTCCTTATGCATTGTTTCCTTATGAACTGTTTCCCTTTGTAACCCCACAGGGGTACTTATGTAAGTTCTACTCTGAGCACCCTAGGGTTTAGTCCTATATAAGGACCCCTAGACCTCACAGAATAACACACAGTTTTCACAGTTTCTCACATGGTATTAGAGCCTAAATTTCCCCCACCCCAATCGCTGCCTTCGTCATGCTCGAACCCTAGGGGTCCCCCCTAGGCGCTCCTCCCAGCGTCGCCCTTCCACGCCAGGCGCGATTCTCGTTCTCCGCCAGTCTCCCTCCCTCCGCACGGTGCACTCCCTCCGCCAGGTGACCTCCCTCTGCACCTCTCCCTCCGCACGGTGCCCTCCCTCCGCCAGGCGCCCTCCGCACCCCTCCGCACGGTGCCCTCCCTCCGCAACCTCCACCAGGCGCCCTCCGCTAGGCGCCCTCCGCACGGTGCCCTCCCTCCCTCCGCACCTCTCCCTCCGCACCTCTCCCTCCGCACGGTGCACTCCCTCCGCCAGGCGCCCTCCGCACCCCTCCGCACGGTGCCCTCCCTCCGCGACCTCCGCCAGGCGCCCTCCGCCAGGCGCCCTCTGCCAGAAGTGCCCCTCGCTGGCACCTCTACAGACGCGCCTCTCCTCCAGACACAACGCGCCATCCGCCAGGCGCCCTCTGCAACGCCTCATCTCGCCCGCCTCTCCTCCAGATGCAACGCCTCATCTCGCCTTCCCCTCCAGACGCGACTCAGGCCTCCCCTCCAGACGCTCCCTTCGCCATCCAGTACTGCAGTACGACCCGTCGCGCCCTCCATATGCGCCACTGCCCTACGACCATCCCAGTACTGCTCTATGTCCCTCCAGACGCGCCATTGCTCTACGCCCATCCAGACGCGTTCTCCCAGTAATACTCTACGGCCCTTCTTCGCAAGAACTGAGCTCCCTGCGATCCAAGGATTTTTCGCAAGGACCCAGGTCCCTCGCAAGGCCCCTGGTCCCCTAGACTGCAAACCATAGATTGATGGTTTTCTTCATGGACTAAATCACTATGGTCTGCTAATATTCTGTATGATCTCAATTAACTCTGCATACTAGGTCATTGACCACTACGGCCACCATGGCATCTGCTCCTACGTCTTCGGACTCCAAGCCCCTGTACCATACATCATCTATGCTGGTACAGGGAACCTCAATCAAACTAAAGGGATCAGAGAACTACGTACTATGGTCTCGCTCCTTCAAAATTTTCATTGGTGGCCAGCGCAAGATCTATATTCTCACTACTACTCCGCCTGCCGAGACAGACGCCAACTATGACATCTGGTATGTCGATAATTGCCAGGTAATCACTTGGATGACGAACAGTGTTGATCCTAATATTGCGTCAAATTTGCTCTATAAAACAACTGCAAAAGAAATGTGGGAAAGTCTTGAGAAAACTTACTCCCAGAAAACAACCAAATCCAGGCTTTCTGACATTTACACAAGAATTTGGTCTGCAAATCAAGGAGAAACATCCTTGATAGAATATTATAGGCTCCTCATAGGGTTATTTGAAGAACTGCTTATATTTCAACCTGCCTGTTGTGACAAGCAAATTGGTGAAAGAGCAGAATGGCAGGTATATCGTTTTCTTTCAGGTTTACACCCTCGATATAAATCTGTCAAAGACCAATTCCTGACGGCAGCTTCCCTACCGTCCCTTGAAACTATTTTTGGCAGACTACAGGAGCTGGAATCGCCCAACCCACCTCCCACTGCAGACACTACTGCTCACTTTGTAGGAGGACGACCACCCTTCCAAGGATCACGCGGCCGCATAATTGGTCGCAGTCGTGGACGAGAGCAGGGACGAGGTCGAGACTCAGGACGCGGTCGTGGTCGTAATTTTTCAAATCCTCGTTATCCTGCTTGTACTCATTGTGGCCGTTGGAACCATCCGTCTGACAAATGCCGGGCGACCTTTGGCATGCCCAAAGCCAATAATGCATATGAGGCCACACCTTATGACCCAAATTATGATACTATGGAGACCTCTCAGGCTCAATCTCCCACCGATGCTCCATTATCTTTTACTGCTGCAGAATATACTCGTCTTCGTCAACTCCTTCAGAACCCAGTTGTCAACACTACAACTTCAGGGCCTACTGTAACTCTAGCAGCTACCACAGGTACGATTGCCAGTTCTGCCTCTACCACTACTTCTACCTGGATCATCGACTCGGGTGCATCAACCCACCTCACAGGAGAATGCAGTCTCCTCACCTCTCCCAGGGACCCCTCTACGGTAAAACATGTTCGTGTGTCTAATGGCGCCTACTCACCCATCACTAGTGTGGGGACTATGGAATTTAGCCCCAAACTTAGACTAACGGATGTCTACTGTGCTCCTGCTTTTCCTCTTAGTCTGCTGTCGGTTCACAAATTATGCACAGAACTCAATTGTCGCGTGATTTTTGATGATTTATGTTGTTATTTTCAGGACATCCGGACGAAACAGATCTTTGGTGGGGGACATGAGAAGAACGGCTTATATTATCTTGATATCCCTTTCAACTCTGGTTTCGATGGCGCAACTTCCATCTCTGTTGATCCCCTTCTCTGGCACCTTCGTCTGGGTCACCCCTCTGCTAAAGCTCTTTCCTTAATGTTCCCTGAACTGTCCATGCTTAAACCCTTCGAGTGTGAGGCATGTCAGTTCGGAAAACATCATCGTGCATCTTTTCCTGCTAGGACTCAACCCCGTCATACTATGCCTTTCTCATTAGTTCATTGTGATGTTTGGGGACCTTGTCCTGTCCGAACCATTAGTGGACACCGCTATTTTACTGTTTTTATGGATGATTATAGCAGGTCATCCTGGGTCTATCTTATTAAAGAACGATTAGAAATCAATAAAATTGTCAAAGATTTCTTCGCTTATGTCAAAAATCATTTTTCATCGAATATTCAAATATTCCGCTCAGACAATGCCTTGGAGTTTACTCAACGAGATCTTTCTGATTTCTTTGGTTCCAATGGAACAATACATCAAACCTCTTGTCCTTATACTCTCAACAGAATAGGGTTGCAGAACGCAAGCTTCGTCACCTCCTAAATATTGCCCGATCCCTTCTCACCCAGATGAATGTTCCCAAAACATACTGGGGTGATGCTGTTCTCACTTCAGTCCCATCTTATCAACAGGACTCCCTCTCTTACTTTCAAAGGATCCACACCATTCTCTTTACTTCACCCTGATAATCTTCCCTTTCCTCTACCTCTACGAATATTTGGGTGTGTCTCCTTCATCCATAATTTTCACACCAAAGACAAATTATCCCCTCGAGCCATCAAGTGTGTTTTCATTGGTTATTCCTCCACTCAAAAAGGTTACAGATGTTATGATCCTATTAATAATCAATATTACATCTCTACAGATGTAACTTTCTTTGAACAAACCAGCTTCTTCACACAAACTGTCCCCGATGTCCTCTAGATTTTCCTCCACCACCAATTAACCACACCCATCGCTCTCGGACCTCACCACCAGATGTCCCTCTACCCATACCTCTGCCTCAGGATGATATGCCATCTTCGACAGTCCCCTCCGCCACTGTTCCGGATGATCCAGAAGACCTGCTGATTGCATTAAGGAAGCAAAAGAGGAAGTGTACCTCTTATCCTATGTCTAACTTTACTACTACTGCTGGACTCTCTTCCACTGACAAACAATATGCAGATGCCCTAATGACTATCTCCATTCCGAAAGATCATCATAGTGCCTTTCAGATGCAGGTTGGCGACAGGGCCATGAATGAAGAAATGGATGCACTCGCATCCAGAGACACGTGGGATCTTGTGCCAAGTCCTACAGGCATCAAGCATGTTGCTTGCCGATGGGTCTTTACGACCAAACAATCTCCAGATGGTTCTATTGACAGACTTAAGGCACGACTTGTGGCAAAAGGATTCAATCAGGCATATGGGGTCGATTACTTTGAGACCTTCTCCCCTGTTGCTAGGATGGGTTTCCATTCGCACAATACTCTCTGTTGCAGCTAACAAGAATTGGCCAATTTTTCAGCTGGATGTCAAGAATGCCTTCTTATATGGTGATCTCGAAGAAGAGGTCTATATGATGCAACCGCCGGGTTACTCCGTCGAGGGGGAGTATGTGTGCCGACTTCGTAAGGCCAACTATGGCCTAAAGCAGAGTCCTCGAGCCTGGTTCGACAGGCTTACAACTGAAATTAGCTCTATTGGTTTTCACAAGACAACATCTGATTACTCTGTGTTCGTAAGACGACGATCCACTGGTACTGTGATACTTGCAGTCTATGTTGATGATATGGTGGTCACTGGTGATGATGACAATGGAATTCTAGAGACCAAGGCATTCCTTCAAAAGGTGTTTGTCACCAAGGACCTTGGACAACTCTGGTACTTTCTTGGTATTGAGGTAATACGCACTGCTGAAGGGTTATATCTATCACAATGAAAATACTGCTTGGATATTCTTACGGAAGTCGGCTTACTTGGATGCAAACCATCTGGCATCCCTACAGAGGTACGAAAACATACTACATCCGCCGATTCTGAGTTTGAAGACACTACACGATACAGAAGCCTAGTGGGTAAACTAATCTACCTCACCGTCACTAGGCCTGATATATCTTATGCTGTAAGCAGAGCCAGCCGCCACATGGAAAGACCTCTTTACAGTCATTGGCAGGATGTCCTTCTGATCCTTCGATACTTGAAGGAATCACCAAGGCGAGGACTCATCTATAGAGTCAACGGTCATACTGATATCACTGCTTATGCAGATGCTGATTACGCTAGTTCTCCTGAGGACAGACGATCCATTACAGCTATGCTATGTTTGTTGGTGGTAACCTTGTTACATGGCGAAGTAAGAAACAAACCGTGGTTTCCAGATCAAGTGCAGAGGCAGAATATAGGGCAATGGCCCATACTGTTTGTGAGATTACGTGGCTTGTATCTTTTCTACGGGATCTTGGGTTCCCAGCTACCACTCCCACACCGCTATACTGTGATAATAAGTCTGCTACATACATTGCCACCAATCCAGTTTTTCATGAACGAACGAAGCACATTGAAGTTGACTGTCACTTCATTCGAGATGCAATACGAGGAGGGCAGATCGTCACACCACATATCTCTACAGATCTTCAACTTGCAGACGTATTTACCAAAGCACTATCAAAGAAGCGTCTTTTATGGATAACGTCCAAGTTGGGCATGATTGATGGATATGCTCCAACTTGAGGGGAGTGTTAGAGAATACCATATATTATTGTTTCTCTATTTATCTCTATTTCCTTATGCATTGTTTCCTTATGAACTGTTTCCCTTTGTAACCCCACAGGGGTACTTATGTAAGTTCTACTCTGAGCACCCTAGGGTTTATTCCTATATAAGGACCCCTAGACTCACAGAATAACACATAGTTTTCACAGTTTCTCACACTTGTCATACAATGGCTCGTCAACAATCTCATGTGTCAAAATTGATCCACCCGTCATTTGCACCATCCATCTCTGCTTCTCCCAAAGCTGTTGTTGGATTTCCCCAGCTTCTCAACAGAGAATTCTTCTGAAAATTCCACCATGTTTATTAAATCTACGAGGAAAACCTTCTCTGCAACCACGAGATCAATACTGAAGCACTTATCTTATATCTGCAGGATCTCTATACAGAATGAAATGATATTTCTCCTTATTGGAATGCATAAACTGATTTTACTTTTTTTAAAAGGAAAAAATTTACCTTTTTTTGGCAACTGTACTACAAATGATCATAAACGTCCTCATGTCTATGCAAGTCCTCAAAGAGAAGGATCACATCATTTGGGAAGAAGCATCTACACCCATGAGTCTTTCTTCGATCGCAGTGAAGCATTGTCACAACTATAATTATTTCCAATTGAAAATTTGAATGCCGTTATATAGAAAAAAGAATCACGAAGATGTTTCTGTTAATGGTTTTTAAGAAATCGATGATTGCAGTAAAGTGTTATTGCACAGTTTCTCAAACAAAGCAGGTAACAAATTAGCAAGAAATTTCCCTCAGATTGCATCTTACTCATACAAGACTGCATTGGCAATCCGTTGGCCATGCCACTGTAGTAGTTGGTCATCCATGTCTGGTGTCGTATTACTGGTCATTTATTTGGAACGTGATGCATCGTAATTGGGATTTGAAATCTTCATCGCGACAAAAGTAACAACATAGTTGAAATGAAAAGCATCCAACCAGTTGCACATAAAATGTTTGCGATACAATTTGGGCACAACACATATGTAAAGACCCCAGTAGGAATTCATAAAACATGAATACAAATAGAGAGAAAAATGTTGAAGACCTAGGAAGATGGCTAAGCATTCACCCAACTCAGATGTCTTCCTTGAAGACCCTAATGTTACTCACTGCAAAGTTGTTTTCGAAGTCCTCATCACCAACCGTGGACACTGTAGGTACCTGACCTTGTACTGAGTCTCGGGTAAATGTATTGAATATCTGGTCCTCGTCCTGAACCTCGTGGATGACATTATTGATAATGCAATATCCCATGACAACCATTATCTGCTTCGGGAAGCTATAGAATGGTCATTTATGGATGGCCTTGAATTGTGCAATCATGATCCCGAATGTTTGCTCGATGTATGACCTGAGTTGTGAGTATCTGTGGTTGAACATCTCCTCAGGCCTGGCATACACACGACCCCTCATAGCCCTAAGCTACGACATATGAGCTAGGACCCCACAATATGACGTAATAAAGGTGCCCATATTTGTGTATCCACAATCCATAAGAAACCTGCGACTATTAGGTACTCAGAAACCACCCTCGTCCAAGCTCCACCTTAACACCCTCATGTCACCGGCTGACCCCTCCCACCCTGCCCCCACGTAAAGGAATCTGTAGCTAAAGTCCACACACACCATCACGTTCTGTGCTAGTGTTTGATGCCTGCTCGTGAATTTTGGAGTGATATTGGGCAGGACATTCGCAAGGATCAGTGTCCTGTCAATAGCTCCAAAGACATCCTGAAATGGCATGACATAGAGTTAGTATGAATCGTATATACATGTTATTATTATGTGTTGCTATATTGAAGCAATCATTTATCTAGGTCCTACCTGAAGTATGAATAGAAGTAGTTATTGTGGAGTATAACTTCCGGGACTGGTCAATGTTCTCCTAGTATGTGGATGAAATGATCTCCGAGGGAGACGATGCATGTCAGATGATCATTGAGATGCTTTGAAATAGTATCACCTGAGTGCTGGAAATGTTCGCATAGAACCTGATTCTTCGTGTTATAACCCAAGTAGGATAGAAATATACAGAGAGATTCTTCGGCCTTTAGGTGCCCGAAATCTTTTAGGCATGCCCTTTCCTTTAGGCAAGTGCACAGATGTAAAATAGTGTCAGGATACATGCAAAAACCCCACATGATCGGCCGATGTTTCGTGTAACATCTCTTGGATCCATAAGTGACCCGTACACATCGAGGTATGCTTCGGCACAGGAGGGATGTAACAACCACGAAAGTTCTCTCATCCTCTTCATCTAAGGCTGCCCGCAGGTAAATCATGTTGAGCATGACCAAGTTGTATCTCATCGGGTAATGTCTGTTATGCCATCTATTTCCTACGATAGAGGTTTTTAAAAATTGGGAACATGCATAATACGATCAAGAAAATGGACGCACATAAAAATGCTTAAGTTCCAACGAATAGGTAAAATTAAAGAGATTAAGTAAAAAGGTGCTGCAAATAAGACAGATATAAGCCTAAATATTTTTTGAGGAGAGGAAATAATATTAAAAATAACTGAAGTTCCAACAAGATAGGAGATCCTACAAATATCATGATGTGATTAACAAAGAGAATCTAGATCCACAAACGTATGCAATCCTTCAAACTAGAAAGCTGAAATGTCTCTACGGCTTATTGAGTTAGATGACCACCTAAGAGGCTAAATTAACTGGGATGGACTTGGCACGGTTAAAGATGATACATCAATAAGGATCATGGAGGTTGTAGAATAGCTTGATTTGTGTCTCCGGAGGGATGCTCGGAGGCAAGGCCTCCAACTAGTCTAGTATTTCCTCCACGTCTTCATGAGGGTTCTTTGGGGTCCAAGCTCAGATTTGTTCCCTCTGCAGCTCTAGCATTTGTGTGGTTAGATGAACCACATCTTCTCTAACAACCTGCAAAGTCGGAGGAGGGGGGCATCATTCCGTGAATGATTGCTAGCCGAAGACTTTCCCTTGGAATCTCTGTGCCGCCTCCTACTAGTAGGATGATTGGTCTGGTCCCCTCTTTGGATGGGATCTGGTATCTCAGGTGCATTTATTTCCTCTTCGAGCTCATTCTAGAAGGCTTGCTAGGTACCTGTATCCCCCTCAAAAAACACAACAAACAAACCAGATGGTGTTCTCTGGGATGAGAAGGCATAGGTCCCCAAGCAACGTACTCCACAACCATTGCATCTACAAAGTCATGATGAGGGAATGACTTCCTTCGATATGTCTTGTAAGCGTTGTCGATCTGAAGGAAATAATACGTGTTAAAATGCTAAAATCTATCATAGAACTTCTACTTTGGACTAACTTAGTTACATACCGTAAGCCAAGTCGACTCATCAAGTGCGACTACTGTATATGATACTAGATCCCAACCCCGTCCTCTCTTTCTCATCAGGTGTACAAAGGAGGTATAGTCCTTTTTTATTGTCTTCCATCTATTATTGAGCTTTAGCTTATTTCAATTATCCCAGTCTGCATGTTGAAGTGGGCTATGATACTATATTAGGCTGACGGTGTGAAGGACCCTCCAACCCAGTAGCCTATGTAGAAACGGTGCTTAAACAACTGAAGAAGGCACTCGTCCATAGCGAATGTCCATTTAACTCGGCGTGTAGTGGAATCATCGTCCGTAATTTACACCCCCCAGGAGCTCACACCTTCCATGGTCATCCTGTATGAATGTGGTTAAATGGCATAGTCACATTCCAATCAAGAGTCCGAAGCCCAATAAAGCCCAAACACCCAATTTAAACACACAACGCAACAACCCCATTAGCAGGATACTGTGAGGTTGCTCAGATTCATAAGGCAACAATTGCATCTTCAAGAACAAAATTTCAAATAGACGAGCACTCAATATCCAACAAAAATAAGGTCTCAAACCCATCTATTCAACTCCCATCACATCAGGCTCCCAAACCCATTATTTGGTCAACATTCAGCACAAAACATGATAAAGAATCACAGGCAAAGAGCAGAAGCTCCGTGCAGTTCATCAAACAGTCTACCAAGATGGACTTGGCATAGATCATGATAGCAGTCAATGATGCTTAAAGATCCAAATTCCAATTCAAAGATAAAAATCCAAATGCTAAACAAAAGCAGAGAGCTAAATGTTCTCAATAGATGCAGTTATGCAGCAATCATAAGAAGATCCAATCGAATCAGACTCCAAAATAAATGAATCCACAAACCCCTAAAGTAATCTCTCATCACAACATCTCCTTGTGGGCATGCTCAGGCTCCCAATCTGATTAGCCATCAAACAACAAGAGGAATCACATCATAAGGAATACATCAGAAAACATCATCGTGAATCGTAGAACAAATACATCAGAAGAAATGAGATGATATAAACATCATAGCAGGCACTTGGGCCATGCTCAGATAAAAATCCATCTAATCACCAATCAAGCATCATATTACCTAGAAGCCAAACCAAAAAGTAGACGAAACTGGTGGAGCAACGCAGCAAAGGAAAAATCATACAAGGCATATCAATCACAACAACAACTAACGGGACCAAAATGGAACAGCTTAACGAAAAACAAAACAGGATTTTATCATCACAAGTCACCCATACAATTATGATATCAAAATCCAAGATGATCATTATGAGGCCCCATAATGTTCTCCCATCAAACAGACTACTAAGATGACCATCATAAGCAACATCAATCATAGTAGCAAAATTTCAGCCATCAGGATCCAAGCATCATATAGCAGTAAATATGCAGCTCTCAGGAGGATAAGTTATCATAGCAGCCCAATGGGGCATGCTTAGTAGCAAATTCCAAACTTTGAAGCATTAAGATCTAAATTCCAACTAATTGAGAGCATGGGAACAACCAAAATCAAAGTTTCAAGGATCCATAAATCTTCTCCCATCAAGGAAGACATTAGGAGAAATGGGATGATATAAACCTCATAGCAGGCACTTGGGACATGCTCAGAAAAAAAAACACATCTAATCACCAATCAAGCAACATGTTACCCAAAAGCCAAATCAAAAATTGAGTGGATCTGGTGGAGAAAAGCATCAAATGGAAAGTCATACAGGCATACCAATCACACCAACAACTAACATGACGTAAATGGAGCAGCTTAACAAAAAACGAAGTCTGGTTTTATCATCACAAGTCACCCATACAATTCTTTCATCAGAATCCAAGATGATCATTATAAGGTACTCATACCAATCTCCTATCAAACAAGCTATCAAGATGATCATCACAAAATAACATCAAGAATCACATGAGCTAAAATTTCGGCCATCGGGATCGAAGCCATCATAAAGCAGCAAATGTGCAACTCTCAGGAGGACAACTTATCATAGTAGCCCAATGGGGCATGTTAAAAAGCAAATTACAAACTTTGAATCATCAAGATCCAAATTTCAACTAGCTAGGAACATGGGAACAATCAAAATCAAAGTTTCAAGACTCTGTAGATCTTCTCCCATCAAGGAAGACATCAGGAGAAATGGGATGATATAAACATCATAGCAGGTACTTATGCCATGCTCAGAAAAAATCCATATAATCACCAATTATCAAGCAACATATTATCCAGAAGTCAACCCAAAAATTGGGTTGATCTAGTGGAGAAAAATAACATTGCGAAATTCAGAGAAGGCATCTCAAACACAGAAGCAAGTTTTATGACCTAAATGAAGCAGCATTACCAAATCCAAAGGGAGGTTTTAACCCAAGTGCTCCAGATTGATATTAGAATAGCTGAGCGCATGTGCATCCACCAAAAGATAATCCCCATTCCAAATCAATATTCACCCATCCCAGCGGGCATGAAGAAATTAGGGAGATTTTAAATTCATAGCATCCACTATATCCAATAAAAGAAAAACCAACAACCAACAAACATGCAGCATATGAGAATCAGAGATAAATCTCAGATGAAATCCAACCGCGGATTGTACGACCAAGATAATATCCCAACATGTAGTGACAAAAAAATGCCCATAAGCACATAGTAAACCTGATCCTGGAAGCAACATGGAGCAAGGTTTGAGTCATTACCTCACAATCTAGCAAAGGGAAGACGAAATGTGAAGGCACAAGGAAAGGGCAAAATGCACAGTAAGGGCCACGATGAGCTATCGGAGGTCGATCTCCGACCCATTTTATAAGGTAGCAATGAATTATTAAAAACCCTAGATTCCATGTCGGTGGACATGTTGGAGAAGACCATTCGAGAGCTTACTGGGGACACCACACCTTTATGGAAGGAGAGCTGAGTGAAAGGCTAAGAAGCATCTCATGCGATGAACAACCATCCAATTGATGGCAGAGTAAAAGCAACCTACCAGAGATTCGTGCTTCACAGGTGAAGGTTGAGACATGTAGGGTGATGGAAGAGCAGAGCAAATAAGAGATGAAGAGAAGGGAGGGGCCCATTGGGTGAGACATATCACGAATGGAGGGTCAGGGAGGGCGGGAGCCCGCGGTGGCCATTAGTGCAAAGGCGAGAATACAGATTTGCTGGAATAGGGTCGAGGGCGAGGGAGAGGGAGAATAGCCGTACGAGTGGAATTAGGAGAGAGATGGGGAATGTGCCTCTTATTCCTGGACCTATTCTGCAATCGAACATGACCTAAGAGGTGGAACCACCCCTACAAAGATATAGGAGGAAAATGTATTCGAAAAGTGTAGTTAGTATTATCATTGGAAATAAGTGTTGGGCTATATCACAATTAGGATGTTGTGAATATAAGTGGGAGAGGTTGTAAGTACCTCAACATAGTCCTACATCGAAAATTCATAAAGAGTGAGATGAAATATAAGTGATGGGAACTACTAGTTGACAACTTAAGCTTAAGCATTATGAGTGGTTGTTACTTAGTCCATTTAGATCCGAACACAATAAATTGTCGGGACTAGTTTTCCTTAATAACGATTCAAAGAACTATGCTTAGAAGTTACAAATGGTATCATAATGTATTCTCTTTGATATTGTAAAGGACTAACAGATGGGATTCTCAGCTTGGAACGTGCATTCCCGCTATCATTGTGAATAAGTGATGGGTCATTTCGCAACAAAGACGTTACGAATATAAGTGGTAGAGGTTGTAACATCTAAAACATAGCCCCGCATTGAAAACTCATGAAGTTTGAGAGTAGGTTACAAGAGTGGATACTACTACCCGATAACTTAAACTTAAGTATTTTGTGTGTTTATCAACGAGTCTGATCTAAACCGAGCACAACGGATTATCAAAACTATTTTTTCTCGATAACGATCGGGGATTCTAAGTTCAGGACATTATAGAATCTCATATTTTCATCATATTAAGAACATCTATTAACGTTTTGTAAAATTCCATTTATATATCAATGCGTAAAGCATTACATGTGTTTGAACCAAGATTCAAAAGAAAATATCAGTGTGAGTTCATGCTTCTTATACCGAACAATCAAAGCATTTATGACTAATCGAAATGTATGGGAAAACGTAAAAAGAATAAGCCCTTGTTACTTATCTCACCTCCTTTTTATTCAACCGAAAGTGTGCTATTGATTATTAAACTAATTGTGTGTTTCCTTTTCTTCAAATACCGTTAATGACCTTTTACGGGTCGTCCAAATGAGAGGTAATGACTAAGGTGTGACAATGAATAAGTAAGATGTATTCGTTGTTTTTATTTGGTTAGTTTTAGGAATAAAAAAATATCGTAGACGTAGACACAATAGTGAGCTAATATAATCATGATTTCTTCATTTATCTTGAGATAGCGTATCGTGAGAATAAGTCCTTTATATCCCAACGTGTTATCTCGCATATGATTTGTAATTTCAGTGCAAAAAACCTACTAGAAAAGTAGAAGCAAATTATAAATTCACATAAAATTTGCTGCATTCTTTTATTAATAAATTCACAATACATATCAAAATTAAAGAATACATGTAATGATAAACATATTTGCATATATCAAGGTGGTGCCAATATCCATAAATATATGAAGTGTTAAAATTTTTGAGTTTTTAACACTTCTGCTCCTCTCTGTAATTATAATTATGCCCTTACCTTTTTTTTTGCAATAAACACCAGTCCCCCTATATTCGTACATTTATGACTGTATTTTACCTTAGCAAAAGGACATAATTGTAAATTTAGTAAGAATATAGGGGGATAAGTGTTATTGCAAAAAAGGTAGGGTTGTAACTGTAATTACAGAATCTTGAAGTGGCACAAGTGTGAAAACATTTTTTTAGAATTAGATATAACAGTATATTGGGTAAGGATACATGTGCAATAGGACCGTATGGAGGACCTAGATGCGAATAATCCAAAACCTGAAGTCCATCTCAACAAACAAAACCTGCGAAATTTCCATTTGATCAAACAAGAAAGAAAATGACGAGATGTGTCCTTTAAATAGAACCCAAGAGCAAATTATTCTGAATATCTCAAATCTCTCTCTCTCTCTCTCTCTCTCCCGGTGCTCTCCACCACCAGAAAGGAAGGAGCTCGGATGCTCCTCACCCGCAAAGATCGCATCTTTTCCAAGGTTCGGGCGCCCCACCTGGTCTCCTTTCCGAATTCGCATCCTTTCCTTTGTGGGCAATCCGTCAAAGATGCCTTTGTTCCCTCCCCGTTGCCGATCATGGGCGGATCGATGCCCTCTGGGGCTCCCCCACTTGCTGTTTCGTGTGGTGTTTAGATGGTCGCGTGGCTTTCGTTTGCTGTTTTGATTCGTGGGTTCTTCTAAATGCGGTAGCTTTTCATTTCTTTTCGATTGGTTTGGGGGTCTGGATGGAGATTTAGGGGGGTGGTTTGTTCTTGGCGGTCATGGCGATCGTTTGAAGCTGGAGCTTTGCGGATTTTGCTCCGGTTCCTCATGGGGAATTTTTAATGGGTTGATAGATATGGAATAAATTATGTGTTAATTGTTGGTCTATTTAATTGTATCTTACTCGTTATTGGGAGTTCCATAGTATAAAAGTAGAACAATTTTCAGATCATCTTAGTGAAACCAGCCTGATCTACTGTATGTGAGATTTCCCTTTTAGGATGTTTTTTCAAAGGAAAGCTATTGATTAGTTCAGATACTGTGTCCATCGTCTTGCCAAAGCGTGAAGGATCGTAGTTTGTCTGGATGATATGTGTTCGTTTACATCTGTTGGGAATCGCTAAATATCTGTTTTTGTCGCTGTTGATTTTTTTGAGGATCATAACTGAGGTTTAGAAGTCTTAAATGCTTGTTCGTGTAGGTCTTGATTAATTTCTTTAATTTCCAGGTAATCGTGTAGCTGTTGCTAGTGAATCCACCCACGAGCTGTTGGCAAAACAGGTGGAGCTATGGGGAAACAGAAATATCCACTAATGTTTCTTGTTGAATGATGATGGAAAAAGTGACACTCTCTTCCTTGTTTACTGTTTTTCACTGTTTTCATTTCATCGGTCTCGTGTGATATTGGACCTCTAACGTGCAGCATTATAATCCCTTTCAGGGAGTAGTATTCGCAAACTTCACAGTATCTAGTGGCTGCTCTGTCTATCCTTGGGTTCATTCTCTTAGAAGAAGGCCTCCTTTTTTTTGGCAGGTGATTTTGACCTCCTCTTTGATGGTCCCCTTCTGCACATGCTCTGATTTTTACTTGCAGGCTAATAAATCTGAACAGGAAAATTATAGATTTATTCTATCTCCTTTCTTTCTGTTGACCCATGAAAACATCACCAAATCTTTCTTTTTTGCTATATTAGCAACTTATTCTAACCAGATATATGTGAAACATATATGCCTATTCTAATATTTTCGAACAAACATTTGGCTGAGGTAATGGTATTTGTTTTGGTTATCCTCATATGGAGATGATGAACTTTGTTATACTGTCAAACCTAGTTGAAATTTTATTTAGTTGAAAATTTATTTCAGTTTCATTTATTGACATTCTAAAAAAGGCTAGTCTGAAAATCAGAAACTGTGAAAGACCCTGAACCATTCTCCAAAAAAAAGGGGTTCAGGTCATGTTTGGCACCATCCCGGTTTGCACAAAAGGAATAACTTTCTGACAGATGAGGTTGTGAATTCAATGAAGGTGGTTAGAAATAATTGCTCTTTCAGTTTTATGGAATGAGCCTGACTGAAAGTTATCCTTAGTTCTAAGGACTTACAAGAAGGTGTCTTCGCTGATGAGCCTAATGCTGTAAAAAACCTTCATTTTTGTTTTTCGTTCTTTAGTGAAATTGTTTTTATGACTACTTAGGAAACGATGAGGGATAAGAAAGAAAATGATTTAAGAGATAAGTAGGTTTATTCAAAGGTATCTCCCAGGTACGCCCTTCGTCAGATATGCGAGAAAACGAGAGAGAAATGGAGGTGGGATGGGAGAGGGCTCCCTATGGCGAGGATGTTCTCGGATGATATCTTCCTCTCATGTGAGGTAGATCTATATATAGGGGCGTGTTCACCCCTCGCCAAGTCCGCCCCCTCCCCCACGCCCCGGCGGTTGCGGCCTCCGTGAGACCCGGCTCTCGCGTAACCGTCGGCGACGGTTTTGACCACTCGGTCATTCCGCACGAGGATCGTTCAAACATCTCCCACTTGACCGTAGTGGTCAAAGACATATATACTCCCACTATTCGTGTAGTATATACATGGAGATTTATCATGTGAGGATCATTATCTATGAAACCTCTTCCTTGACTCATACATTCCTGAGTCCCATTAAACCAACATGTTTAATGTATGTTCCTGCTGTTATTCCCTTGGTAAGGGAATCAGCCAACATGTCACTGGTAGGTATGTAGGTTACCGTGATTTCTTGCTTTGCCACTATATCTTGTATATAGTGATATTGGATCTCAATGTGCTTTCCTTTAGAACTATTAGCCCCACTATTGATCAAGCTTATCGCAGCTTGATTGTCACTATACATTTCAATTGGCCCTTTGACCAATTCGAGGCTTAGGTTCTCTAGAAAACGCCTGATCCATACAGCATGAGTGGTGGCCATGCTACATGCAATGTACTCAGCCTCCTGTGTATGTCGAGATACACATCCTTGTTTCTTGCTACCCCAAAAAACGGCTGCACCACCAAACATGAACAGATAACCTGATGTGGATTTTCTATCATCCACATCCCCTCCGAAATCAGCATCGGAGTATCCTACTACCTCAAGCGATTCTGCTTGATACACAAGTTTTAGATGTACTGTCCCTTTCAGATATCGAAGAATCCTCTTTACAGCTTCCCAATGTGCTGGACCGGGATTGCTTTGATATCTACTGACTAAGCTTACTGGATAAGCTAAATCAGGTCGAGTACACATCATTGCATACATTAAACATCCTACCGCCTGTGCATATGGTACATCTAAAGGTTTCTGCCCCTTTCCGGGACACTGACTCTTACTGAGTCTCTTTCCCATCACAAGTGGTGTTGGAGCTGGAGTGCTATTCTGCATTCCAAATCTCCTTAATACAATATGCAAATATCTTTCTTGACTAAGGCTCAATGTCCTTGAGTCCCTGTCTCTTGTTATTTGAACTCCAAGAACATAGGATGCTTCGCCCATGTCCTTCATATCAAATTCATTGCTCAATTTCTGTTTGATTTCATTGAGCAATTGTATGTCATTACCTGCGAGCAGAATGTCATCTACGTACAATGACATGATTGCAAACCTGCTCCCACTCTTCATGACATACACACAGTTATCCAATTTATTTGAAACAAATCCAAATTGAATAACTTTCTCATGAAATTTGAGATACCATTGCCGTGAAGACTGCTTTAAGCCATATAATGACTTTCTTAACCTGTAAACCTTTTTCTCCTGACCTTCAACCTGAGATCCATCAGGTTGTCGCATATAAATCTCTTCCTTTAATTCTCCATTAAGGAAGGCCGTCTTCACATCCATTTGGAATAATTCCAAATCCATATATGCGACTATGGCTAAGATCATCCGAATGGATGCAAACTTAGCTACTGGAGAGTAGGTTTCCTGGAAATCTATTCCAGCTTGCTGAGTATAACCCTTGGCAACTAATCTGGCTTTGTATTTATCAACAGTACCGTCAACTCGATACTTTTTCTTGAATACCCACTTACATCCTATGGATTGCCTACCTTCTGACAAATCACATAATTCCCAAACACTGTTTCGCTCGATTGAGTCCAATTCATCTCTCATGGCGGCCGACCATGATTCCGACTCAGATGAAGCCATAGCTTCATTAAAGGATATGGGATCTGTACAATCCGCGACATCCTCATCTACGGTGTAACACGACGCCTCGCATCCATAGAAATGGTAATCTTCCATCCATGCGGGCCGTGTTCTGGGTCTCTTGTTGCCGATTATACTCGTGGGTTGTGTGGGTTCACCCACTTCCTCTAAAGGATCATCATATTCTATATGTTCATTCTCTACATTTGGATGATCGATATCATCCTCAAGTTCTTGTCTAATGCTCAAGTCGTCTTCATTGTCCTGTAAGACAATCAGAGGATCTGATTCCTCTACTTCATGCTCCTTTTCTTGATGAATTTCAAGAAAAGTTGCATCACGACTTTCGATCAGACCTTTAACTTCATGAAAGAACCTATACCCTTTAGAATGTTCACTATATCCAATAAACTTGCACTTTAATGTCCTGAAGTCTAGCTTGTCCCTAAGCTGACTCGGTACCAGAACATGTGCAACGCATCCCCATTTCCGGAGATGGCCCAACTCGGGCTTTCTGCCATTCCATATTTCATATGGCGTTGATTCTACGGACTTGGTGGGAATCCTATTCTTTATATAGTTCGCAGTCAACACTGCTTCTCCCCAGAATTTCTTGGAGAGTCCTGAGTGTGAAAGCATACATCTTACTGCATTCATCAAAGTTCGATTCTTTCTTTCTGCTACACCATTTTGTTGTGGTGTATAGGGCATTGTAGTCTGCCTACGAATGCCTGCCTGAATACAGTAATCCTCAAACTCCTTTGAGGTATATTCCCCACCTCTATCTGTCCTAAGAGTCTTGATTGGTTTTCCCAATCTTGTCTCTACTTCCGTCTTATATCTCTTAAATGTTTCAAGTGCTTCCGACTTTCTTCCTAAGAGATAGACATAGGAGAACTTCGAGTAATCATCAATGAATGTTATAAAGTATTCCTTATTTCTATGTGTGCTGACACTCAGTGGTCCACATATGTCTGAATGGATCAAACCTAGTAACTCTGTTGACCGAATTCCGGTTGAGAAGGGTTTTCTCGTCATTTTACCGGTCAGACAGTGTTCGCAGGGCAATGTCCTTGCACCCGTGATTTTAGGCAATAAATTTGCCTTAATCATTTGATCCATCTTAGAATTTCCTGGATGACCCAGTCGCATGTGCCACAAGTCATAATCAGACAAACAACACAAGGAATAATCAGAAGAGATATTCATTGATTCACTAGAATTTATTACAGGAAGACAGAATAGGTCATGCTCGGGCACAAACTTTCCCATCGCATAGACCTTCTTATTCTTGCCTATGGATACACGCTTATTATAAAACCTAACTTCAAAGTCTTTCTTGAGCAGCACTGGGACAGATATCAGATTCCGACGTATTCCCGGGGCATATAGTACATCATTCAGTACCATAATATTATCTCCCAGGTCAAGTCTGTATGTCCCAACACCTTCCACGTCAAGGTAGGTGTTGTTCCCCATGAAGATCCTCTGTTCGCCTTTGCTCAGCTCCTTGAAGTCCACCAGGCCCTCCTTCGTCTTCGCGATATGTCTGGTTGCTCCAGAGTCGATCCACCATCCATCACTGTCCGTGATGACAGAGTTGCATTCCACGACTGCCGCGAATTCCATTTTCTTCTTGCCTTTGTTTTCAGGCACTTTAGAATTTCCCGGCTTCTTCTTGTTGGGGCAATTGACCTTGAAATGGTCATATTTGCCACAACCGTAGCAAGAGCCGCGTGGGTATTTCCCACTCTTTCCCTTGAAATTCGCCTTGGAGGGACCTAGCCTTTTCTTCGCGTGTACGGCATTCACTTCTTCTTCCTCCTCGACCTCAAAGATCTCAGCTTTCGATCTTTGTTTGGAGAGGTCCTGCTCAATCGCCAGCTGTGCAGGTAGGTCCGTCACGGACTTAATGTTGCCATTCATCCGCAAAGATGTGGCAACCATATCGAATGACGGTGGGAGACTTCCTAGTATGCTTGCGATCTGCATCCTCTCCGGAATAGCACAATCAGCAGCCGCAAGATCCTTGGCCATCACGATCATCTTGTTCACGTGCTCGAGGACGCTTTCAGATTCCTTCATTCTACACGAGTTGTACTTGTGTAGAAGAAGCTGGACGCTCACTTCGGATTTGGAGTGATATTTCTCCTTAACCGCGGTCCAGAGCTCGTAAGCTGATTCGCAGGTCTCAAAGACCCGAATCAGGTTCAGATCCATGTGGGTCAGCATAAAGCTCCTAGCCCTATTATCTATTTTCTCCCACTGTTCGCGGGTCCTAATTTCATCCACAGTTGGATTCTCAGATAAGATTGGGCCAGGTTTATCTATGATGGAGTGTATGCTATCGTGCAGCAGGCCATAGTAGATCTTTCTACTCCACAATTCGTAATTAGTACCGTTAAGGTACTCTATCTTCCCTACCTCAGTGGCAATAGTTTTGCTTGTCATTTTGAATCTAATGAAATAAATTTAGATTTGTGTAAGATTATTTTATATACCAAGAATATACAAAAATAAAAAAAAACTGTCCAATAATAAAGGTTGAATGTTCAAACAAATTTGTAATCCAATCAACGGAGAATTACAAACAAGCTACCTCCTTTTTAATAACAAGCATCTAATGTTAATTAAATAGTGATTAAACTAATCTCTCCTTAAAAAAAAGAGTTTCTAATCCCACTTAAGAAACAACGAGGCTAATCACCTATCGATTTTTTTTAACGGATTTCTCAAGGTTGACAAGCAACATGATAAAAAAAACGTCAAAACTAATTTTAGTTAATTAATGTATATACACAAAAGTTTAGGTTTATGAAAAAATAAGAAAAACTTGACAATTTACGTTTGAACAAGTTTTTTTTTGTTAACACTGCAAGGTCAAAAAAAAAACATAATCTTAAGCAATCTTGAATTTAATAACAATCCTCTATCAAGATTGAATTAAAAAAAACTTTAATACATGTTTGGTAAAAAACATATGATTAACGTAAGTATGGATTTTCTAACTGTGTGGATCAACAACCAAAAAAAAGAACTTGCGACGTAAATGGCAAGGCCCAAAAAAACGTAAAAGGAAATAGAGACAAGAAATACCAACGTGAATGTTTTTTTTTAAACGATTAAACCAAAAACGAGTTTTAAAACTTTGGTTGTGATTTCAGATAGCTTCTTAAAGAGGTATTTGGTATATTTTGCTATTGTGCTCAAAAAAAAATTTTTTTGAAACTGATTTGGAAACATAACCGAAAACCTTGGGCTAAAGGGTCTAATTGGTTTTCATATAAAAAAAAAGTTAAACTAAGAAAGATGATATCATCGTCCTTTTAAAAATTAGATCAAAACCAATCGAGTGGAGAGAAAAAAAATAACCGAACCAGCTATACACTCAAGTGTTATAACAGGAATTCACGGGTTTGCAAAAAACACTTTAAACCAGAACGTAGGGGCTAGAATGAAAAATAGACAAAACAAATACCTCGACTCCTGTTAGGGTTTGGATTAGGGCGGCAGGCACTTTTCTTCAAAAACAACAGCCGCGCGATGTCGAGTTTCGATGGCGGCGATTCCGGAGATGGCTGGTTGCGGCGGAGAAGACAAAGACCGGGGGCTGAAGACGATGATCGGGGGAATGGCTCTGATACCAGTCAAAGGTATCTCCCAGGTACGCCCTTCGTCAGATATGCGAGAAAACGAGAGAGAAATGGAGGTGGGATGGGAGAGGGCTCCCTATGGCGAGGATGTTCTCGGATGATATCTTCCTCTCATGTGAGGTAGATCTATATATAGGGGCGTGTTCACCCCTCGCCAAGTCCGCCCCCTCCCCCACGCCCCGGCGGTTGCGGCCTCCGTGAGACCCGGCTCTCGCGCAACCGTCGGCGACGGTTTTGACCACTCGATCATTCCGCACGAGGATCGTTCAAACATTTATCCCTCATTCTTGTTCGGTTGGTTTGAGGGACATGTAAGGAATAAATAATGTAGACAGGGACATAATGTATGATGTAATCATGATGTGATTACTTTATTTTGGGATTGATTATCTTGGTATAAAGTCTCTTTATCTTGTGATAATAGTTCTTTTGGCTTCTAAAGAAACGTCGAAAGGCTTGATGCCATTGCTAAGAAATCTGACAAATAGACAATGAACGGCTTGAGGGGTCTTGAAATCTCTAGCTTTAAACTTTTTGGTCAAATAGAAAATGAACTGTAGGACGGATCTTGAAATCTCTAGCTTGAAACTTGTGCTCAAATTCCGTCTCTATTGTGGTCGACTAACATGGTAATCACCAGTTGCAATACGAAACCTAGAAAGCAATGAAAATGACTAAAGCCCTACATATATTTTCGTAGAACTTAAAGAACCCTTTGGGCATGTTATTTTTTTATGCATATTCATACTGAATCCTCTGTACGATTTCAGGCCTATTTATCCATCTTCAAGTGTCTGAAGCTCTGTCTTTGAAGTCAATATGAGATCAAGTTCGGCCATTGAGGAAAGGTCGGTCTTTGGCCTTCATAACATGGGCTCTCTTCCCTGGTGTCTCCCTGATTTCGATTTAAAAAAGAGATCAGGAGGCACATTCGAGTCTTCTGAGGAGCTGAATGTTAGCTTTGTCCGTCAATGCAACATAACGCGATGTAGTAGTATCCTGAGGAAGCCATGTGAGTTCGAGATCTCTACTGAGATGGAGGCTGAAGATTCCAATGTTCCAGTGAGAAACGGCTCATTTTCCTGTCTCTCCGGTGCTGCTCTTAGTGCTAACCATACCTTGGCCAATACAAACATTTGCAATGGTGTTTTTGGCGAGGAAATATTACCTCATCTCGATTCTCCGAAGTCGTTCAAGAGATTGGCATCTTCTCCGTCTCTATCTAGATTGGACTCCTTCTCGCATTCTCCAGTGGGCATCTCTCCTTTGGCCGGAAGCAATTCTCCAAACAGTGGCTCCTTTGAAAGCACTAGAAACTTGTTAAAGCCGTCAAGCGCTCCCACTGCTATTGAAACATCGAGCTTCCTGAATGCTACAGATGTGCAGATGGCTGGAGGAGCTGCAGGAGAGGATCGAGTTCAGGCGGTATGTTCCGAAGAAAATGGGTGGCTGTTCTGTGGGGTATATGACGGATTCAACGGGAGAGATGCGGCAGATTTTTTGGCAAGCACTCTATACGATAACACCGTGCTTTACCTGCAGCATCTGGAATGGCTTATGAAGAGAAATAACGATTCTTTGGGCGTCCAAGATAAGCTGAATGTGATGTCCGAGGAACCCGAAGCGTTTCGTATCGGCGTACTGAATTGCCTCGCGCAGGCCCTTGCACAAGCTGAGAATGAATTCATGGAACGGGTCGAAGAGGAAATAAAGGATAGACCAGATCTGGTTTCCGTCGGGTCCAGCGTTCTTGCCATGCTTCTGCATGGAGTGGACCTGTACATCATAAACTTAGGTGATAGCAGAGCCGTGTTGGCGACGAGTAATGTCTCTGGCAGCAGTTGTCTGCAAGCCGTGCAACTCACGGAGATTCATAACGTAGACAATGAGGCGGAGCGCAAGAGAGTTTTGGCCGACCACCCTGATGATCCTTCCCCAATTACCAGTGGAAAAGTGAAAGGGAAGCTGAAACTAACCCGCGCGCTAGGCGTAGGATATCTAAAGAAAGTAAAGGCTCTCTTCTTTGTGCGACTATCGTGTTTCTGTATGTTAATACGTGTTTAATGACCTTGGTCTCTTCTTGGCAGAGTAAATTGAACGATGTCCTTATGGGTATTCTGCGAGTCCGCAATCTACGCAGTCCTCCATACGTTTACACCCATCCTTTCACCACCAGCCACACGGTTTCGGAGAACGACCTGTTTGTTGTTCTGGGGAGTGATGGGCTTTTCGACTTCTTTAATAACGATGATGTTGTAAATCTTGTTTACAAATTCATCCAGGACACCCCGATGGGTGACCCTGCTAAGTATCTGGTCGAGCAACTCGTCATCAAAGCCGCTGAGAGTGCAGGTTAATTCACGCCTACCTTCATTCTTCATTCTAATGATTTCTACAGTATTATGCACATACTTGACTCAGTTACGAACTTCCCATTTCATAATGGATTTGCATTTTACTGATGACTAACCACACTCCGATTACGTTCAGGTCTGACTGCGGAGGAGTTGATGTCCATACCAGTAGGAAGGAGAAGGAAGTACCACGATGATGTGACTGTCGTGGTGATCATTCTGGGGAACAAGCAACGTACGTCGACTGCATCGACATCCCTGTAAAAGGATGTGAACGTCGGGTTCTGTCCTTTTTCCCCCCTGAACTATCGATTGCTAGCCGGGTTTGTACATGCCTTAAATCTGTCATTGGTTACTAAACTTTTTGCTATATGGTTGTGAATGGCCATGTAACCTTTTGGATGTGATCGGGATCCTTTTGGCCACTGTTTTGAATAATAAGTGGCTGTACATAGTTTGCAGTCCTTTTTTTGTCATCCATCTATTTGCAATTGAATGCAGCTGATGTGCTGCATTATTATATAATCCTGCAGTCATGAATGATTTCCTCTTTGTTGCTTCTTGACGCATTGCACCAATAGATAGCCGAAATGGAGGTTGGTTATCGATTCATAGATGTGGTGTCTGGGTTCGATGGTGGAGAATCTATGTAACCGAAATGGAGGTTGGTTATCGATTCATAGATGTGGTGTCTGGGTTCGATGGTGGAGAATCTATGTAACACAAAGTTTGAGCGTAGATTCGAGATAATCCCTTGTAAATAGCCTTGGGATAAGTAGCGGGGGCTACTACTAGTCAACCTGGACTTAAGCATTTTGGGCTGTGGTCAATGGCTCTGGTATGTACCTGACCGAACCATGACATTGGATCAAGGGGTCATCCCGCTCCATCAAAATGGTTATCCATTGGACTGGATACCCGATTTAGTGAAACACATAGTAAATTACCCATGGGTAATCTATGGATATAAAACAATCTATGATGCGTCCAATGCATTGAAGAGTTGTTAGAGGCCTTGCGTGTAGTATTCTATCTGTTTAGATTTGAAGCAAGGATACATTAGTATCGTCATAGGTTGGAATGTCCCGGTGAAGCTATTTTATACGTATCCAGAAAAATCTACAATGGATCTTGTAAAGATATTTCTTAAATTTGATTTGAATATCAATCTAAGATCATGAATAACTAACAAGTTCATTAAGGTTACAACATGCAGTCTGATCAACCTTATTATAATAATGTCAGATACATCTTTCTTAAAGAGGGCAAATAATCTTGAGCAGCTTGCTTTCTTATAAAAATAGCTTGGCATCCTGGATCAATGAGGCAGCACTGGCGGAAGAAGGACGCAGCGGTGGCGGTGGGAGGATCTCTCCCAGTGATCAGTGTTGGCGACGCCGCCGAGGGATTATTTGATGCGGGAACTTCATCTTCGGCAGAGATGTCAACCAACACAGAGCAGTCGACCTCTGACGCCCTTCATGCCGTCGTTGGAACAACCCAATAGGATCGAGGTGGTAAGACCAATGTGGTTGGCGCAAACTAGGGGTTTTTTGCACCTAGTTTATATGCATGAAATCACAATTAATCAAAACAATGCAAGGAGAATGGCGTACTTATCGCCAGCACCGGTGAAGTTTAGAGCATTGATTCGCGAAACAAATATATAAATCATATACTTATATTGCAAGTGATTATGCATACTCATACATGCGTAGATTTTATGTATTGTACGTATCGCTGAAGTTCATAGCATGGATTCATGGCGCGGATGCAGTGAAGTTAAGAGCACCGACAGAAGGTGAAGTTCAAAGCACCGACGGAGGGAGAACGTAGAACATCATCATGGGGACTCTGGAGTCAGGGCAACAGGAAAAACATATTTAGGGCAACATGGATCTGAATGGGTAAGGGAGATGGGGTGTCCAATGGAGGAACTGGAACATGGAACGGGTAACATGGAACGGATAATCGGAATCGAGGTGTCCGAATGGGTACCCAAAAACCCGACTCAAGATCAGCCAGATCGGATCGAATATCCATCCGATTCAGTTGCCATGGACACTCTTAGTTGAAACTCTACCGGTAGGAGGAGAGAGAGAGAGAGAGAATTAAGCAACTAGTTGACTCGGAATAATTGGCATTCTTTGATCATAATCTGCATATGTAAGTGCAAGCCCTGTTGCTTATGAAACAATAGTGAACCATATGGTTTTCATATACTCCATCTTATGATTTATTAACATACTGCAACTGAGGTGCATTTGTGTATATGTAAATATGAAGTGAAATGGGGTTTTTGGTTAGTATTAAGTGCTTATAGGGTTTTCCTTCTAGGGGAGTATCTCTATTTTTAATCTTCATTGAAATATTTTTACAGTTACAGCCATGCAAACTTTGCTAATAATATTGGTACTCCTACCCATGTAATATTTATATAACCATATAAAACATTGGGATTTTTGCACCCATAACCCTGAGAAATTTCGTAATTGCATTCATAACCCTACGAAATCGCGAATTACATCCAAGACCCCGAATAAATGCACCATTTTACATCCACAACCCTCTGTTACCTTAGCTTGTTAACTCAGCCCAACTACTAAGTAAATCTAACCAGTATAAGATCTAACGGCTGAAATTAACCAAAACTAAAAAGAAAAAAAGAAAAAAATACCCACCCCTTTCCCTTCCTCCAGCACCCCCCCTCCCCCACCCTGCCGCTGTCGAACCACCTTGTGCCTTCCCTCGCGCGAGTTGCCCTTGCACCCCCGCCGACCACCCCCCTCCCATTCCTCCTCCCCTCCCGTGAGCAGACCCCGTCCAGTTCCCGCCCCCTTCCTCCTCTGGACGTGCCTCCCTCGCTTCCACTGCTGCAGGGGGGAGGAGTTTGCTCACTAGTGATATCCTCCACCAACATCTCCGGGGAGATCCCGAAGTAGTTGGGTTGCCTCCAAGAACTGGTTGTCATCGACCCCAGCAGCAACGCCATCTTCGGCCCCATCCCCGTCGAGCTATGCGGGCTCAAGAAGCTCTAAAGGCTCCACTTGCACTCGAACTCCATCCAGGGAGAGATTCCACATGCCATTGGGGGCTTTCCAGCCTTACCCATCTCACTTTATATGATAACCAGCTCAGTGGGGAGTTACCCATTTCGATTGGAGAGCTCAAGAGCCTTCGAGTGTTGAGAGTTGGTGGCAACAAGAACCTGAGAGGTTCCCTCCAATCTCAAATTGGCAATTGCAGCAGCTTGGTGATGCTGGGCCTCGCGGAGACATCTATTTCTGAACCTCAAGAATCTGCTTCTATGGTAAAATAATTTTGTGGGTTTATCCCAAATCAGCTTGAGATCTGCAAGGAGCTTGAAGTTGTCGACTTGTCCGTTAACACTCTGTCTGGCAGCATCCCGTGGGAGCTCGGTGGACTCCAACATCTTCGGGAGCTGCAGCTGAGCAGCAACCAGCTCACCGGTGCAATCCCCGCAGAGCTATCCAACTACTCATCCCTCACCGATCTCGAGCTCGGCAACAACAAGCTGACCGGCTTTCTCCAAATTGAATTCGCGAAGCTACAGAGCTTAACTATGTTTTATGCATGGCAGAACAACATGACAGGTAGTGTCCCGAAGAGCCTTGTAGATTGCAGCAACCTCCAAAGTCTAGATCTTTCCTACAACAAGCTATCTGGGTCGATCTCCAAGAGGCTTTTTGATTTGCAGAACCTCACAAAATTGATCCTTTTATCAAATGAGCTCTCCGGCTTCATACCCCCAGACAGGCAATTGTTCTAGCTTGTTCGGATTTCGTTTCCGCGCCACTCCCAACCTCGGCGTGTTCGCGATGAATTGCGTTGTGCCGCAGTCCAGCAGCCCCCGCCCCTCCTATGCTTTGTTTTCTAAGATTTTTTATACCAATGACATACTTTGTAAATGTAATATGGTTTTAAGGGTTAAAACCAGCAACATGTAACTTTTTTCCCTGAGAATTAACGGATGAAATAGATGACAACTAACACAAGATTATACCATGTAAGAGGTAAGTATTTTTCGAGGTATTGGATGTAATTCGATTTCGCAGAGTTATGAATGTAATTACGAAATTACTTAGGGTTATAGGTGTAAAAATCTCTAAAACATTTGATGTTAATATCTAGTGATAAGCTATTAAAGATAACAATCATCTTAAGCATGGTTGAATGTCACGAATGACAACTTTATCATCGGGTCATATGCTCCTTCCATTACTGGGTTTGGATACGCACCATTAACACTAGCATTCAAAAACTAACTATAGGAGAAAATATTGTAAAAGAAAAATCATCAAACTATCTTGTGTTAATAAATAAGAGTCTGTTTTCATCTTATTTAGTTGTAACCCCTCAGGGTTATTTATGTAATTTTCCGTTTATGAGTGTTATAATGTTTCATCCTGTATAAGGACCTCCGACCTCTTGAATAAAGTAATTGATTGTATTCTCTCATCTTTCTCTAGATGGTATCAAAGCAGCGTTCTTAGATCGGTGTTCTGACCTAAATTCTGCCACCACCGCCAACCCTTGTCTCTCCTCGCCACGGGCCTTGTGTGAGCTCCTTACGTCGACAAGGGCCCAGCACAAGGCATGTTCTTTGACTGCTCCTGCAACTAGGACCCTTATATGAGACCCACCAGCAACAGCCAGGGACGCCCTCCCCTCCCCCCCCCATGCACACTCTAGAGAAGTCGTTCGTCCTCCAAAAGGGGTCCGACCAATATCCGTGTTGTCACCAAGCCCTCAAAGGTCTCCGCCTAGGGCTACAACAGGCCTCCGCTAGGCCTTCCAGACCACATCAGTAAAGGCCAGATGTTAGCCTCGCGCATCATGGAAGCGTAGAGATCGGATCAAATCCGATCTAGGTCAACTAGTCGTACTAATTGGCATGGCAATGGAAAAATAAACCTTTTTTAAGATGAAACCACATGGAAAGTGTGGTTGTGATATCAGTTTCCGGTCAGAGGATACATGCCTATATCGTGACAACATACGGCATAGCTCCTAGCTATCTCGTTCTCATTAAGTCAACTCTTTGGCTTAGCTTATTTGACGCCTTCGAATCTCTATTCCTAAGCAGAGGAACTGTATCAAGAGGTCGATCGGATATCGAACTTTAGAGTAAAGATTTCCATCTCCTTCTCAAGCTTGAGATCCTCTCTTGACAATCATTTGACGATGCTAGATAAGTTCTCAATCTAACTCTTTAGATATCATCTAAGAACTAGCCTTTATGATTCAACTATGGAATCAACATCTGTATGATTATCAAGGAATCAACATATGCATGATTATCAAGATGACCATGATACACAACCCTAATTATACTAAGGGACCTTATATGCAAACTAATTATTCTTTATTTTAGATTAGTGAGTGATTTGCAATAACTTTTTTACAAAATGGCGCTTCATGGGCTCACATGTTCAATAATCTCCCACTAGCCCAAAGAACCATTAAATGGCTAATCTACACGATGTTCTAATCAATAAGCTATGCTGCAATATAAGCAATAGCTTGGTTAGCTGATCGGTCACCTTGTTCTGAGAGACTATGCTAGGTCCTTTTATAGACTTGCATATCGCTCGAAACAGTGATTGCATCTAATGCAAATATTGCATCTTATGCAGTCAATATTTAATCTTGCCAAAGTTGTCACAATGCCCTGTTAGTTTTAGCTTTTGTCACTGCATCTTCACAAATTATCATAATCGGTATGTAATTTCTATTATCCTAATTAAAATACATTTATGCCTGGAGATATATATCTCCTTACACTAAGACAAAGTCTTAAGTCTTTTAAGGTATTTGAAGACTTAGAGATCGCTATATCTATCATCTTAAGTCCTTAAAGATGTTTTATTACTGCAATTAAGTGGCTTATCTCCACAGTAGGATTGGCAACAATTTACCGTTCCCACTAAATGGCAGATACCTTATTTTCGTACGCATCATGGCATACACAAGTTTTCTTATAATTGATGCATAAGTGCATGAAACTATAGCATTTACACACACAACACTTTGAGATGCCATTCCTTTAGATAAATTAGTACTATATCTTAAGGAAATGAAGCCTTTCTTGGAATTTCTCATATGAGATCTATCCAAGATGTACAATTGATGTGATGGTCCCAATGCCTTCTTATCTTTGCTTCTGAATAATTTCAGAACTAAGACCTAAGAGGCATCCTTGAGATCTTTGATCTCATAGGTATGTGACAACTATATTTTAAATACTCTAATCATCTTTATATCATTCCAAATGATTAAGATTTCATCTACATTGAGCATGATGAATACAATGGAACTCCCACTAAGCTTTGTGTGGTTCATCAAGATTTTGTCTAAAATCACAACCTTTATGATTTCATTAAATTTGATGTTCCAACTATAAGAAGCATGTTTGAGCTTATAGATGGAGACTTCAGCTTGCATACTTTGCCTTACTTAATTATGAAGTCCTTGTGCTACATCACGTGGAAATCCTTGTTGAGGTATCCATTAAGGAATGCAATCTTAACTTCCATGTACTAGATATCATAGTTAAGATGTGCAACTGTAGTTAGCAATTCCCTAATGGGCATGGATACGAGATAACATGTCACATCGTAAATGATGTCTTCTACCTATGCGTAGCCCTAGGCCACGAGACATGCTTTGAAGGTCTCTACCTTCCCATCGGGTTCCCTCTTTCTCGTGAAGATCTATTTACACCCAATGGATCTGACCCCTTAGGTGGATCCGCAAGGCTCTATACACAACACTTGTGCATGAAGTCTGCCTCATATTTTATTGCTAACATCCATATATCCATGTCATGATCCTCAAAAGCTTCATCATATGAAGTCCGATCATTGTCAGATTTCTCTAGCACATGGATTCCATACCCTTTAGGTGGTCTTACCACTCTCAAACTAATTTCGAAGAGGTGTGAGTGTTTCGTCTTTAATTAGCTTTTAGTTTCCAATATTACAAACCACAATATCCTTCTAGGATTTGATGAGTCTTTTTATTTCATTCTTATCTTGACTCTTAATGAAGTCATCCTCTAAGAATCATATTATAGGAGATAAAATCTTTAAGAATCTCATGGTCATAAAGTAGGTATTCAATATCATCCTTTGCATTACCAATGAAGTGGCACTCTGTAGAGTTAGATTTCATCTTACTTGCATCCATGTTATGGCATTGATCAAGCAACCGTAAATCCTCAAGTGTCAAACACCAGGCTTGGTTCCAAACCATAGCTCATGAGGGTTTTTTACTACAAATTTTCTTTGAATATTGATAGTATATGTTGTAGTCTTTACTGTTAATATCTGAAAACTAAGAGGTGATTATGCTTAAGATGCATAATTGATCAGATCATGTCAAACATGATCCAATTGCATCTTCCTGCAACTCCATTGAGTTGAGGTATATCCAGAGGGATGAGATAGAAACCATATTCCTTTCTCTATAATGTATTCTCTAAATTCATCCAATAGGTACTAGCTACCTTGGTCAGATCAAATTCTTTTCATCTTCCTTCTAACTTTGGTTCTCAATGTGTAAGGAAGAAATCTCATGCCACGGACAATCATCAATGGATATCACATATCATAAATGTTCATTATGACATAGAGAGTCCACATACATCAACATGTATGAGGTTAAGAATACCTTTGCATCTTACACCATTCCCGAAGAAGGGTGCCTTGAACAAGCTATTATGTATACATTATTCAGAAGTATGTAACTCTTAAACTCTTAGACAATCTAGAGGTTCATCTCTTACTTGTCTTATTGATCTTATCAATAAACACATGTCCAAGTCTTAATGCCTAGATCATTATCAAATGATATTTATCCTCCATTGATCTTTAAAGGTTTTTAGTTTAGTGAACCATTCGCTAATATTCTAATTCCATAGAGCCCTTCTGATGTTAGATTACTTTCTGAAATATATTCATCATAACACTTTATGATAACTCAGCCATGGCCATTCTCAAACTTGGATAAATTGAGGAGGGTTGCACGTTAGGTAGCCGACAACCAGTGCAAGAGAGACAAATTCATAAATAATATTCTTTTTAAGAACACTATTTAGGAATTTGTCTCAAAAATAGTTCGGATCTTTCCAATATGGATTTAAGCCAACATTTAGATTTCATTAGGGATTCCTTACTAGGGACGTGTTGCATCACATGAATGCAATGAGAAGTTGGCAAGTGTCGATGCATCACTGTCCGGATGTAGTTCAAAATTTTCAAGGGTTCTCACATGAGGAATGCATGCAAGTAAATAAGTTGGTTCAATGCATTGTCGTCCATATGCAGTCTAAAATTTGCAAGGGTTCTCGCATGATGGACATATGTGGGTAAAGAAGTTTGTCCAAAAGATGTTGCAAAGGAAGTTGCGGATAGGTAGTTGGAATATTGGTACTTTGACTCTTAAACCGATGGAGATAGTTGATACGATGGAAAGAAGGAAGATTCAGATATTGTATCTTCAAGAGACAAAATGAGTTGGAGAGAAAGCAAGGGAGATCGAGAAGACATGCTTTAAACTTTGATATTCAGGTAAAGATATGGGTAGAAATGTTATTACACTCATAAGGATTTGAAGGATTGTGTGGTTGAGGTACAAATATTCGGGGATCGGATTATTTTGCTAAAAGTTGCGATCGAAGAAGAAATTATGAATATCATTTCAGTTTATGCACCACAAATTGGTTGAAATGAAAGGATTAAACCAACTTTTTGAGAGGATTTGGATAAATTATGCAAGGAATCTCTCAAAGAGAGATGATTTATCTAAGGATAGAACAGATGAAAATGTCACAAACTACAAAATAGCGAAGAAGGAAGCAAAGAAGGTTGTAAAATGAAGATAAGTCAAAATCTTATGAAGTTTTGTACAAAAATCTCGACTCTAAGGGGGGCCAAAAGGATATATTCAGGTTAGCTAAATCAAGAGAAAGAAAGACCAAAGACCTTTCACAAGTGAGATGCGTTAAGGGTGAGTAAGGTCACGTGTTTGTTACTTAGAAGGATATAGAGACTAAATGGAAGCAATACCTCCATAAGCTTTTCATTGGGGAAGGAAAATAGCGAAATCACTTTTGGAGGACTAGCTAGTAGTGAAAGTTACTTGAATCGTGCAAGCTAAATGAAGGAAGTAGAGGAGGCTTTAAATGCTACGAGACCTGGGAAAGGTGTAGGACCTGATGACATCCTTATAGAAGTTTGGAGAGTTTTAGGTGAGCGTGATTTGACTTGGCTTACAAATTTATTCAATGTTATTTGGCGAAGCAAGAAAATGCTTGAATACTGGAGGAGAAGCATTGACGTACCTCTTTATAAGAACAAAGAAGACATTCAAAATTGTTCAAATTACATAGGTATCAAGCTGATGAGTCACAATGTGAAAATTTGAGAATGTGTGATCAAAAGAAGGCTGAGGAAAATTTCTGAAGTAAAAGAAAACCAACTCGGATTCATGCCAGGTCGCTCAACTATTGAATCCATCCACTTCTTGAGGAGAACAATGGAGATTTATAGAGCTAAGGAAGAACTTTTGTATGATTTTTATTGATTTGGAGAAGGCTTATGATTCTGTCCTACGGGAGATATTGTGGAGAGTTTTGGAGAAGAGACAAGTACTTGTCCTATACATTAACCTCATAGAAGATATGATAGGATTTCATCTTGTGTAAGGATATAGTCTGGGGATATTGACTATTTTGACATCAACATTGGTCTACATCAAGGTTCAACTTTGAATCCATTCCTTTTTACTTCGATTATGGATGAGCTGACAAGTCACATTCAGGATGGGATACCTTAGTGTATGCTATTCGTTGATGATATTGTGTTGATTGATGAGACTAGAGACGAAGTAAATGAGAAGCTTGATGTCTGGAGACATGTATTGGAGTCTAAAGAATTTCGTATAAGTAGGGCTAAGACTGAATATATAGAGTGCACTTTTAATGGAAGCATATCAATTTCATTCTATTAGTAAACAAAGTAGGCTCGTTAGCTACTTCCTTGAATCATCCCGTTCGTTAGAAGAAGAAATTCATATAGTCAGCAAGCCCATTCCAAAAAAAGGTGAAAAAAGTTTTTAGTAGCGTAGATTTATGATAAGAAGCTAAGAAAGAGGCATCAAATCACTTTAATAGTATCTCTCTCTTGAGGTGAAGATCGGTGACGATATCATTCAGAAGAGAGATTCTTTTAGATACTTGGGATATATTTTGCAATATGATGGGGAAATTGATGGAGATGTCACAAATAGAATAAATGTAGGTTGGCTAAAGTTGAGAGGAGCATCTATTGTACTTTGTGACAAGAACATTTCTTTGAAAATCAAAGGAAAGTTCTACAATGCAGCCGTGAGACCTGATATACTCTATGGATCTGAGTGTTGGCTTGTGAACCATAGACAAGTGAAGAGAATGGCAATAGCAGAAATGAAAATGCTAGTTGGATGTGTGGACACATACACACACATAAAGATCAGATTCAGAATGATGCCATCAGAAGGAAAGTTGATGTAGCTTCGATCGAGGATAAGATGCGAGAAAATCGCTTAAGGTGGTTTGGCCATTTGCAAAGGAGGTCGATTGATGCACCAGTGATAAGGTGCAAGTTTTTGGATGTTGAGCTAGCTAAGAGAGGGCGAGGAAGGCCCAAGAAGTGTTGGAATGAGACTATACAAAGAGATCTTAGTTTTTTTGGATCTAAGCCCGAGAATGACCCAAGATAGATTTGAATGGAGGCAAAAAAATCCATGTAGCTGATGAATCTAAGTTTCATCATCTTTATTCTATCATTTTGGCCTTAAAAACCCTAGTAAATGCGTGTAAATATTGTTAATTCATGCATTTTAGCATTCATGCGTATTTGTGTAAAAAGTGTATAAAATATTGTTTTTAATGCTAAGATTATAGAATAAAGAAAAGAAAAGAAAAAGAATAAAATATTGCAAATATTTTATGACCTGAAACCCTGAGACCTAGGCATCTCGATGACTAGGTCGACAAGGAATAAAGTAGGGGGAGATAAGGGCCAATATCCAATAAAAATTCCTTTTATTTAATTCATTCTTTATTCATTTTGGGACCTATTTTTGGTTCCACTTTTTATACCTCAAATAAAAAAACTTTGTACATGAAAGTTGTAGATAACTAAATAAATAAAAATACAAAATTGATTTCATACAAAAATATTGTACAGACAAAAAGTTATGATCTAAATAAGATTCCAGAATCCTAACTTCCAGACCTGTATCTCTCAAATAAAAACTCGAAACGTATCAAAATCATCTTTAATTGTATATAATTTTTAATAAGCTATTTAATGAAGGTGGTTTCGTATTTTGCGGAGCTACAGTTTGAAAGTAGAGTTTTGGACCCCTATTGTATACTTGTACATATTAATTATAAACTCTAAAAAATAATTAAAAATCATAATAAAATACTTTATAAAATAACAAATATTTTTCATTTTCTGATCCAAAAACGATAAAATCATTTATTATTTTAAAAATGAATTTATAAGTCTTTTTTTCCAGGGATTTTTCCGGTTGGTCCACGTGGACCAACAATGTTCTTTCCCTGGTTGACCTCGGTCAACTCTCTGACCGAGTTCTGGCACCTATCAGGCCCTCGTTTTTCTCCCATTTCGTGGATTTTTCAAGGGTGTTCCTTGCATCTTCTCGTGATGAACCCTTCTTGATCGTTTTTCCTCTCTCTTTGGCGAGGCTGGGACTGGAGCTCGTGACAGGAGGTCCTCCAGCTCCCTAGAGGAGAGGTTAGGCGATCGTGGACGCGCTTCCAACCCCATCTCAAGCCAAGTGGTTGTGAGGTCCATCTCAGGCTAACCAAGCCTTTGAGGTATTGTTTTCCTTCATTTTTCTTGCATTCGTTTATTCACCTTCGTCTTATGAGTAGAATTGTGCCCTTCTTTTTTATTGACACCCCCACAAACACCCTCACCGATCATCGCTCCGGCGAGCCCCGACTCCGCCTCCCAGCCCATTCTTCCCTTTGGAAGGTCGCAACATTTTGCCCCGACCTTCTTAACTTGTTTTTGCATGTCGCAGGAATCAATAGATCCCTTGGGGGTTCGATTTTGGGAAATATGTGGTACCTGGCCCCCATCGCCGTCTTCGACTCCACCGCGGAGCACCAGGGCTCGTCGAGCCATTTTGGCTCCGTTGGAGGATCGGGGACACTGCCAAACATCTTTGGAGGACTTCTGCGGCAAGAAAGGCGGTCGGAGCAGCACCCTGTTGAAGATTAGCTCGCGCCATCCTCTGTTCTTCCCTGTTCTTGGAGAGGGGCCCAGAACCGTCAGATCGTGCGCTGAGTCCAGATTCTCCAGCTGCCGTCGGATCAGATCGCTCCCGGTCGTTCGATCACCAGCGTCAGATCTAATCGGGCCGTTGGGAGCGAAGGGGTATCGTCGCTCCTCGAAGCGCCACATGGATTAGTGAATGAGGCCCCGCCGTTCGATTTGATCGGGCGTGGGTATTTTGCGTTTTCTGCCCTGCCAATTTTTGTATTTAATAAATAACATCTAAACTTTCATATGCAGGTTCATAGTTTTGTACATTTTACAAGAAGACTCCTGACGTTTTGTTAATTGCACTTTCACCCCTGGCCACGTCACCTCACGTGACTTGTGCACGTGAGGTGTGGCCATTTTGCAGGGACTCCCCTCTTGTTTAGTTATTTCTGTTTAGCCTTAAAACTCTTTATTTAAGTTATTAACTTTTTGAAAGAATTACAACTTAGTCCCCAGGTTTTCGAAAATTACGTTTAGGTCCCACTAAGCACGTGATTGCCACATGCGACTGTGGGAATTTTGCACCTAAACCCCTGGGTTTTTGGTGATTACTTTTTGGTCCAGAAAGTTTTAAGTAGTTATATTTTTTGTGAAAATTACATTCTGGCCCCTGGACTTTTGTTAATTACACAAACACCCCTGTTAGCATTGCATCTTCTTTTTGTTTCCTTTATTTATTTCATGCATCTATAAAATCCCAAAAATTCTTAAAAATAGGCATAAGTTCTCGTTGCCTTGTGCTTCCACGCCATATTTTTACTTTGCATTTTTGTTGCATTTTAATATTTATAAAAATTCAAAAACATGCATTTTCAGTCCTGTTTGCATTAGAAAATACATAAAAATTATAAAACACTTTTAAAAAATTCTAAAAAAAATCATATTCTGTATCTTTTATGTGTTTTAACTTCAATCCAAAAATCATAAAAAATACAAAAGAAAACCCCTAAAAATAGAAAAACTCTTAAAAACTTCATAAAAATATTAAAAATTCTAGAAAAACCTAAAAATATATTTTTTTGTCTGAATTTTCTCTTTTTTATTGTCATTGTTATAAAATAAATTTGAGGAATTTTGGACTTTGTTTGATATTTTTTATCCTCAATTTAATTTCAGCCTTTTAGTTTATTCACTATTTTCAGTATTTTTGCCTTTAAAATACCAGAAAAATTAGGAAAATTTTAGAAAAATCACAAAAATATCATAAAATATAAAAAGCCCAAAAAGATTTTACTTCTTGATTTTTGCTTATTTTTTACCTATTTTCTACATATATTATATCTCTCTTTTCTTTATTATGTATCTACTTTATTATTTAAAAGAAAATATAAAAAATATAAAATATCAAAAGAAAATACAAAATCAGAAAATAAAAATCAAAATATAAAAATATAAAATCAAAAATTAAATAAAAAAATAGAAAATTAAAAACCCACAAAAAATAGCACAAGATAGACAAATACATCACTTTCATATTTTTGAGCATTATTGTCCCGTTCTACCTGTCTGCTCTCTGTGTTCGACCTCTACACATACTTGCACCTATGCACATCTTTGCTGTAGAGTTATAATAAATTTTAACTCCACACATTTACTTTCATTGCTTGAATTACTTGTTGTGGGTTAATTTTTGATTGACCCGGGTTTCGTGAGCGGTCGCCTCAGCGACATTGTGATCCCGCCTTGTGTGGATTACTCTAGACCCTTGAAAAATCCGTGTTATCAAATGGCACCGTTGCCGGGGAGCAACAGCAGGTAGATCTGTTTCTTTGATTGATTGTGATTATTTGCATGTTTTTGTGCTTCACTTATTTTTCTTTACTTTTGATATATCTGTTTGAGTTGTCTAACCCCTTCTCTTTGTTGACTTTATACGAGGTACCGCGGAACAAGGGAGGCGCTCTACCCTAGGTGCCTGTGCACCCATGTGAAGCCGGCTCTAGCTCACCTTGCACCAAAGGAGACTTAGAGAATTTTGAAGACCTAGCTCCACTTTTATTTCTTGTATTTATTTATTTATGTAATTTTAAGTGAGTGAGAGACCCTCTATTATTGTAATAATACAGGTACACCGAACTCTGGACACTCGACCCTAATTTCCAAGTGATTGTTCACTTAGGGGCTCACTGCGGTTTTGTCGGTTTTCTTCGTATTTTTTTTTCATTTGCCGATTTTGTTTTCTTTATTTGTGTGATTGAGCCCTTAGCTATAGGAGTTGCTTGACGTAGTATTAGGTCCAAACACCTAAGTATATTTGCATGTGCTATAGTCTACGTTTGGATCTAGTCAAATCTTGAAAATCATGCTTCACACTAATAGCAGCTTCTCTCCCTAGGGTGATTTCATCGGCTTGCATCTGCATATAGATTAGGTTTCAATTCTGTTGAGCATCCTTGCATGTAGAGTGCTGGAGTCAAGGTGAGCATTTACTCTTTAGCATACATCATTGTTTTGTCGCTTGCATTGTTTTTCCGACTCTCCCTCTGATTTTGCCAACCTAGGTGCTAAGTAAAATTGACTCATCGATAGGCTCGAGCATTTCTCATTAAAAATCCAAAAAAAGTGATAACAAATAAAATTGGGACTGCTAAAATTACTCGACCCTAAAATCAACCAAAAAAAAAATTCTCTTGGGGCGAGTAATCCCCTCATTGTCTTTGCTTTTACTTGCCCACGCACACATTAAGGATTAGTGCCAAAATCCCATTTCAGCCCCCTAAGTGTGTGTGTAGCTCTTTGACCTCTCACCTAACTCTTAAAACAGACATGATAAAAAGACCGCTCTTTTGTGGTCTCTACCGAGTTGAGTAGGTGAATTGAGGGTTTGTTTTGTGTGTGTTTGTTTGTGCTTGCTTGTGTGTGTTCTAGATCATCCCTGCGCATTTGTGCCTTTCTCTTCACTCTCTTGATTTGACCTATGTGCTCTCCCGATCATTTCCTTTTGTCTTCGAGATGGACCCCTGGAGCGTTTTCTATCCAGACCTTGCGGACCCCTCGTTCACTCCAGCCGGTCCACTTCCCTTTTATCAAGAGGATCCTCCTCCTATTTTTTCTGATTTTTGTGCATACCCGACCAACTTACTATTTCAGGATTCGGACTTTCACCTTCACCAATCATTTCCACCACCATCTCCTTCACAATTCGACAACCCACTCTTCATAGAATATCCAGATTCGAACTATGATTTTTATCCACACCCACCACCCACATTCGACACACCCGATCCTGAGATTTTGGAGTCACCTTTTATGGTATCCATACTTGAGATCTTAAATCAGATGATGGAGCATATGAATTCGAGGATCAATGATCTTACTAGTTTTAATAATGAACCAAAATGTCGCTCCATTCTTTGAGGATATGGATTCATTTGAGGACGACCATGAGATCTTGCAATCGCCAAAAATACAAAAAATGAGAAAAATTTAAAAACACAAAAAGAGTTCGGGAGACACATGATTGAGTCAGACTGTGAGGGGAGTGCTGACTTGCCAGACCCTTTGACCACACATCCATTCACACCCTGTCCCACCTTTGACCTCGAGGATGCCGATGTACAGACAGCTCTTGGCATGCCTCGTGTATATGATGATTCCGACTTCTTCCCTTGCATGGAGATCCAACAATTCAAAAAAATGTTGACTGAACTCAAAGTGGTGGCCACCATTCATGAGATCATCTGTGCCCCCACTTCAGCAGGCCATGATCGATTTATTTGCTCCTCTTCTCAAGAAGAGAAAGCGGAGGAGCAGATCTGAGCGTCATATCTTGACCATGGCTACTATCCACACCATCACACATTGTCCCATTCCTAGGAAAAAGAACATAGCCACACCTTTCATTAGCTGCACCATCTCTAACTTCACATGTGATCACACTCTCCTAGACGGTGGTGCTTCGATTAGCATATTACCCTTCTCACTGGTACAGTCTCTTCACTTAGGGCCTCTCAAGAAAACCAGGATGATCGTTCAGTTTGCTGATGGATCTATCAAGAGGCTGAAGGGTATCCTTGAAAACGACGTCATCTCGATTCATGGCATGAGCTACCATGTTGATTTTGTCGTTTTGCCCATGGAGACCTCCACTGGGGAGCATTCTCCAATCATCATGGGACGATCATTCCTTGCCTCCGCGAGGGTCATTATTGACTACGGATCAGGAGAGATTCGCTTTCGTCCTGCTGACAAGAGTGGAGTGTTGATCACCGCACCCATAGTTGACCAGAGACCTGCACCTGATGTGCCTTCACCTTTCTTGGCTGACCCTGAGGCCTATGACCTTGATGAGACTATCAAAGACTTATGTTGCATGTTGGACTCCAATAAGACCCAAGAATTCCTCCCCGTGGAGGAAGACTCGGAAAGCATGGACCTCGGAGTTCTTTCTTCTGGGACTTGGCATTGTGTTGATGACATCCGCGTGATTTACACGATTGACATCATTGAGCGGAGGGCATATTCAGAGACTAGACAGGACAGACAAGACTTGACTTCTTTCACCGATGAAACCGTTCCTGTTCACTTGGATGAGACTAAGGTCGAATTTGATCTTGTTGCTTTTATTCGAGAATTCAGACCTTTTGATGAGAAAGATGATCCGGTTGAGATTATAGAGGACGAACAGAGTTCGACTACTTCCACTGATGAGTTCGTTCCTTTTGGTTTTGACCTAGACGAGACCTTGCAGGACGACACTGATTACACTTCTTCCGATGATGATGAGTTCGTCCCATTCCACTTTGACATCAGCGAGACTCCCAAGGTTGTACCTAGTCGTACTTCTTCCACTGACCCGTCTGTGCCTTCACACCCTAGGACCATCGAGGATCTACACCATGCCGACCCTGATTGGTTTGAGTCATCTGAGGACCCCGATGTCGACCTGCATCACACTAGATCTATTCCTCAGCGGTCCCGCAAGAAGGTTCACTTTCTACCTTCTTGATCATGTGTACATCCATCTTGTTGTACATTCGCTTTGTTCATCTCTGTCTCTCTCCCGTATTGCTCAACCACCCCATTCTCGTGTGTGCCTTGCTTAGGACGTACTTTGTCCTAAGTATAGGGGGTGGATGAGCCGAGTGTTCAGTCTTCGTTCTGTTTCATTTACTCTTGTTGTTGCCTATACTTAGGGATTCTTTTACCATAAGTATAGGGGGAGTGGTGTGTACATCCTATTCTCTATCTTCTTCCATTTTCATCTATTTTCTTCTTTTCTTCTTTTCCTTTTCTATCCTTTGTATCTATCAAAAAGGTGTCGCCCCTTGTTGACAGTCTTCTATGCTTAGGACGTATTTTGTCCTAAGTATAGGGGGGTGTGCACCCTTAGTTCTTCTAGTCTTCGATCCTCTCCATTGTCTCCTCTTCTTGTATATACTTAGGGATATCTTACCCTAAGTATAAGGGGAGACAATCTGAGTACGATCTGTTCATTCCCACTCTTGACCCTCCCTGCTTTGTGTATAGTCTGCTATACTTAGGATTATTTGATCCTAAGTATAGGGGGGATGGTCAACTTCTCATCTGTTCATTTGTTCTTCATTCTTTAGATTTTCCTATATGTCTTCTCTTTTCTCTTTGATCTATGAGGACATAGCTCAAGCTAAGAATAGGGGGGTCGTATATAATGTGTATATACTTTATCCATAACTCGTACTTTCATATTTTCCTAATAAATATGGCTAAAAAATCATTAAAAACCTTAATAAAAAGATGTTACCATTCCTCAAATTCTTTTTGTATTTACTGATTTATAAATCAGGTGAAAATATTTTTTGCAAATGTTTGAAAAATAGTTTGAAAATCTTTATGAAAAATCTTTTGAAAACTATTTGGAAAATGTTTTGTTACATGTTTTCAACCTTTGTAAAAATATTTTGGTTTGTAAAGTTTTTTTTTCTTTGTGTGAAATAAAAGTTTGAAAAATTATTTGCAAATGGTTTGAAAAATGGTTGCAAAAATATGTGAAATATATATATATATATATATATATTGTTTGAAAAACCTTTGCAAAATGATTTTCAAATGTGTGTACATGTTTGTAAAAATTTTGTGTCAAAATTATTTTGGACTATAGTCTCAAAATTGTTTGAAAAATCTTTTCAAATAAGTTTGAGGAATATACACATCATACCAAAATTCATTACATATATATATCTATGAAAATGACCACTTACCCTGTGTAAATTCTTAAAATCCACTTCTTGTAAATATAAGATGCATTCCCGTGTAAATATTTGTACCTAGTTTTTATCCAAAATATTTTCTTTTCAAAAAGCCTAAAAACATTTGCAAAACTAAAATCCAAAAACATTTGAAAAATCCTTTTGAAAATACAAAAAATGCATTTGCATCATTTTTTCAAAAATCCATAAAAAGTTCAAAATCTTGAAAATTGCATCACAAAAATATTTTCTGCATTCTGCATAGCATTTGCATAGCAGTCGCATTTTTCGGATTGAGTTTAATAGTTGAACAAGTCTAAGTAAAATCCGAAGATTGGAGCTTGGTTGGATCTTTAAATCTACCTAATAACAGGAACCTTATAGGAGCTGGAATTGAGGTACTTCAGGTCTAGTCGACTTAATTCTTTGAGGATCACGAGATTTGGTTCAATGGATTCTTGACTGTCTAAGTAGAATATTTAGAAGCACATGCACGACTCTTGTTGATAATGACCTAACTTGAACATCTGCACCTTTCACTTGGCTCAACTCAGTTGGAGTGGTGAGGGGGTTGGATTGGTCGATATGAGATGCACATAAGTGGAAACATTTGTCCTCCTCTGGGGAGGGAAGTGCACCCCAACCCGTCCAGTGATGAGGAATTCTAAAGACAGGAGAGTGTGAGTTGCAATAAAGCTTCAAAAGAGGGATAGTCTACTGGCTCAAGAGGAAAACCTCCTTATGTAAATGCTGATGTATATAGTATTTCAAAAATAAACAACTCCAAAAAGTGGACATGCCTGTACAAAAATAAAATACCTGCCGGAGTGTACATATGTTGTATAGTCAATAAGCAAGCTTGAGTTTCAAAGTCATATCATGTGAGCATGCAGCTGGATGACTTGACTACACTGGTTTTGCATCCTAGGATAGGTAGCTACACTGGCTACCGTCCATTCTTTTCTTTACCCCCTCTAATTGAGCTGGTTGTTACTTGAACTTAGAAGGGAATACCCCACTCCTCGAGGAAGGAGTTATTGGATTGGGGAATAATTGGGTTGTCGTACTCGAGAAGTCGATCTCTTTGTCATTTCAGTTGGGAAGAACCACTATCACTTACACTGTACGAGTCAGATTCATAGTCGTCAGGGTTTGCGTATGAGTTGAGATATTTCTGACCTGGCTATTGAGGAGACTTGAGTTGGGTTTTAGGATTCTCGAAGGTTGTTGGATTTCAAATCCGATTCCCATTAAGGTTCCGCCCGCACTAAAATTCCAAAGATCCGACTTAAGCTCCAAACTTTGATTTTGTGAAGACAAGTTTGACAATTAAATTTAATCTATCTTTCTTCTTTTTCTTTTCTTTATTTTCCTTTTATGCACTTATTACATATGTGTTTGCTAGGGACTAGCAAAGGAAAGTATAGGGGGATGATGAATCTACGTTTCATCATCTTTATTCTATCATTTTGGCCTTAAAAACCCTAGTAAATGCGTGTAAATACTGTTAATTCATTAAATTTGTGTAAAAAGTGTATAAAATATTGTTTTAATACCAAAATTATAGAATAAAGAAAAGAAAAGAAAAAGAATAAAATATTGCAAATATTTTATGACCCGAAACCATGAGACCTAGGCATCTCGATGACTAGTCGACAAGGAATAAAGTAGGGGGAGATAAGGGCCAATATCCAATAAAACTTCCTTTTATTTAATTCATTCTTTATTCATTTTGGGACTTATTTTTGGTTCTACTTTTTATACCTCAAATAAAGAAACTTTGTACATGAAAGTTGTAGATAATTAAATAAAGAAAAATACAAAATTGATATCATATAAAAATATTGTACAGACAAAAAGTTATGATCTAAATAAGATTCAAGAATCCCAACTTCCCAGACTTGTATCTCTCAAATAAAAACTTGAAACGTATCGAAATCACTTTAATTGTATATAATTTTTAATAAACTATTTAATGAAGGTGGTTTCGTATTTTGCGGAGCTACGGTTTGAAAGTTGAGTTTTGGACCCTTATTGTATACTTATACATATTAAAATATTTATTTTGTTTATTATTCATTATTTTATAATTTTATATTTTTATAACCTTGTAAATATTATTTATAATATATGTGTACATTAAAATCAGAATAAAACACTAAAGTAAATACAAAAATAAAATACCTGTATAAAATACATAGGTATAATACTTGTACAGATACCTATATAATTAATACTCCTATTTTATTAAGTGAACAAAACACTTCAGAAAAATAAAATAAAAATATATTTAAGTGTATAAAAATAAGTTATAAATATATAAAATAATAAATAGAAATAATAAAATTAAAATACATAAAATAAAAATTAAATATATAAATATATAAATATGTATACCTATATAGGCTATAAAAGGTAACTTGTAATTATAGACCTCTAAAAAATATTAAAAATCATAATAAAATACTTTATAAAATAACAACTATTTTTCATTTTATGATCCAAAAATAATAATATCATTTATTATTTTAAAATGAATTTATAACTCTTTTTTTCAGGGATTTTTTCGGTTGGTCCATGTGGACTAACCAGGTTCTTTCCCTGATTGACCTCGGCCAACTCTCTGACCGAGGTCTGGCACCTTTCAGGCCCTCGTTTTTGTCCCATTTTGTGGATTTTTCGAGGGAGTTCCTTGCATCTTCTCGTGATGAACCCTTCTTGACTGTTTTTCCTCTCTCTTTGGCGAGCTCGGGACTGGAGCTCGTGACAGGAGGTCCTCCAGCTCCCTAGAGGAGAGGTTAGGCGGTCGTGAAGGCGCTTCCAACCCCATCTCCAGCCAAGTGGTCGTGAGGTCCATCTCAGGCTAACCAAGCCTTCGAGGTACTGTTTTCCTTCATTTTTCTTGCATTTGTTTATTCGCCTTCGTCTTAGGAGTAGAATTGTGCCCTTCTTTTTGATTGACACCCCTACAATCACCCTCACCGATCACCTCATCGGAGCTTGCTCCGGCGAGCCCCAACTTCGCCTCCCAACCCATTCTTCCCTCTGGAAGGTTGCGCCATTTTGCCCGCGACCTTCTTAACTCGTTTTTGCAGGTCGCAGGGATCAACAGATCCCCTTGGGGGTCGATTTTGGGAAATACGTGGTACCTGGACCCCATCGTCGTCTTCGACTCCCCGCAGAGCACCAGGGCTCGTCGAGCCATTTTGGCTCTGTTGGAGGCTCGGGGACACTTCCATACATCTTTGGAGGACTTCTGCGGCAAGAACAGCGGTCGGAGCAGCACCCTGTTGACGATCGAAGCTCGAGCCATCCTCTGTTCTTCCCTGTTCTTGGAGAGGGGCCCAGAACCATCAGATCATGCGCCGAGTCCAAATTCTCCAGCTGCCGTCGGATCAGATCGCTCCTGTCCATTCGATCACCAGCGTCAGATCTAATTGGGCTGTTGGGAGCGAAGGGGTATCACCGCTCCACGAAGCGCCACGTGGATTAGTGAACGAGGTCCCGTCGTTCGATCTGATCAGGCGTGGGCATTTTGCATTTTCTGGCCCACCAATTTTTGTGTTTAATAAATAATGTCTATATTTTCATCTACAGGTTCATAGTTTTGTACATTTTGCAAGAAGACCCCTGATGTTTTGTTAATTGCACTTCCACCCCTAGCCACGTCACCTAACGTGACTTTTGCACGTGAGGCGTGGCCATTTTTAAGGGACCCCCCTCTTGTTTACTTATTTCTGTTTAGCCCTAAAACTCTTTATTTAAGTTATTGACTTTTTGGAAGAATTGCAACTTATTCCCCAGTTTTTCGTAAATTACGTTTAGGTCCTACTAAGCACGTAATTGCCACGTGCGACTGTAGGAATTTTGCACCTCAACCCTTGGGTTTTTAGTGATTACTTTTGGTCCAGAAAGTTTTTAAGTAGTTATATTTTCTGTGAAAATTACATTCTGGCCCCTAGACTTTCTGTTAATTACACAAACACCCCTGCCAGCATTGCATTTTTCTTTTTATTTCCTTTAATTATTTCATGCATCTATAAAACCCCAAAAATTCTCAAAAAATAGGCATAAGTTCTTGTTGCCTTCTACTTCCACACCATATTTTTACTTTGCATTTTTTGTTGCATTTTAATATTTATAAAATTCAAAAACATGCATGTTCGGCCCTTTTTACATTAGAAAATATATAAAAATTATAAAACGCTTTTGAAAAATTCCAAAAAAATCGTATTTTGTGTCTTTTAGTGTGTTTTAACTTCAGTAAAAAATCATAAAAAAATACAAAAGAAAACCCCTAAAATAGCAAAACTCTTAAAAACTTCAAAAAAATAATAAAACTTTCGAAAAAATCCTAAAAATATACTTTTTGTCTCTGAATTTTATCTGTTTTATTCTCCTTGTTTTAAATATAATTTAAGTAATTTCGGACTCTGATATTTTTCATCCTCATTTTAGTTTCAGCCTTTTAGTTTATTCACTGTTTTCAGTATTTTTGCTTTTAAAAATACCAGAAAAATGAGGAAAAATTTAGAAAAATCACAAAAACATCATAAAAATACAAAGCCCAAAAAGATTTTATTTCATGATTTTTGCTTATTTTTTACCTATTTTTCTACATATATTATATCTCTCTTTTCTTTATTGTGTATCTACTTTATTATTTAAAAGAAAATATAAAATAATATAAAATATCAAAAGAAAATACAAAATCAGAAATTAAAAATCAAAATATAAAAATATAAAATCAAAAATTAAATAAAAAATAGAAAATTAAAAACCAACAAAAAATAGCACAAGATAGACAAATACATCACTTCACATTTTTTAGCATTATTGCCCCGTTCTACCTGTATGCTCCCTGTGTTCGACCTCTACACATACTTACACCTATACACATCTTTATTGTAGAGTTATAATAAATTTTAACTCCGCACATTTACTTTCATTGCTTGAATTACTTGTTATGGGTTAATTATTGATTGACCCGGGTTTCGTGAGTGGCCGCCTCAGCGACATTGTGATCCTGCCCTGTGTGGATTACTCTAGACCCTCGCAAAATCCATGTTATCAGTAGCCGACCCTACTTAATGTGAGAAAAGGTTTTGTTGGTGTTGATAACATTTTATGATAGGTCTATCTCATAATGCATTCCATTTCTAACAAATTTAAAAATAGACAGTGAACCCTTTCTAACATCTATGTCAAAGAGATGTTCTCTAAGGTGGCGTTTGGTTGGGGGGTTACCCCCCACTTTGGGTGGGTAACCCCCCAAAACCCCTATTTCTAACCCACTAGTGGGGCCCACTCCCTTCCCATCAAAAAAATATATATATTATACCATCATATCTAAAAATAATAAAATACTCAACTTCTACTCACTATTCCAAACTTTAATACAATCACATCACAACAACTACCCACTTTTTCAAATTTCAATACAATCATACCATAATAACTATCAACTTTTTCAAATTTCAATACAATCACATCACACAAACCCTCCTAACCCTTAACCCACCAACCAAACACACTAACACAAAAACAGGTTATCCACCCCCGGATAACCCACCAACCAAACGCATCCTTAAGGGATCTCCCACTGGAATTGAGTGGTCTTATTATCCAATGATGATTTTTGTAACAATTACATTAAAATTCATGTGGATGGCTATAAACCTCAATCTTAATAGTCTTCTAAAAAATGCAACCAATTGCAAGTGTTAGTAGAAGAAAGAGAGATAATTTTCGAACTTTAAGCTTAATTAATAAGTAATTTGATTTCAATGATGACGTGTAGATGTATAATATGTTGATGCACTATCTGAGTCCTTCTTTAAAGATTCTAGAGAGTCTGGATAGTTATACTATCAGAATATCAGCTTCTTGCAGTATTGGAAGTCATCCAACCATTTGGATGTGGAAGTTGAATAAGTATGATTAGCCCTTTGAGACCTTTTCTTCCTTATATAGGTCCGACCCATATTTCTAATGCACTTCCTTAATCATTACACAATCACTTCTTAAGATAAAGGATCTCATTAACTGAATAGGTCCTTAAAGAACTTCAATCTGAGAATATGTCAACATATATACTTACTTTATCCTATTTATACAATATGAATATCATGAAGCTTTATGGAAGACTTGATCATAGATAGTAGAATGATGACACTCATCATATCCACATTCATCTCGACTCTTATGAATTCGGTTCAGGAAGGTACTCAAACAATTTGAGTACATCATCTCCTTATGGAGACACCATTTTGCATAATACAGTGTACCTTGTCTTTCATGAGCATATGTTGATAACACACAACTTTGCTAAAAAAACATCTCCTTCGGATCTTAGAAGGATCTTCATAATTATGATCCACATCGATATGTTGCTTCCAAAGCATATTCAATGAAGGATCATGATTGTAGCGACATACGAATCATTGATCATCATCCTACTTCATATTTAATTGTTTATCCTCATTATTATGAGGAAACTTGCATATTGCAACAACATACATTATGTGTTCAATTACAAGCACTACATCTTATTCATGGATCTTATCCATGGTACTAGTTATTATTGAGTATAAAATAAGTGGATTTAAAAATGTTATCCGAAACAAGATAATTTGCATATATACACACATTGATTACGATTATTATTATTTTAAATCAAAGTTGTCTCGCTTTTTATTATTACTTTGAAAGCACATTCCCTTTCGAACTTTTGAAGCATGAGGTATGCCAACCAAATTACCTCAAACGAGATCTGGGATCTCCCTTCCACTTTCGTCACACCCCAATTATATGAGAACATGCAACTACGTGAGGGAAGCAGTAACTCCTTTTTCTTTGCAAGTCCAACTTGCACTCTCAATTCATCTTTGACACTCGAGCCAACCACCTCTGAGGTGATGTTGATCTATTGCTAATTAAACCAATCGTCAATATGAATACCACTCGCTATGTGTAATTCAATGTCGCCTCAATTATATGGGGAACAACATTGGGGTCACTATACATACGGTCTTACTCTTTCGAGTAATAGAGAGCTGGTGTGTGCTTGTACACCGGAGCTATGTCTTCACATAGGTGATGCACGATCCATGGTGACGGAACCCTCTGTCTTGACGCGATGGATGCCATCTTATGGTACTCTATATCCCATTCAAATTTTGACTAATCACTTGAATCATGTTCACATTAATCCTTCGAAGGGAAATCCAATCTATATTAGTTATGGATTGTGAATTTTAATTAGATTAAATAATTTAATCATATTAAATTAATTAACTATCAAATGCAACCAACAAACATTTAAGTTTGCTTGATATTATTATACATTGTTAGCTCTTACAATTATGTATTATTCTGATTTTAGTAATTTGAATACAACTTGACTTGCTCATATTACCCTTCTTTGAAAATGAATCCAGCAATATGCTCTAGTTATGTTGGGAGGGAGCATTTTCTTGACATGCAAGGCGTTAATTAAGAAACTAAGCCAGCATACCCGATCTAGACACTTCTACCATCTTGATTCAGAGCAATACAATTGGATCAATGTACTTGTGATTTTACCGATCATTTTTTCGATGACCGAAATGATATTAGATAGTATACACTCAGAAATTTAGACATCTTAGAATATTTTTAATGACCCTAAATTTCTAGTCATATCAAGCAAACAAATTTGGTTTTGCATGTAAAAGTTGTCCTACAACTATTGTAGGATAAACTAGGATTTTCTCTAAATAAATGTTACAAAAATTAATTAGGGAAAATTCCAAATTTCCATGATTATATTTGAATGATTAAACACATTAAAAGAAGTCAACAAGATGATCCAATCATCTTCCGACTCATTTATACTAATATCACATATCTAGGACAAACAGAGTCAGAATCGTGTGAAATAAATTCAAGCAATTTTTTGGTTTGATTCTTAACATAATTAATGTATTTTCAATATATTTCATGATAGAAAAACTGTAGCAAAAAAATGTTTATTACATATCTGCATCTACATGAAAAAACGATACTGTGGGAATTTTTTCATTCAAAACATTCCCAATTTTAGCCAACTTTTGGCAAATTTTTGGAGATATGTCTTAGATCATATAAACATTCTTAAGTATCCCAAAAACTTATTCATAATATGGAAAAAATGAGACATATGATATGTTCTCAAATTGATTCGAAATTTCAACAATGCGAAAAACAGTGAGTTCATGCGCATCCCGATATCCAAAGCCTTGTTCCCTAGGGTTTAGATCATATCTAAGATCTTAAAAAATGGCTCTAATAACAGTTTAAGGTAAGTGTTAGCCTTGTACATTATGGAAATGTGGATATCGAATCAAATCTGATCTAGGTTAACTAGTCATACTAGTTGGCATGGCATCAGAAAAAATAAAACTTTTTAAGATGAAACCACATGGTGTAGGAACCTTTTCCATACTGTTTCATCAAGACCACACGAGTTTTGGCTTACCTCTTGAATCATGGTTGTGATCCTCAAAGCTTCTAAAGGAAAAAGCCTCCTGACACAAGTCTGGTCTGACGAGAGTACACTTGCGGACGTGATGATGAGTCACGTGCATCCCACAATCCTGAGCAATGATCCATGTAAGGAACCTCCTGATTTAATCGTACAAAATTTGTTGTCTTCTTCACGAGCATGAGGCACCGAAGAAGACCGAGTTCCTCAAGCGATTAGTCTGGCAGCACGACGATGACCGTGATCTCCATCAAGGTTGTGGAGAAGGAGTAGACGTGTGTAGAGAGATAGAGAGAGAATTTTGTCAATGCAACAATTGCATTCAACTAATTTGAAGAGGGATAGGGTTGGCTTCTCTTTTATAGCATTTTGGAAGTCCATGTATCCCAATCCATGTGCTCACACTAATTAATGGTTTAGATTCATTTGTATTTCTTTCCATGGATCTCAATCCATGTGTTCTCACTAATCAATGATTTAGATTAATTTATGTTTATGTTAAGTTTACAATAAATACAAAAGAAAATATAAAGAGATAATTTGAAAATAATTTCCAAATTATATCAATTATTTAATCAATAAGTGGATTTTAATTAATTAAAAGACTCATTCTGCATATTATATTTAGGGTAGATGTCCATCAGGGTTTCAACAACCCATGGACATCTACTCTAAGGTGGAATAAGTCAATTAATTTATCAAATATATTAATTAATTAAATAATAATCAAATAATTTCAAATTATTTGTGATAATTGCAATTATACCATTGACTATTTAGAATTAAATCCTTCCACTCAATATTTATGTAAATCATATTTACATTAGATTATGTAATGTGAATCCAACTGACATTAACATATAAATTATGAATCTCATTCACAATTAACTCTCTCCAAGATATTATGGATCATATCCATATAAGCCATTGTTATTGTAGATAGTGGTATCCACATTAATCCTATATATGATAATTAAATCAAAATTAATTATCTTGGATATATCTATATATAAATTTATTGTGATAATTAAATCCTATTTAATTATCCAATTTTTAATGCGTAGATAATATTTCCCATGGAACAATTCTTGAACTCTTTCAAGAATTATGTGCCTTCTCCTCAGATACTTGGAGATAAGGTCAGGGCAATTGTATATGCCATGTATAGTGACCTGGATAGTGAGATCCAATCTCATATTCAGATATAGAAGGCCACTCAGAGATGGTTGGTCATGTCAGACATGATATGCCATCTGCTCATTGCATACGAATCATATTAGGATCAATGTACAACAATTGGATCAAGATCGGATACCCGGTCTACTGAGAGGAGTCACTAAAATCCAAACATGTTTCATTATCCCCTAGAACGGAAGCATCATGATTATACAATCTTTTAAGATCACATCACCCTCAAGTATTTCTAATACCCATACATCATGCATACTAGAAGACCTACAATAAACCTGAAGTTCTGATCTCATTTGATCAGTCTTCTTCAGGGCTTTATCATTAAGTTTATCATTTGATCATTAGGAGTTGGTATCGATCATATGCTTTTTAAAAGCATTTATCATACCTACAAATCATGCCTTACGTCCAAAGCGAGATGACCATGCATGGAATTTGGTTGTGATGAATATGTCATCCATCACTCTAAAAGATGAAAATAGATCATTGTTCCCAAGTAATTAATTGTATTTATTCATCTAAATTGTATTTTTATCATTCATGCATGCGTAAATAAGATTTATATTTTAGCAATCAAAATTGCATAAATAAGAAGCCAAAAATCATGTACATTAACACTTGTATATTACCATAACTTCCCCCATTTTTATTTATTTTTCACTAAAGTAAGTCAACTTTGTTGTGTACATATTATTAACATTAATCAAGGAAAAATATAAAAAATACTAACTTGTATATATGCTCAATAAACCCTAAACCTAGTTTGGAGATAAAAAGTTATAAATGTGAATCTCTCTCTCTCTCATATAGTCTCCTATGGCCCCTACTTACTTTTGTATTAATACACAATCAATTATCCACAAAATAATATCAAATTCAAAAGAATCAGAGTTCATATGTCAAACTTGGATTTTGGGACCTCATTGTATATCGTACACATTGACTGATTTTGACCATATTATTTTATGTACAAAATAACTCTTTTAGTTTATTTATTTTTAATTTATTTTTTGATTTATGTTTTTACAATTTTTTTAAAAATATGAATAAAAATTTTAGAAAACTTAAAGAAAATAAATCACTCTAAATCTATATATAGAGTTTGAAATAAATCACTCTAAGTCTATATAGAGAGTTTGTATATATGTTCCTTGTATTTTATTTCTTTATTTTATTAAATTAAAACTACTAAAAATAAATTAATATGTAAATATTTATTTTATATTTTTATTGATTTGATTTTTTGTTTTATTTTATCTGAAAATACAAAATTTGCAAAAAGTACAAAAATATTGTATTTTATATACATAGAGTACCACAAAAAATACATTTTATACAGATGATTTCTTTTGATTTTGGTTCCTTCATGAAAGTTGTAGATCTCATCGAGATGAACAATTTTTATGAAGAACACTTTTTGATTTGACATTGTTTAGTATTTTATTTTGATTTTTATTTGTTGTTAACTTCTAATTTTTTGTGGGATGATACGTGGCCGCTCCAGGAGTTGCCATGTGACCCCACTTAAATCCCTCTTAGCCTCCTCTCTTTAGGACCGTTGGATGAAGAGTGATTCATCCAACGGTCCCAATTTAGTCTTCCTTTCATCTCTTTCCTTTTTATTTTCATTTATTAAACTCTTTTCACCACGTGTCTTCATCGTGGCCCTTCGATCCTGGGTTGATCAAACTGCCCAAGACTTATCTCCTCCCCTCTGCCTCTTGCAGTTGTGGCCAGTCGTCCTCTACTTCTTGCGACGGTGCCTTCACCTCCACCACGTCGCCAACCACATCTGCTTCCCTCGCACGACCGTTTCTTCCTGCACTTTCCTCGATCAACTCACCCCACCTCGAGCATCCCTAACAGCCAACTTCAAAACCCCTACCATGTCCCCTCTTCCAAATTATCTGTCAATTGCTCGACTCTCCCCTCCATCTAGAGAGCAAGATGAAGGTGACAACTTCATCACTACCTTGGGCGACAACTAGGAGCGAAGTCCGACAAAAGGTGAAATCCGTGGAAGGATTTCCACATAGCAAGCTTGACCCAAAGCTTGTCAGGCTTCGAGTCTCTACATCGTCCTCTCGTGGTGAAGATCAAGAACCATCTCTGGTTCTTCTACTAGGTGAGCTCTTCCAGGTGAACCCCTCTTCTTCTTTTCCTCATTCTTCTCATTTTTCTCCTCCTCCTCCTTCTTCTCATGTGCTTCTTCTGCTTCTTCCCCTTTTTCCTCTGCTTTCTTTTGCACTCTCTGATTTCACCCTTGACTCGATCCATCTCCTCCACCATCAACTCTGCCTCATCACTCTTTTCATGCCAGCCAAACCACTGCCTAGCCATTGCACCTCCGACAATCAAGCACCGCTTGTGCGCAACTCCGATGCTCCACCCCTTCGCTGGAGCACCACATCACCTCTACCATCACGACCGTCACACCCCACCCGAGCGCATGGCTCGTGCTCCACCACATCCTCGAGCTTCGTATAGCACCTCATGCCACCAGCTCCTCCATGCTCGTCGGTCATCTTCAGCATCTTGATCGTGTGTCGATCGAGACTCCTCCAAGCTCCAGCTGTGGTCGATCGACAATGCCCTCTTCTTCACCTAACGGCTTACAGATCTCCACATGGACATCCCAAGCAGGCCCTCTAGCCTAGTGCTTTGGCATGCCCGAAGCTTCCTCCACCAGGAATGTGGAGACTTACTAGCCCCCGCCTCAGCCCTGGTTCCAAGATGCCACTTGAAGCAAGCTCGACACACGTGACACACATGATAGCAAGGTATTTTGCACCCAGGCCCCTGCACTTCATAATATTGGCAAATCAACCCTTGTCGACCAGTGCATGCATGCAGCACACACCCAAGCGTGGAGATTTGCACAAAACCACTCTCGGGTCTAGGTAATTGTACCTCAGTCCTTGTCAGCATCTTTTATTTTATTTTATTTCATGTATTGCATATAGAACCAGTCTTTGCAATTTAATTAGAGTGTCTTTTTGTCATCATATTCTAAATTTAAAAATTGCACATTGTAGAACATTTTATTCTCCATTATTGTGGATATTTTATGCAATTTTATGAGCATTGTTTGATTTCTAATATTTATTGTGGTGAAATTTATCATATTTTTCTTTGTATGTGTTGGAAATCATAATAAATCACCCATTGCTCTAAAAATTCTTGAAAATTCACATTATGTAGAATTAATTATGTTCTAACATGTGCCCAACAAACGCTTCATTTCCACACATATTTAGGTTAAAATAAATTTTATTATGATTGATGTAATTAGTTTTTAATTCTCTATAAACTCAATATTTTTAGGTGTTATAATATTTCCTAGATATATATTAATTATATATATCAAGGATAATTTTAATTCTTGAAAATAATTAGGGCTTTTTAGGGTTCAAATTTGCTTGCCTACAACGGACATAGTTGTAATTCCGCATTATTAGCAAAAGCATTCATGGGTTTTTCAGATGACGTCGTTATTAGGAGGGAACGGCTTTGGATAATTTTTAGGTAATTTAGAAATTAGGTTTTCCACCTCTAGGGTAGTCTGACACCCGAGCTTTCTTGTAATTATTTTTGTATTTATTTTACCATATTTTCTTTATTTATTTCTTTATTTTATAATTGAGTCATCTCTTTAACCATCATCTTTTTTTGTGCGAGGGACTTGATGCATCTGGAGCATCTCTTCAGGACATGTGCATTGGAGGCCAGCTTTTCAAGAAACTGACTGACTGAAGGACGCATTAAAATTAAGATCGAGTCGTTTCATGAGAGGGTAGAGTCCATAGGTTTTATTTTTGCATTTTATTTAATTTTTGTAATAATTTGTAGTTAATTATCTATTTCCAATGGATTCTGTTTGGAATCTTACGTGTGTACCGAATAGGACTTTAGGCATTCTTATGTTATTTGTGTGTGTGTCGAGACTTGTTTAACCCTTGAACAAAGGGTGGGGCTCGACTTGAATTGTTCATAGGGTAGACTTGTACTCACAGCTCTTAGAGCATTTTTATTAGAGTATTACATTTATTGTGCTCGTACCCTATTAAGACCACGCTTCACATTAAAGAGACACACTTAGATCATTCAATTTAGTCAAACTCAAATTCAAATTCTTCCTGACTAATAGAAGTTCCTGCTAGCAGTGGTTTTCTCTAACTTTTCATTTAGCATAAAAGTTCAACATACAACATGTAAAGCGTGAGGATCACTGTAAGTCTTCTAGACTGGGCATGCATCATTGATTGTATTGATTGCATCAGTTTTTCTTAAGTCCCTTCCCCTCGATTTTATAACTTAAGATAAATGTAAATTAGGATTGATTGTTAGATGACTCGTATTCGGTGAACCTAATCAAGTGATAATCTAACTTAAAATCGAGACTGCTAATTAGAATTGATCCAAAAATCTGATTAAAGCTAGCATTTATTTTCGGGAGAGCAACCCTGTCATTATATGCAGGTACCTACCTCCAGACATAGTGGTTGAGGATGTATGCACTAAGGTTAGAGCCCAAATCCATGGACTTGCGTCCTAAGTCCTCAGGTCCGACTCTAGCGGGCTTGGGAGCTGCAAGCTCTTGCCTTAGATCTTAGAGAGATGTTTTGTTGTACATCTTCTCACTATTATCTTTATGGGCATGATATAACCCAAAAATAAGGGTAGATTATCTCTTTCATTGGGATATAGTGGGAGCGTATATTGGATGTTTGGTAACTCACCTTGTGTGCTTGCGTAACAAGATTATTTTATCATTTAATTAAAATTGAAAAGATAACGGTCGCACCTTTGCGACCATCACTGTGTTAAGTTGGTGAAAACATGGTTTGCTCTTGTGTTTGCTTTTATGTGTTATCCTTCTGTGTATTTGCACGTTTTTGCATCCATATGCTATCATTTCTTTTAGAAGATGGCAGCTTATCGATCTATATACCCGAACTCTGCATATAACTTCTCCTTAATCGACTATCGACCATCTTCACCATTTCACTCCTCCACGAAGTTGGTTCTCCTCAGCCATCTTTCTTCTCTCTACCCCATTCCAACTACGAAGTTGGACCTCCAACCGACTTTTGAGCCTCCTCGTATTCATTCTAGTAGAACCCTCTCTTTGAGAAGGTTCCTTCTCAGTCACCTTTCTTCTCCCTACCCACCCCGAAATGAAGTCAGAACTTTGACTGACTTCTCCACTTCTTCACACTTCTCACCTACCCCACATTCTTACACTCTAGATCAACTTCCATCCTGGGCTGACTCACCATATTCTCGAGCGCTTGCTGGAATCAAAGAACCATTCGAAGAGAAAGCCACTGCTGAGACGGATAACTAGCAGAGTTATTTACCCCAACAGACTTCATTCTTTCCTTATATAAATGTTGGTACAAGTTAATAAATTACACATACACATCTTGACTTGACATTACGATATAACATGGTCGAAAGAACAAATCGAATGGAGAGGCTTGGACCTTATGAATTCCTGGACTTAATTGACCTTAGTGATCAAGCATACATTGACCAACCCTCATACCACCCATTTAGAGAGCCTACATATATAGGGGATTGGACCCATGATCTCGATCTACAAGGCCCCTATCTATTGACTCCACCATATGAGGCTCCAACTAATATCTGTTACACGGATAGTCTATACTCAAACCAACATTACATGCTAGAGTCAAGGTATGTTGGGTATGAGACCCAAGTTCTCAGCAGGATCCTCCAACTGAGCATAATGCTCCCATGATTTGTCATGCGAAATTTTTAAAGGATGAAATTTCTAGAATTGTTAAGATATATGATTAACTGAGGATAAGTTGAGAAATGTCACTGACATATTGAACCTATTTGTTTCCAGCTTGGGTATGTATGTAGAGAATGAAATGATCGGATTTGATGTTGAAAACCTAGAGGACACTATGAAAATCATAAACTCTGTACAGTTGGAGTCTATTCTACCTCCCTCTTTTAACTACTTATCATCCCATCTAGATTTTGAACATTTTCCCATTCCTCCTTAACATATTAAAAAGACCAAAAAATTGAAAAACCAGAAAATCTAATAAATTTTGAAAATGAAAAAGACTTAAAAAAATTTGGACCCTACCCTGAGGGAAGTGGTCATTAAGGAACTGATTCTTAAGCTTCCCTTAATAAAGGCCATATAATACTTTCCTAGCCTCAAAAGATTCTTAAGGAGTAGATTTATGTGCAAGAGGTCGAGCAATAAGAGAACAAAGACTGAGAGACACCTAGTTTCCATGGACACCTCCTTGGTGATGTGGAGAAAGACCAAGAGCCGCAAAGTGAAATGGCCTAGGGTTGAATGTGAAATCAGAGACACCATCTTTACCCATGCTAGAATCGATGATGACTCATAACGTGAACATCCTCCTGACCTCCGCGTTTGACAAGCTCAAACTGGACCACTTAGAAAATCAAGAATGATCATTCAACCAGTTGATCGATCCGTAAAACGCTCAAGAGGGATTATCCATGTCATAATTACTTTCCAAGTTGCTCCGCTCATAGTGGACTTTATGGTCATTGATATTGAGCATCGAGGAGAGCACACAGTCTTCTATTATTTTTGAGAAGCCGTTCTTAGCCTTGGCTAAGGGGACTATAGGTTGCGAGACTAGAGAGACTGATTTCCCTGTATTGGGTGCACACCGCTCGCACATGACCTTTGAGGATACATTCCATCCCAATGTGACCCACCTAGCCACTGGTAGTCATGACCATCGAGAGATAGATGAGTCATATCTCTCTAATACACTTGAGATACTGATTGTCGAGCCAACTATTGATTTGTATATTCCCCACACACCTACAATTTTCACTTCTTGCATCACTGCCACTGTGAGATCTTCTATAGAGGACTCATAAATAGAAGCTCTCCCTGAGCCAAACACCATATTTACCTATTTCCTTGACCATTTTGGTGATTTGATTCATGTGCATCTACTGCCACAGCCAACCGCATCCTTTTACAGGTCACCTTTAGAACTTAGACCTAGAGAGACAGCCATTACCATGCCACTCCATTCCAAGGAAGCGGTTGTTCCCTCTAGTCGATTATCAAGTGAGAAGAAGATGGGGCCCGAATCCATAATGTGTTCCCTTGAACCCCTAAAGACGTGTCATTCTCCTTTTCCTCTCTCTACTTCAGGTTCTAGATCATCGACCAAAATGGTCTCCACAGACATGGAATCTTCTGAGGATTCCTCGTCTGATTCTGATGATGATGTGATCATCGTAAATGCATACAATAAGGTTGTTATTCAACCCCACTCAAGCAAGCAGCCATGTGTTGATCCTCGTTGGACTTTCCATCCTCCTCATTACTACTCTTCAAATGATGATTCTAACATCGACACATATCCTCAGTTCATTTTCCCTCTCCATTCACGCAAGAAGGTTCATCACAAACCTTCTTGATCCTTGTATATTCTCACTCCATCTTGTATAGATTTTTCTTGTTTTTATTCCCTCCCTCTCCCGTGATTCATATCACTCGCCTCGGTTCCATATCATTTTCATTTTGTGGCTATACTTAGGATGACCAGGTCATAAGTATAGGGGGTGGTGAGTTACCCGAGTTACTCCTTCTTTTAGCATCTCTACATCTTTGTACATTCCCCAACCCCATCATATTTAACGTACTTCAATTTTTCATAAATTTTTCATATCATTTGCATGAATAATTGCAGAAAAACCCTTTGAAAAGAGTCGTTTTTCATGCATGCATTTCATGTCATAAAATTATAAGAAAATATGTTCTGGATTTTTCATTGCATAAATAATTAAGGGAAATTTACCTTCTGCATTTTTGAGCTTATTTGCACATTAATTTGGATTTTTCAACTTAGGCTAATTTTGATCTTAAATCTGTAATCTTGCATTCGCAATTCATCATCATTTGCATAAAAAAATTGCCAAAAAAAATCTCCTAAAAAACCTAGCATCTAGATAATCTAAAAATCACCCTAAGGAGACAGTGGCCTCCCTGAGTTTGACCTTGGTCTTACCCAAGTAAAATAAATTTGGCCACTTTACCTTTAATTGAAAATATTAATTAAGTGGTCATTTCGATTAATTCTAATTTGCTCGACTGTAATGAACATAGTTGTAATTCCACATTATTAGTGAAGGGCATCCACTGATTTTTCAAGTTGGTCCCAATATCTCATGAGTGAGCTCATGTCTTCCGGTTCAGTAGTGAAACTACGTGATCCCTTTGAGAGATCGTATTACTCATATGTCCTTGTATATACACCAGCTCGTCAGTATATAGACCTTGATTAGGACATCAACTTAATGGTATGCCTAATATACATACTTAGACATATAGCAATACATATGTCTCTGGTCACAGGATGTGTGCCTATATCGTGACAGCATACGACATAAGCCTTTTCTATCTCGATCTCGCTAAGTCAACTCTTTGACTTAACTTATCTAACACCTCCGAATTTATAGTCCTATATAGAGGAACTACACCAAGAGGTCATTTAGATATTAGCCATTGGAGTAAGGATTTCCATCTCCTTCTCAGGCTTGAGTGAAGGATATGGGAAGATCCTTAAGCGCATCATGGAAGCATGAGGATCACATCATATGCGATCGGGAGCAACTAGTCGTACTAGTCGCTCGGGACAACGGAATTTAAAAAATTTTAAATGATGAAACCACATGATCTAAGAACACTTCGGGGATCGTTTCATCTAAAACATAACAAGAATTAGGTTTACCTCTTGAAGCATGGTTGTGATCGAGTCTCTAAATGAAGAGATCTCCTGTCTCAAGTCTGATCCAATGGAGGAGATACTTGCGAGCACGTTGATGAAATGTGTGCTCCTCACAATCCATGTCAATGATGTAAGCGGTGAATCTCCCCATCTCATCACATGAGATCCGAAATCTTCTTCATGTGTGAGGCACATCGAAGGAGATGGAGATCCATGAGAAAATTATCCGGTAGCATAACGGCGATGCGATGGCGATGGCGACTCTCTCTAGGGCTCCATGGTGAACGTCCACAATGAGAGAGAGAGAGAGGATTGGCGTGAAGAGAGAGAGGGGGGAAGAGAGCATATTTTGATGTCTTGTTATAACTTGAAGAGTAGGGTGTGCCTCTTCTTATTTAGTATTTTGGGAGTCTATGTATCTCAATCCATGGACAACACAAATCCAATAGTTCACATTGATTTGTGATTCTTTTAATGTCCGTGATTTTGTTGTAAAACACAACAACAATTAATTTAATTAAATCAAATATATATTGAATAAATCATCAATATAAATTAACATAATTAAATCAATCATCCATAGAGAAATAGGAAGAAGGCAAGCCTCCTCCCATAAGGAGGGTGGATGGCCACCACTCCTAATAGGATTAGGGTGGTCGTCCCCCCTTCCCATAAGGAAAGTAGCTCTTATTTCCTCATTTCATGGAGCCTACTTGCTCCGTGATTTTCTCTATATTTTGCAACAATTTTTGTTGCAAATTATTTCGCAAAAATAAATCCAATTTATTTTATGAAAATTACAATCATGCCAATGGAAATTTGTGAATCGCATTCATAACCCAAAATAAAATGTAAATTACATTTTCAATTAATTGTCTAATGTGAATCCAATTCACATCAACATTAATTTGTAAATGTTATTTACAAATGACTCGCTCTTATATATGATAAATCACATTTATAATATAAATGAATCATATAGATAGTGCTATCCACATTATTCATATCCATGATAATTAAATCACATTTAATCATCTTGGATCTCTATTATCATGTGCCCTAATAATATGAATCAGATTCACATTATTCACATCTTTGATAACTAAATCACATTTAATTATCTTAGATAACTCTCCTTATAATATGAATCAAATTCATATTATTCATGATAAATAAATCACATTTAATTATCAATTTTCTCAATGCCCGGATACATACATCAACGGTGATATTATCCTTGAACTCTTTCAAGGATAATGTGCTTTCTCCGCGGATACTTGGATATAAGGACATGGTAATTGTACTTTCTACGTATAGTGACTTGGATATTGAGATCACATCTCAGATCCAGATCATGCCGACCTCTCATAGATGTTTGATTAAATCAAAACCGTAAATCTAATCTTTTCACTACATCCAAATCACATCCAGATCACTGTCCAACATTTGGACCAAGATCAGATTACTTCTCTATTGAGAGGAGTCACTAAAATCCAAACCCATTTCATCACTCCCTAGGAATGGAAGGTCATGGTTATACAATCGTTTATGATCACATCACCCTTAGGTATTCCTAATACCCGTACATCCTGCATACTGGAAGACCTAGAATAAACTCGAAGTTTCATATCTATTTAGGTTGTCTCCTTCATGGTTTTATCATTAAGTGTTTTATTCGATCACTGGGAGTTGGTATCGATCATGCACTTTCCAAAAGCATATATCATACCCAGGTATCGATCATATACTTTCCAAAAGCATATATCAAAACTACAAATTCAGTCAAGCTTCCAAAGCGAGACGACCGTGCATGGAATTTGATTGCCAATATCTCAAGAGTGAGCTCATGCCTTCCGATTTAGTAAATGAACCTGTATGATCCCTTTGAGAGATTAAATTACTCATATGCCCTTGTATGCACCCCAGTGCGTCGATGTATAGACCTTGATTAGGCCATCAGCCTATCGGTTTGCCAAATGTACATACTCAGAGATATAGTAATACATCTATCTCCGATCTAAGGATGTGTGCCTATATCATGACAGCATACGACATAGGTCTTTGGTTATCTCGATCTCATTAAGTCAAATCTTTGACCTAAATAATCTGATACCTCCGAATCTCTATTCCTATGCAGAGGACCTGCATCAAGAGGTTGGTCAGATATCATCCAAAAGAGAAAGGATTGCCATCTCCTACTAAGGTTATAGATCGTCTCTTAATAATCATTTAGCGGTGCTTGATGAGTCCTCAACCTGACTCGTTAGATATTCATCCAAGCACCAGCCTCTACGATTCAGCAATTGAATCAACAGTTGTATGATCATTATGATGGCCATGGTACATAACCCTAATAGTACTAAGGGACCTATTATGCAAATGAGTTATTCACCATTTTAGATCAGAGAATGATATTTGCAATAACATTTATTGCATAATGGCTCATCGTGGGATCGCATGTCCAACATTGAGATCCTCTCTTGACAATAATTTAACGGTGCTAGATAAGTCCTCAATCTAACTCTTTAGATATCATCTAAGCACCAGCCTTTATGATTCAACTATTGAATCAACAACCATATGATTATCAAATGGCCATGGTACATAACCCTAATTATACTAAGGGACCTTATACGCAAATTAATTATTCTTTATTTCAAATTAGGGAGTGATTTGCAATAACTTTTATTGTAAAATAGCTCGCCATGGGCTTACATATCCAACAATCAGCCCCCTCGACAGGCCTGGATTAGGCCATTGCATGTCCTTCAGTGCCTCCAGTCCACTGCGGGCCCTCCTTCAGCATGTGGTCAACCTTCAACGTCACCATATCCCTCCACCAGGCCTGAGTTGTGGCATTTTAGCAACCGCTCGCTACTACGGAAGATCGAAAGGGGGCTTAATTGGTAACCTCTGTCACCCATATGCTTGATTAAAGCAACATATTTTTTCTAGGTCACTTTTTCTTGACTTTTTGCGACCATGATGACTTCCACTGAGACCAGGCCCATGTACTCGGCTTCTTTTATGATGGTAAATGGCACTTTTATCAAATTAAAGGACACATAAAACTATGTGTTATGGTCTCGACTCTTCAAGATGTTCGTCAGTGGTCAGCACAAGAATCATATTGTTACCAAGGATCTGCTCAAGGAGGCAGACAAAGACTACGACACATGGTATGCTGACAATTGGTAGGTTATCATTTGGATGACCAACAACGTCGATCCAAACATTATGGAGAACCTTCTCTACAAGGATTCTACAAAGGCGATGTGGGAGAATCTGGAATGAACCTACTCCCAAAAGACAACCAAGTCTCGACCCTCCGATATTTACATACAGATCTGTTCAACCACTCAGGGAGATTTAAGTCTTATCAAGTACTACAAAACTACTAACTAGCATTTTGAGGATCTCTTTATTTTTCAGCCAGCAAGTTGTCAACAAGTAAGAGAGCGTGTTGAATGGCAAGTCTACTGATTTATCTTTGGACTACATCCATGACACAAGCATGTAAAGGACCAGTTTCTAACGACTGGCACCCTGCAATCGATTGATACCATCTTTGATCGTCTATAGGAGCTTGAGCTACCTGGTGAGTGTCATTCCTCTATACCATACGCAGATACTACAACTCACTGTGCATCATTAGGGAATAGAGGACGATAGAGCTTCCAAGGAGGATGAGGCCGTGAGTTAAGTCATGGTCGTGGTCATGAGTTTATATGTGGACGTGCCGTGGTTATGGACGTTTATCTACCACTTCCCGGTATCCAGCATGCACACATTGTGGATATGTAACCACCCGTCTGAGCGTTGGTGGCAAAGTTTGGCATACAACCTAATGCCAACATCGTTTATCAGGCAACTTCATATGAACCCACTTATGACACATAGATGACATGCTCAGTCAGCACTCTAGTGGAATACATTCACCCTTCACATCTTTCGAATACTCTCGTTTGAGGTAGTTCCTATAGAACTCCAGCCTCTCCACTAGTGATGGTACTACTTCTGCTCCTATGGCTAGCCTGACTACAATCTCAGGTACAGTAGCCAACTTTGTTTCTGCTTCCAACCATACTTGGATTATTGACTCAATGGAATCTACACATTTGATGGGATATGGTAGTATACTTACTTTTTTCAATCCTTTACTTCTATTAAGACAGTTCGAGTCCATTCCCCTGTTACTGTTGTTGGCACTGTAGATTTTCGTCCAAAACCCAGCTGACTAGAGTTCATTGCGCTCATGCTTTTTCTCTTAGTCTATTATCTATTCCGAAGCTATATTACTGAGATTAACTATAGGGTTGTTTTTAGTGAGTTCTATTATTATTTTCAGGACATCTTGACGAGATAGTTTTTTTGTGAAGGACATGAGAAGGATGGCTTTTATTATCTTGACATTCAGTCTGACTCCAGTTTTATTGACGCTATGTCTATCTCCGACGATCCTCTTCTCTGGAATCTTCGCCTTGGACACCCTTATGCCAAGGCTATATCCATGATGTTCTCTCTACGCTCAAGCCCATTGAGTGCGAGGCATGCCAATTTGGGAAACATCATCGAGCACTATTCACTGCATGTACCGAGCCTCATCATGAAGCTCCTTTTTCTCTTGTCCATTACAATATATGGGGACCATGTCCAGTCCGTACTCTAAGTGGAAAAAAGTATTTTACTACTTTTATTGATGATTATAGTCGATCCTCTTGGATCTATTTATTAAAGGAATGTTCAAAGATCAATAAATTTGTTAAGAATTTATTTCATTGTATCAAAAATGTTTAGGGATTACCACCCAAAAGATCAGTGTTCAAAACCCCCCTTGTGGGGGTTGCATTAGGAAGTCGATAGACAACATAAAAAATAGTTGAATCTTTCAACATGGATATGAGGAAGAATCCATGTAGCCGGACCTACTTATAGTTGGAGAAGACTTTGCCATTTTTTGTATCAAAAATCTTTTCTCCTTTGGTATTCAAATATTCCGTTCTGATAATACTTTGGAATTCACTCAACATGACTTGATGACTTTCTTTGCTTCCTTGGGAACTATCCACCAAACATCATGTTTGTATACCTCTCAGTAAAATGGGGTAGCAGAATGGAAACTTTAGCATCTTCTTGATATTGCTGATGAGAGCGAAATCCACCTCTTTAATATCTATGAATTGTAGTATAGGAGGTGAAAATCGTTCGATCAAAAACCACAAACTTTGAATGTTGTGGAGTATTTTTACTTGGCAAGTTTACCAAGGTCGAACTCAGGGAATGGTGATTTTTAGTTGCGTGGTCTTTAATCAAATTAAATAATTAATTAATGATCAATTAATTTCTATGCTGAGGAAATAGACAATGCAACAATATGCAAATGCAAGGAAATATACAGAGATGACAGTTCAGCACGGGATCTGGAATTTGGATTTATGCTCCAAAAGATGTTAATTGATAACTTCGAAATTTATCACAGATCAGAATCTATAATTCAAGAGAAATGATCAGAGTGTCAATAAATAATCTCCTATGTTCGGGTCTCTGATGAAAATTTCTTCTAAATTCCCTATAGATTAATCCTTAATTGATAGACATTATCTTCGGAAAATACAAGGAAATAAATTTTCGATTTTCTTTTCCTAAACCCCTGCATAAAATAAGTCCTCAAATGATATCTCAACTCCAACAATTCCCTGTAAAATAAATCGTCAAGTTTTCCTAGGGAGATATGGCACAGATATGTCCAAATAAGCCTACAACTGACAACAGATATACTCAATAATAAATATCAATAAACAGCCTCAAATCTGTCCACAAGCTATGCTAGATTGTAGAGCACGGAATTAGCTTCGAAACGACATATTATACGCTAAAATCGGAGTTCAGATGGAGAAGATATGCTAAAATGAAGTTTCAGGGACTAAAATGTAAATAAAATAAAATTTACTTTGCAAAGAGGTCCCTAGAAGAACTTATCTGTAATTAATGAAAACTTGAGGGGCACTTCTGAAATTTACCCCTGGCGGGGCTATTTTGCAATTTCTGAAAGTTGCAAGGGCTTGAGTGCAATTTTCCCAGCCACGCACGTGCGTTGCACGTGCGCCTGGAGGGTTGGACCGTGGCGGAGGTTCGGAGCTCCCGAGCCTGTGGTCTGGAGACCCGAGGCTTAGGCTCGGGGATGAACCGGGAGGCTCGGACGGCGGGGCTGAGGCTCGGAGATCCCGAGCCTAGGTGGCATTTGATGGAGGTTTGGGATCCCTGAGGCGGAGGTTCGGGGCGGAGCTTCGGAGGAGGTGGCGTGGCTGAACCAAGGCCGTTGGATCTAGGGCCTCGACCCGATCCAACGGCTGTTGGAGCGGGACGGTGAAGCGGTTGCTGGGCTGGTCGAGGCGGCGCCTCCGCGTGAAGGCGGAGGGTGGTCGGGGCGGCGAAGGTGGCTGCGCAGGGAGGACGCGGGCGGAGGTGACCACCGCGCAAGGCGGAGGCGAGGCGCGGGCGGAGCTGGCCACCGCGCAAGGCGGAGGCGAGGCGCGGGCGGAGCTCCGCACGGGCTGGGACGAAAGCACGCCGCACGGGCGGTGAGGCGGAGCAGCGCTTGCCGATGGTCATGCTCAGCCGAGCGGTGGAGGCGGCGTGGAGGAGCTCAGCCTTAGGCGACACACGCCCAAGGCGGAGTGGAGGCGGTGGAACGGGGTGGTCACATGCACCTGAAAAGAAGAAGATAAAAAAAACGGAGGTTACGCCTGGGAAGGAGCTGATTTGCCAACTCCGGTGATCGCTCAAGCTCCTCGGCGCAGGAGCGAGCTCGGCAGCTCGATAAGGGGCTGCGACAGAGCTCTTGAAGCTCTGGATCTCGCCGAGTTCAGCCGCTGTCACCGGCTTAGGAAGAGAGGGCGGATGCCTTGCCCAGGTGGAGGTCGGCAAGGTTTATAGGGGTTGGCGAGGGGGGTGATAACGGCTGGACAATGATGGAGGTGTGTAACGGCCGGAGGCGATGTGGTTTGAAGGCCATCGGTTATGGAAGGGGAAGGTCGATAACGACGGGGGGGGGGGGGGGGGGCAGCAACGGCTGGAGGTGGGAGATGATGGGTCACGTGCTAGGCACGTGACCTGGGTGCGGCTGGGGAGAGAGTAACAGTGGGGTGCCACGTGGCACGCCCTGGAGCTGCCACGTGGCACCAAAAAAATTTCAGATTTTTATCGTGGGCAAAAGAGCTAGAAGATGACCTCGGATCGAAAAATTTTCTTCACGAAAGTTGTTCGTCTCGTCGAGATCTACAACTTTCATGAAGGGCCCGGGAGCAAAAGAGGTCACCTGTGCGAAGTGGTATTTTTGGTGGCTTTCCATGTGTACGAAAAATCGTATTTTTGAGATTTTGTATTTTTTTAGTGGTTTTAGAGAGGATAAAAATTCTAGAAAAAATACGATAAATAAGAAGAAAATTATTTACACATTAATCTAATTTTTTTGGATTTTTAAAAGATATGAATATAGGAAAATAAAATAGAAGTGAGAAACGCACAACTTTTGTGCAGACCGACAACGGACACTTGGACTTGGTCAGTTTCTTTGATCTCAGTTTTGATCTCGATTTGAATGTTTGCATTTCTTATTAAAACTTTCATCAAAGGGCACAAATGAAAAAGAAATAAAATTAAAAGAGTTAATTAAGCACATAAAATCTCAGGTCAAAATTAGCAAAAAGTTAAAATGCGCAAAAGAGGCCCAAAACCCAACTTTCACATATGAGCTCCGAATTTTATGAAATTGGTCTTGTTTTGAAGGTATTTGAAAATGGAGTACTTTAAAAGTGAGTAGACTAAAATCGGACACTGTATGAGGGAGATATGCTTGTTTTAGTCTATCAGATGTGAAATTTGACTTTGGGATTATTTGACACTTATTGAGGTTAGTAATTTTTTTTGTATTTTTTATTTAATCAAGTTAGTAATATCTACACAATGGAGGTGGTTTTAGGTCAATTGGAGTTAGGATGAATTAACTAAAAATGTGAGAAGTTAGCAGCTTTTTGGGCTAATTTACACATGGGATTTTTAATGCAATTTATGCAGATGAAATGCAGATATTATTTACACAAGTATGATGGCTAATAATGCTCTATTAATGATTAATTATAGGTGGATGATGGGGGACAGAGCCTAAATGACTGATTTTAGCATGATGAATACGAGATTCATCATACCCCTATACTTAGACCATGCTCGTCCCCGAGCATGAATGAATGACTTAGTTGAATACATCCCTGACTGTGTATGTGAATTTTCAAGGCTTAATTCAGAGAAGACCCTTAATTTGAGTGATCCTAAAATTCTGAGCTCACCCAAGCTTTAATCAAAAGGAATCCAACTTCTCTAATTTTCAGACTCTCTGTTTGTACATATAATATAAGGATATGATTTTAAGTGTACTGCATTCATGAGAGTCAAGTCGAGACATCACCCAAAGTTCCAATACAAGAGACTCTCCTCTAGACCTGATCCTCAACCCTAGAGAATAAGTCTATTCTTGCTTCAGTCAACCGTCTCATTAGTTTGTCAGACTTGAAAGTGTAGATGGACGGCCAGTTGATGGAGAGCATAGGATTGTGTCTGATTTTCTCTCCCTTTCATTGGAACAAGGTGCCTCTCGAGTGCCTTTTTACTCAACACAAGTATATTTTAATTTTGTTGATCAATGTGTCCGTCAAGAGAATTTGGAGTCGTCTGCACTTGTTTTTCTGGGAGTACATCGGGGTGTGTCTTTTTTGAGTATCTAAGATACCTTCGACACCCAGACTTGTATCGCTTACGATGCAGAGCCCTTTTATGGTGTCAGCCCGACTCCTTGGTCCTAATTAGCGCTTGGTCCAAGTAGACACTTTGAAAATATTTGGGAGCGCTCGCCATTGGTGGAAGCTCATTTAGAATTTGACTTTGGATGATAGAGCTTTTCTTTGACATTTCTTTTTTTTTGTTGTTGGCTAGCTCCACTGCTTTTACCAAAAGTTGGCGCACACTGATCAAGAATTTTCATTAAGTTTCATCACACCCTGGCACTTAGGTCAATATCAGAAAGATAGCATATGAACTTGTTCACATACTGGCTGGGTTTTTGCTGACACTCAGGTTTTCTGCAGCCTTCATTAACTTTATCCCATCCTCGAATATCATCAGATCGGGTCTAAACTCAAATCTCTAGTCCTAGTTCCTCAAGTGATATCTCAACTCATCTCATCAATCATGCAGTTGTGAAAGTGATTGTGCTGATCATATTCTTTTTGAATGTTAGAGATGGAGAGTGCAATATAGTGCTCAAATCTTTCAAACTAGGAAAGTGTGGATTATTAAGTTCTACAAACCCTAATGACTAAGACAGGCTAACTCAGAATCTTAAGATTTCAGAAATCAAGTGTCCTCAAAAATCCTCAAGCCTTGAGTGATAGTGAATGTGCCAGGAATATATCAACCAAGGAATGCATGAAATGCTTGATGAAATGCAAGACCATGAGTGATGTTTTTTTTAATGCAAAAGTTTTTTTTTGTTTTTTTTGTTTTTTTTTATTTTGATTTTTTTTATCACAGGTATTATACACACTACTCGTACCCACCCCCGATGTTAGATAAAAACGATTAAAGTACGAGCTATGGATAAAGTAGATAAAATATATACAAACACCCCCCCTATACTTAGCTTGTGCTATGTCCTCATGGCACAAAGTGAAATGTTGACATAGCTCGTACTAAATATAGAGAGATTTTAAAACAAAAGAAGAGAAGAGATGTATAAACAATTGATGCGGTCCCCCTATACTTAGGCTCAGGTCAGCCTAAGTATAATCGGTTAATTACAGATGGGGAACCGGGTAGATTTGCGGATGTACAAGATCAAGGAGGCTTGCGACGGACCTTCTTGCGGGAGTGTGGAGGGAGATAGTATGGAGATGATGAGTGTGATGAAGAGGGGGCCGAAGAAGAAGAAGACCAGCCATCATCGGAGTCGTCCTCAGGAGAATAGTAGTCGTCTGCAGAGGATCTCCAACTTTTATCGATCAGAGGTAAGTGCCCTTGGATCAGAGCTGTACCTATTGCACTTATCTGATGAACCTCATCAGGACCAGACGAGCACTCGTCAGAAATCACCTGATGTCTAAGGTCAAAGGTGACTTTCTTGGTCGGTTTGTTTCCTTGGAAAGTATTGGGAGGAAGTTGGACAGTCTTCATCTCCCTGTCTTGAGTAACCGGTGTGGCATTTGTGAGTTCCTCATCAGATGAATCTCCATAAAAGTCGACCAATTCTTGAAGGGTCATGCACTGCTTTGGTCGAGGGAGAGTGTTCCTGCGGATCTTGTGGTTTATGGCTGGGGGTGTTGATGTCACTTCGGAATGATCATGAGTTTTGGTGACATCAGATGTTTCTGGAGTCGGTTCCTTATAAGGTTCAAGTATGTCATGAATTACTGCCGACTCGAAGATTGGACCACTCAAATAATCATGTTGATCTTCAATAATATGGTCCAATTCCTCATAAGCTCCAAAATCATGATTTTTCCTAGGAGCAGTGATAGGGTGGTGAGAATCCGAAGTTTGTCCAACAGTCAGTCCCATAGGTGACTCTCTTAGGGTTTGTATCAGTGTGTCATGTGGAGATGTCTGATAATGTGAAATATTTATCTCCTGATTATAACTGTTGGTTTCAAGTTGGTTTTTCTCAGAGCAGGATGTGTCATTGGGATCGTGTTCATTGTGGTCCGAGTTCGGGAACTTGATTTCCTGAGTCTCGCAATCGACAATCGCCTTAGCGGAGGCTAAGAACGGCTTTCCTAAAATAATAGGAGACTCAGACATTCTTCCGGGGTGCTCAATGTCAAGGACAATAAAGTCCACTTTGTGTCTTTCTCCTCGGAAATTTACGACGACAGAAACTATCCCCTGCGGTCTTTTGGTAGATCGATCGGGTAATTGAACGATCACCCTAGTCTTTTTGAGTTGTCCGAGTTTGAGTTGGTCAAAGACGGACTTGGGGAGGATGTTTAATGTAGAGTCATCGTCTAACCGAACATGAGTAAATATAGAATCCTCAATTTCACATGTGACCCGAGTCAACCGCTTGACTTTACGGCTTTTGAGTTTATGATTCATCACCAAAGAACTAGCCATAGATATGACATGATATTCAGTCCTGGATCGTTTCTTGCCCGTCTTTTTGGGTATTAGTCGACTCTTCACAAATCTCTTAAGATCGGGCACATATTCTATGGCTTTGATTAATGGAAGCTCTAAGATCAGACTCTTGCAAAACGCTTCCATTTCAGAATTGTCCAATTTTTTGAATTTTCAAATTTTTCAATTTTTTTGGTATTTTCTGTAATATGGTCAGTCGGGGGGTCAGAGGTCAGTGGTTGTATCTGATTGTGATGATCCAGTGGTTCGCATGGTGGTGGCCTCACTTCTTCTGAATTTTGCATTGACTGGATGAGATCATATATTCTCATAGTTAAAGTGTCTGCTCTATGATTAATCCGAGCAATCTCATCCTCAAACATCTCATGACTAGTGATTGTATAATCAGTCTCCATGTGTCGTGATTCGGGCATGTATCCTCGAGGAGAGTATTGATTGTTCATAAACATTATGGGCTGGTCATGAGTTGTATTTCCTTGACTTTGGTTTTCTCGTGGAGTGTCGAAGGAAAATTGATTATACTCAAGAGGATATTCATCCTGAGTAGAGGATGGTTCAAGAGGTTGTGAGATCCTAGTGACCGGAAATTGTGTTCTTCTATCAATAGTGGTCACTCTATTGTTCATCCTCGATTCAGGTCTCTCTCTCGTGTCCATAAAATTGTCAGAGTGTGAGAGAGGACTATTCCAAGAAGAAGAGTGGTCATAGGGTGGGATGTATGGGCGGGAAGAGAATGATGGCTGAGGAGAAGAAGAATATCGGGACATGGTCGTGGAGATCGGGAAAGAAGACCACTGTGCCGACACCTTGTCAAGAGGGATGGACTGATCAGCGAACCACGATTTGCTTGCAATTGCAAGGTCTTTGACGCACACAAATCAAACACAAAACAAACACGTTGATTCACCCACTCAACATTGGTGAAGGCACGTTAGGGTTCGGCCGCTTATCTTTTCAATTTTAATTTAATGACAAAACAATCTTGCAGATTAAGCGGAGCTGTTAGGTGCCGAAGTATTCCAAAAAGACTGTCCCGAGTTCATACAACTAGTTGCACCCACTTTCAGCCAGTATAGGTGTAAGTACGGACCGTTTAAACGGCTACCCGTGTTACTTGAGGACGGTGCCTTCCGCGGTGTCCTCTAAACCACCTACTCTGCTAAGGGAAGTCGGACCATAAACGGCTACCCGAGACCCTCACTGAAAAGTAGCTAATTGTTTTTAAAATCAGTAGTCTGAATGAAGTATTTCGGTTTTTGGCTCTACCCTAAGGTGTGCGATCTTGTCCTTACACAAACAATGAGTGGGTTACTCTCCACCAACAAAAGTTAATTTTAGGTCAGTTTATTTACCGTCACCTTGATTAGCAGTCCCAATTTTAGATTAAGGTTATCACTGTAGTTTATGTGAGCACAGAAATTCACGCCTAACGAGCAGTCCCAATTCCGTTAATTCCTA